>SJYQ01007332.1:14213-32019 GCA_006410935.1 Redunca redunca
TACCTCCCAGAATACTGGAAATAAAAGCAAAAATAAACAAATGGGACCTAATTAAACTTAAAAGCTTCTGCACAACAAAGGAAACTATAAGCAAGGTGAAAAGACAGCCTTCAGAATGGGAGAAGATAATAGCAAATGAAGCAACTGACAAACAACTAATCTCAAAAATATACAAGCAACTCTTGCAGCTCAATTCCAGAAAAATAAATGACCCAATCAAAAAATGGGCCAAAGAACTAAGTAGACATTTCTCCAAGGAAGACGTATGGATGGCTAACAAACACAGGAAAAGATGCTCAACATTACTCATTATCAGAGAAATGCAAATCAAAAGCACAATGAGGTACCATTTCACTCCAGTCAGAATGGCTGCGATCCAAAAGTCTACAAGCAATAAATGCTGAAGAGGGTATGGAGAAAAGGGAACCCTCTTACACTGTTGGTGGGAATGCAAACTAGTACAGCTACTATGGAGAACAGTGTGGAGATTTCTTTAAAAATTGCAAATAGAACTGCCTTGAGACCCAGCAATCCTACTGCTGGGCATACACACTGAGGAAACCAGAATTGAAAGAGACACGTATACCCCAATGTTCATCGCAGCACTGTTTATAATAGCCAGGACATGGAAGCAACCTAGATGTCCATCAGCAGATGAATGGACAAGAAAGCTGTGGTACATGTACACAATGGAGTATTATTCAGCCATTAAAAAGAATACATTTGAATCAGTTCTAATGAGGTGGATGAAACTGCAGCCGATTATACAGAGTGAAGTAAGCCAGAAAGAAAAACACCAATACAGTATACTAACTCATATATATAGAATTTAGAAAGATGGTAACAATAACCCTGTATGCGAGACAGCAAAAGAGACACAGATGTATAGAACAGTCTTTTGGACTCTGTGGGAAAGTGTGAGGGTGGGATGATTTGGGAGAATGGCATTGAAACATATGTAATACCATATAAGGAACAAATTGTCAGTCTAGGTTTGATGCAGGGTGCAGGATGCTTGGGGCTGGTGCACTGGGATGACCTGGAGGGATGGTGTGTGTTGGGGGGGCGGAGGTGGGAGGGGGTTTTGGGATTGGGAACATGTATACATCCATGGTGGATTCATGTTGATGTATGGCAAAACCAATACAATATTTAAAGTAAAATAATAATAATAATAATAACAAAAGAGAAAGCTCAAATAGTCATTATAAGGATTAGGATGCCTTTTATTTGTGAAATATTTAGCACAGTGTTTGTCACATAGCAAGCATTATATGAGCTCCTTTTTACTGTGTTTATTACAGCTGGTCCTTGCCCAATCCTATGGGATAGGTATTACCATTGCTCCCTTTTCATATACATCTCTGGGGGTCAAGTCATATCCTAGGAGAAACTCTGTGTCCTCACTGAATTGCCTTGGTGGAACTCTCATTAAGGTGACCACCCTTCTCTGGCCAAGGAGTGAGCAGAAACACAAGTTGCTATTCTCAGATGCACTCTTTATTTTGAAATTTAGTTATTTATTTCTGGATGCACCATGTCGAATGTGGGATCTTAGTTCCCTAACCAGAGATGCAATCTGCATCCCCTGTAGTATAAACACAGATTCCTTACCACTGGACTAACAGGGAAGTCCCTCGATTTTGAAATTTAAATCTCAAACTGTTGAAATTCATCAACATTGCACCCTGAAGAGACTGACCTGGATCCCTGGAAGATACCCTACTGTAAATGCTCTCTGAGCCTGATTCTTGAGATTTCATTTCAGTTCTTGACTACTCTGTACCTTTCCATTACATTCTGTTTTTTTTCCACTGTGACTTTGGCCCTTCAGTTCTCTATGCTTGGCTGAAAGGTTGGCATGCACTTGCCAAGGTCCCCTACACTCCACCTGAGTAGGCCCAGGAAATGGGGAATTGCTGGAATCCTTTGTCTTGGGAGAGGGAGGACTTGGAAGGCCCAGTACAGACCTGACACTTGATTTCTCTTAACACAATAAAATCATGCTGATGGAGGTGGCCTTACACTTTTTTCACCCAATTATTTGTGTCATCAAAGTAATGATTACCTATAGGTCTGTAGCATTTGTTTAAGTGCTTATGTTCATCCTGATAAGTTTCTTTGTAAATGTCTATAAGATTGTCTGACTGTTTTGTTCATAAATCTGTTTTTATTTTCTCTTATTGAGCCTGTATATTATTGACCCTTTTAGAGAAGGGTCATGTTTGTCTACCCATTGTTACCTGCCATATTCTAGCTTTGCCATGTGTATCCAAAGCCATTTCTGACACCAGGCCCAGCTGTCTTTTTCTCCTGAAGCCTTGATTTCTGCTTGATCCAACACATTCACTCCTGCTGTCACCCCCTTGGAATGCTCTCCCTCTCCCACTTCATCTTTTAAAATTCTACACTTTCAAGTCTTAAGTGGTCCTCCTTCATTATATATCAATCCATGCTGATTTCTCTTTGAACTCCTAAATGCTCTCCAATCAGTGCCTCACAGTATAGTAATTGTTTCACATGTGAGTATTTAAATTCATACATGAGTGGTAAGATTCAGGTAAACAGTGATCAACTGCTTTCCCCCCAATATTTTATTGTCAAAAATGTAAACACAAAATAGAGGTATTTCATAGTGTGAACAGTCATGCACATACCTTGACCCTACAGTTAAAATTTTTCTATATTCATTTTATCATGTACATATCCCCTCAGTGTATCCTTCCATTCTTCCATTGTTTCACCTTATTTTTTGTGATACATTGAGAAATAAGTTGAAGACATCAGTGTACTTCATCTCCAACACTGTAGCATGCCTCTCACAAGAGTCAATAATTTTTCACCTTGTTTTGTTACTAACTTTTAAGTACTTCACAGTACTCTGTTGAGTATTGACCAGGAATTAGAACATCAATATGTTCATATTGGGTTGAATTTAGACTTCACTATGAAATTCATTGGAATCTAAAAGTGTGGAAGCCCAGATAAATAGTGTTTGGAGCCTCAGAGGAACATGGATGTGGGTGGGTCTTGTGGAGCTGGGAAGAGACATATTTATGCATAGTTTGAACCAGTCCAACTTGTGACCTATGGATTATACTTTAGGTGTTGCTCAGGCAAAGTTTTGGACGGCAGTTGGCAAAGAGACTGGACAGGCCACCATCTGACTGACTGGAGTACTGACATGATGCTACTTACATTGAGTACTTAATAAAGAAGAGAAGGACAATCCAGTTTCTCTAAAGATACATTGAAATGAGAGAATAAAATAGCCACAAAAGGCAGAAAATGGGTGCCTGTGCAGTAGCTCATACAGCTTTATTGCAGTTAGTTGGGTTGACTTTCAATTCTTCCACAGAATAGCACACGCTCTAAAGAGACACTTTGGGCCCAGGCTGAAGAATCTGTGAGGAAGCTGCTCTGAACCAGTGTAGGCAGTGACTTTCTGATTTGGAGGAGATGCAGGTTCAATTCCTGGGTTGGGAAGATCCCCTGGAGGAGGGCATGGCACCCCACTCCAGTATCCTTGCCCAGAGAATCCTCCTTAGACAGAGGAGCCTGGTGGGGTCCTTGAGGTCACAGAGTCAGGCATGACTGAAGTGACTGAGCATAGTACAGCAAAATCTTATCGTTATAACCATTATTCACCCTGCTGGGCTGGAAGAAGCACAAGCTGAAATCAAGATTGCTGGAAGAAATATCAATAACCTCAGATATGCAGATGACAGCACCCTTATGGCAGAAAGTGAAGAGGAACTAAAAAGCCTCCTGATGAAAGTGAAAGTAGAGAGTGAAAAAGTTGGCTTAAAGCTCAACATTCAGAAAACGAAGATCATGGCATTTGGTCCCATCACTTCATGGGAGACAGATGTGGAAACAGTGGAAACATTGTCAGACTTTATTTTTTTGGGCTCCAAAGTCACTGCAGATGGTGACTGCAGCCATGAAATTAAAAGACACTTACTCCTTGGAAGAAAAGTTATGACCAATGTAGATAGCATATTCAAAAGCAGAGACATTACTTTGCTAACAAAGGTCCGTCTAGTCAAGGCTATGGTTTTTCCAGTAATCATGTATGGATGTGAGACTTGGACTGTGAAGAAAGCTGAGCACCAAAGAATTGATGCTTTTGAACTGTGGTGTTGGAGAAGACTCTTGAGAGTCCCTTGAACTGCAAGGAGATCCAACCAGTCCATTCTGAAGGAGATCAGCCTTGGGATTTCTTTGAAGGGAATGATGCTGAAGCTGAAACTCCAGTACTTTGGCCACCTCATGTGAAGTGTTGACTTACTGGAAAAGACTCTGATGCTGGGAGGGATTGGGGGGAGAAGGAGAAGGGGACGACAGAAGATGGGATGGCTGGATGGCATCACTGACTTGATGGACGTGAGTCTGAGTGAACTCTGGGAATTGGTGATGGACAGGGAGGCCTGGCGTGCTGCGATTCATGGGGTTGCAAAGACTCGGACACGACTGAGTGACTGAACTGAACTGAACAGATATTTATATCTATATCCCTTCATCTTTCATCCATGTATCTCTGGTCATCATCTTTTTGGAGAGTCCTCTCTTGGTTCTTATGTTGACAAGAAAGGCTAGTTTCTGGGTGACATTCTATCACTGCATTCTATTTTACCTGGAAGCCCAACACAATTACTCACTGTACCCCTATTAACCTATTTCTTATCTTTCTACCTTCAGTTCAGTTCAGTTCTTTCTACCTTAGTAGGCTAAAATTTTATGACTGTAGAATCACCTTTTCCCATTCCCCTGTGCAATGATAGGCTATCAGAGAGCTTGATCCATAACAGATTCCTTATGAAAATGTACTGAATTATAGATACTAAAAATATGAATAGGGAAAAAAAAATGTTCCAGTATTGTTCAAAATATCCTTGCTGTGTTTGAGACCTACTTATGCTGGCCTTCTTCCTTCTCCACTTCCAGATACTTTTTATTGAGGTATTGTTGGCTTATAACATTGTACATTTCATGCACATAATGCTGTTTCTACTTCTGTATAAACTACAGCATGCTCATCACCAAAAATATAGTTTCCATATACTTGTCACCAGTACTTGATGAATGTACCCATTTTGTCCTAGCCTGTGACCTCCCTTGTTCTGGCAATCACCACTGTATTATCTTGTTCTACATGTCTCTTTTTGCTTAGTTTGGTTTATTCATTCATTTATTTTTTTCACATAAGAGTGTAACCTTACTGTATTTGTCTTCCTTTGTCTGACTTATTTCATTTACTGAAATATCCTCAAGATTCATCCATGCTGTTGCAAATAGCAAAGTTTCATCTTTCTAAATGCTGGGTACTATTCCATTGTATGCAGTTACCACATCTTCTTTATCCTTTCATCTGTTAATGGACATTTATGTTGTTTCAATATCTTGGCTATTGTGAATAATGCTGCAATGAACATAGTGGTGCATATATCTTTTCTAGCTAGTAGGGAGTTTTTTTTTTCAGATAAATACCCAGGAGTGTAATTATTGGATCATATAGTGGCTCTGTTCTTCATTTTTTTGAAAGCTATTTTGTTCTTCATTTTTTAAAACTGCATACTACTTTCCATAGTGGCTGCACCAGTTTACATTCCCACCACAGTATATGAGAGTTCCATTTTCTCCACATTCTCATTAGCACTTGTTATTTATTTATTTATTTATTTATTTATTTTTTAATGATAGCTATTCTGACAAGCATAAGGTGATATATAAGGTGATATCACATAAGGTGATATCTCACTATGGTATGACTTGCATTTTTCTATTAACTAATGATGCTGAGTACTCTTTCATGTGCTTGTTGGTCATCTGCATGTCTTTTTTGCAAAAACATTTATTCAGCTCCTCTGGAAGTTTGAAATTACAGTTGTTTGATTTCTGTTGTTGAAGTATATGAGTTCTTCATATATTTTGGATATATAATCATATATGATTTGCAAGTATCTTCTTCCATTTGGGAGGCTATCTTTCTGGTTTGTTGAAGATTTCCTTTGGTGATCACAAGCTTTTTAGTTTGATGTAATCTTTCTGGACATGTCTCCTCAAGCAAGGGAAACAAAAGTAAAGATAAATAAATGGGAATGCATTTCTTTTATTGTTGTTCAATTGCTCAGTCATGTCTGACTCTTTGCAGCCCCAAGGACTGCATTATGCCAGGTTCCCAGGTTCTTCACCATCTCCCAGAGTCTGATCAAACTCATGTTCACTCAGTTGGTGATACCTTCCAATCATCTCATCCTCTTTCATCCCCTTCTCCTCCTGCCTTCAATCTTTCCCAGCATCAGGGTCTTTTCTAATGAGTTGGCTCTTTGTATCAGGTGTCCAAAGTACAGGAGTTTCAGTTTCAGCATCAGTCTTTCCAGTCCTTTCAGGGTTGATTTCCTTTAGTATTGACTGGTTTGAGTTCCTTGCAGTCCAAGGGACTGTCAAGAGTCTTCTCCAATGCCACAGTTTGAAAGCATCAATTCTCATATCCACACATGACTACTGGAAAAACCATAGCTTTGGCTGTATGGACCTTTGCCAGCGAAGTAGTCTTTGATTTTTAATATGTTGTCTATGTTTGTCATAATTTTTCTTCCAAGGAGCAAAAAAGTGTCTTTAATTTCATGGCTGCAGTCACCATCCACGGTGATTTTTAAGCCCAAGGAAATAAGATCTGTCACTATTTCCATTCCCCACCCCCCATATGTTTGCAATGATGATATGGGACTATGTGCCACAATCTTAGTTTTATGAATGTTGAGTTTTAAGCCAGCTTTTTCACGCTCCTTTTTCACCTTCACTGAGAAGCTCTTTAGTTACTTTTTTTTCTGCCATGAGGGTGGTGTCATCTGCTTATCTGGTTATTGATATTTCTCCTGGTAATCTTGATTCCTGCTTTAGTTTCATCCAACCTGACATTCTGCATGATATACTCTACATAGAAGTTAAATAAGCAGGGTGACAATATACAGCCTTGACATATACTCCTTTCCTGGTTTTGAACCAGTCCTTTGTTCCATGTCTGGTTCTAACTGTTGGTACTTAACCTGCATACGGGTTTTTCAGGAAGCAGGTAAGATGGTCTGGTGTTCCCATCTCTTAAAGAATTTCCAAATTTTTTGTGATCCATACAGTCAAAATCTTTAGCATAGTCAATGAAGCAGAAGTAGTTGCTTTTCTAGAATTCCCTTTCTTTTTTGTGATCCAACAGATGTTGGCAATTTGTTCTCTGGTTTCTCTACCTTTTCTGAATCCTAATACTTACCTAATATTTACCCTCAAGGGGCCTGCACTCAGACTTGACTCTCTGAACTGTGCCACAAGTTACAAAATCATCTACCCCATCTCTGAAAACTCCCACACCTTTAGCATGCTTTTCTCAGCTAGAAATTATGAGATGACTAGATCTAATGGAGGAAATTGATCACAGCTGTGAGTGATTGATAGGCTTGCTTAATGTATTAAATCTCCTAAGGATGTTTACATATTACAAAGAGTAGTAAACTCTGGCACTGTGATTAAGCAATCAAAATAATTTCAGGCAGTTTATATGAAAAAAGACTCAGGGATTTAGCTAAATAAAAACACAATCTGAATGACCTTTAAACTGAGAAAAGTTAGTTACTTCTTCTTTGAGTGCAATATAGCCTCAACTGATGTTGTGCATGTTTACAGTACACAGGGAATACTGATTTTCATTGACTCTGACAGTTTATATGGTAGTTGACATACTGAAGAATGCAGAAAATGATTAGGGTGTGAGGCTCTCTCAGATTATGTCAGTTGAAGAATCACTTAGGAGTTGGAAATATTTAGTTTGCAGAAGAAAAGACTTAGGGAAGATCAGTAAAATTGTCTCATCTATTTGAAAATAACTATTGACCACCTATATGCTAGCACTAAATTAGAAGCTGAGGGAAAATGGTGATGAAAATCAAAGTAGTCCTATTCACAGAGGACTTAGATTCCATAGTTAAGGAAATAAATATGATCAGGTAGAAAAGGAAATGAAGACTATTAGGCAGAAAATAAATATGTGCTTTTCCTTTTCTTTGTCTTAAAAGAGCAGATAAAATACACACAAATTGCATAAAAATACATTTAATTAATCTAAATAAGTCTCTAACATTCACAGAGTAGGAAAACCTGGAATGAGATGCTTTCTGGGATGGCAAGTTCCCAATATTAATAATATTTACTTAATACTAGCAAGGTTCAAGATGGCTGTAGATGAGAGTCCATATGCACTGGGGACAAAAACAGAGACTTGTCCATAAATTCTATGAATCTTTGTTAGTCAAGATCACAAATTTTCACTTATGATGACCTGAGAAATGAGCATGATTGTTTATTCAGGTCACGTTTATAAAAAAGGAGTCATTTGATTTGGACTTCTTGATCCTTTTCACAAAGGAAAGGATGAAGGGTTCTGGGGGACCTGGCATGAAGAATAAACAGCTGACAACTCTCTTAACAGGAAGTATAATCCTAGGTCACATAAGGCAAAGATTAAGGCAGGAACATGTCACCTACAAAAGTAGACAGTAATGGGTGCAGCAGAAAGGGTGTCAAGTGTGACTGTTTTTCTAACTTTCTGATTTCCCCCAGATTCTCATGGCTCCAGGCAAGTCCCTTTTCCTCTCTGGCATGAAATTTCTTCAGCAGAAAAATGAGGGATTATATTATTATCTCGAATGCAACTTTTTAGTCTCATGTTTAAATACTTCAGAAAGCATTAAATGCATATTTTGTAAGGATGCTTAACTAAATTTTTTGGATCATTAAGACAGCATTTTGGAAATAAAATGTGTCATCTCAGTGGATCGATTAGAATCATCACATATAAAATATACTGCTCATTTGATTCTCGAATCCAGCAATAAATGCAGCAATGAAAAGTCTTTGAATAAGCACTTAGAAATATTTTCAAATAGTTCGCATGTGATATTTTAAAGCAGTTATTCTCTCAAATAATAAATATTATTGCAGCTTGTATTCCTCTGTTTTATTCTGTGAATTGGATATCTGAAATCCATTTCAACAAAATTGGTGATTTCAGAGGGATCTGAAAGAATACACTGTTCTTGCTTGAGAAAAATCTGTAAAAGATATATTAGTTTGTATCAGTCTTTTAATAAGAAATACTAACTTTAGTATACTCTTCCTCCTTTCATTACACAGTAGGATATTGTGCTGAACATTCCTGTTATTTTAGACTTCTAAAAAAATATGCCTACACACAATAGAATATAATTGGCCTATGTAATTTTCAGGATGAAAATTATCCTTTTTAAAAGCTTTTTGTATAGTACCCAATAATTGTAGCCTAATGAATTTGTAACAACATGGGATGGCTTTTTCACAATAACAAATACATTAAAATTTTAATTTACAATAAGTAAAACAGCATATGACATTTCATGAGTATCTTCAAAATATCTTGAAGTTTACTACTTCTACATATTTTGTAGGCTGAAAGAAATAATTCTATCTACTCCTCTTATTAATTACAGAATAGACTGATGATGTGCTAATTCCTCTTTTTGTTTCAGTATGTCATCACAATTAAAACATAATTTTCACTCAGTTTCACTTTGTGAAATACCCTAAGAAGGAAAATAGTAATTGAACAATAAAGTAATCAGCCTCCAATTAAAATAAANATTATTTTTAAAAAATAATACTTCAAGCATGACAAACGTCTTTAATACTCTTTTTTAATATTGTTTTTTGACTGCATACTCTTTGATTAAGTCTTCTTATAAAAATGATTATGTAATATTTTCCCAAGAAAGAATAGATAAAAATTCACTCTTTCCCTTAGATCAGCTGTTTGAAATTTGGTTTAAGTTATTGATAGCATAAAAGAGTTTCTTCTAGCTTCACCTCTCGTTACTGGTAGTGCCAAATGAATTTTTAAGATTGTTGTCAAATTTAAGAAAACTTTTATCAAGTTTCTATCATATCTGAGTGCTGCTATTGTGCTTGAGGTGTGAAATACTGTTATGGGCCTGTGCCTGTAACATAGCAGTTCTAATCAGTTCTGTTTTACATGATTCCCACTGAAAAAGGAAAAAGGCCATATAGTACAATTATAATTGTCTGTTTGCCTTACTGAGTATATTCTTGCATAGGTGAACTTCAGTTTTGACTAGGCATTGATGAGAATTTAATCCATTGCTTACAATTTTATTTGCTGAATAGCTAGAAGATTATCTTACCATAGTCTGTGTATGTTTCAAGCCATATGTCTTCTGCATTACTCACATATTTCAGGAGCTGGATGCCTCGGGTGCTGAGAGAGTTTGCAGAATGGGCAGTAGGCACGTTCTTGGAAGTCATTCCTATACTAGCAATGGCCAGCAATGATTTATCACTGACAGTGATGCAAACCACAGAAATACATCCCACTAAACCCAAACTCAATCCATCCAATTCAAACCACTGTAACAGACACAGAAAAGCCCTTAGCCACTCCAGTGCCACCAATGACACAGAGAGAAGCTTGACAGAGTAGACGAGAGGATGGAGAGTGACAATGGTTGCACTGTTGCCATTCAAACCCCCCGGTTTGCAGACTTTGCAAATATGTGGGTCCATCTACATATATTGTGAAGGCCCCTCCCCAGAGTCTTGAAGGGAACTAGAATTTGAGAGGCCCAAAGTCAAAGCTTTACTCGCTTATGGGTGAATTAGCCTCTGATGGATAATAACAATCACACTCCCCACTTTTCCTGAATGGATAAGAAAGATGTTAAATAACTTGTAGAGATGCTGGACTTTCACATCACCCACAGCACCTGGGACCTGAGCCAGAACCTGGTGTGAGTGCTCTTTACTGCTTCATCATGAGTTGTTGTGGTGCTTGTCAATTGAAGAGACTTACTTCTCCAAAACTATCTTTTGGAGTTTTGTCAAAATCTGTATTCTGTGGGAGAAATGCATCTTTGCATTTCAACTCAAACTCATCCATTCAGATGGCCTTGCTCACCAGATGCCCCATCACAGAAAAATGGCAGAGGACTGCTGTGCTGGTGGGAGACCCTTATTTGCAGAGAGATGTGAGAACTGCCTGAGCATATTGGGCCCAAGATTAGATGCCTTCTGAACCATCCTTAGCCCAAAGTGCTTTCCACTGAGACTCAGAGCAGAGTCTCAGCTTTAAGGTAGCTCTATAGTTTCTTCTCACACCTGGTGAAACACCACATGTACCGATGGGTCTTACTTAATGTGTTGGTCAGGTATTGTGCCAACGTTGTATAACCACCCACCTCAAAACCCGATGACTTGAAACAATCATCATTGATTCTTAGGGATTTGAAAGGTTGGCTCTTTTCCCTGCCATAGTATTGTGAGCCTAATGTGGTTTGCTCCACACATTTTCATCTTCCTTGGACCAGAGGACTAGCCTATACATGCTCTTCTCAGAGTGATGGCAGAGGTTCAAGGTGATGAGCAGAAACATGTGAGGCCTCTTAAGACAGGCTTGGAACTGGCACACTACATCTTTCATGCACATGCCATTGGTCAAAACAAATCCTGTGGTCAAAATCAAAGTACAGGAGGTAAAGGGTACTCCATTCCTAAGGCTATGGCAAGGGTGTAAATGCAAAGAGGAGTGAAAACTTGAGTCAATAATTCAATCTTCCACACCTAGCAAGGAACAAAGATGACAGATGGGCAAGTCCAGCAGCCCACTGTAGAGATGAGAGAACTGCGGAGTGCCACAGACAACACAGCTTTAGCAGGGCATTTGGCAGGGGCCAACGTGGACAGCTGGGTAGATTTATTGCTGAACCACTGTGTCCAAAGAATGCTGACTAATGGATTGATGTCCATTAAAATTAAAAAGATAGAGAATTTTGAATATGTCTTTTTTTTTTTGAATATGTCTTGCTTCATGAAATGTGCAAAGTAAAAAACATTCTACCTGTATTTGTTATGTATAATATAGTACATGGTATGCTGGGTTGTGATTAGCGGTAGTCTCTGGATTCAGACCTCTTGAACTTGGAAACCTCCTACTATGGTTTTCCACCCCCCCAAGGCTCTGGTGCCTTCCTGTCCTCCTCTTTAAAATGAGTATAATAGAACCTCAATGGGTGGTTTACAATAAATAATTAAATCTAGGTAAAGAGCTTAAAAATGTGTTTACAAAGTGCTAGGAGCTTAGTTAGTGGTAGTTATTTCATTATTAACATTATGATTTAGATATTTTTTTAAGAAGAAATTAGAATCAATTGCTTCTTTTAATTTATATTTTTTAAAAAAATATTGCTTCTCTGTCTAATCTTCAAGGCCGCTTATTCTTTTGCAGCACAACTTCCAGAGTTCTCTTTAGGATTAAGTCAATTTTCTGATTTCTCATATGAACATTTTGAACAACTGTGAATTTGTTTATGCCAAACCCAATGCCTAAATGTTTTCTCTAAGAAGCTAAATTTCTACAACATTCATCTATTTACCTGATCTCCTTTGGTAAGATTTTCATGATGCAGTCTAATTGATTTTCTTCCACTTGTCATATACTCAACCTTTACATGCTTCTTATACTCAGTTGATTCATTTCACTGGTCATTTCAGGGGCCATGTACTTACTTACTTATTAAATACTTACTGTATTCCTAGAATTTTTAATAGTATTTTAAGTGTGACAAAGGGAAGAAATTTTTGGTTTTGGAGATCAATCCATCCAAAAGACCAACAAAGAATATCACAAGACATGAGCATGCCAGGAATTGAAGGTAAGGAAGAGGAGTGTGAGTTGGGGCCAGTCTAGACTACCTTCCAGGAGCATACTGTACAATTTAGGAGAAAACAGCAAGGAGAGAATTTCAGCGGAGAAACTAGCAATGTAGGAAAAGGTTAGGATTGTATTTGGAATAGTTAAGAGCTGTGACTTTAATAGAATTGGATAGTCCGTGTTACATCATGAAGGAAAGAAGCTGAAAATGACCTTGATTCTAAGCCTCATGATTTGTCCTTGAAATGATACAGGATAAAGGAGGAACTTGTAGATGCTTTGACTTGAGATGATTTTGTTTTAGGAGTATTTCAGGAAGGAAAATATGAACACCATTAAACAAAGGGAATCTAGAGTAAAACTGTTTAAGTACTGCTTCAGCTACTCATTGCATGACCTTAGATAAATTACTTCATCTCTTTAAGCCCCAGTTTCTTCATCTGTTAAGTAGATATCATAGACGTAACTACCTCTGCAAGATATTGTCAAGACTAAATGAGATTGTATGTAAAAGGATATATTATAGTGCAAAATATGTACTGCTATTATATAGCTATTAATGGGCATGAGTAAATAACTAGATTGAGATTATTGTTATGTAAGTGAAGTTTCTAGCATGCCCTTGTAGATAAAATTTTGTTTGTTGGATCCACCCAAAACTTAGCAGACATGTCCACTTCACAGTCACCTGGACAACCTTCTCTACTGTCATGGAAATAAATCTGCATCTCATGGTACATATTCTGTGTGTGTGTGTGCTTGGTCTACTATTCTACTCATCTGCATTTTATAATGCATACCACAGCCTGCCTCTGATAGCTTAAGACTTATCACTTTCCCACCCACGAAACTCTAAAAGGAGGCAAACTTAATAAGCAAGGAACTTCTCAAATACATTTCCACCAGAGGGTAGTGGATTAATTATCCTACTAATTTGCAGTGCAAAGACAACAGCTTTCAGAATAAGCCACTGCATCTCCTATATCACACAAAGTACAAATAGCATTGAACATGTATGTTATCATATGTGAAATAGATTGCCAGTCCAGGTTCAATGGATGAGACAGCGTGCTCAGGGCTGGTGCACTGGGATGACCCTGAGGGATGGGATGGGGAGGGCGGTGGTGGGAGGTNTAGACCTGCCTGCTGATTGAAAAAATTTTGTTAATAATCTAGGAAAATTCCATAAGAAGAAACATATGAATGACTTATCCTCCTGTCCATGTAAAAACAGAATCAGCCATAAAATTCAACTAATAGAGCTTGGGAAAACTTTGGAGGAAATCCAGAATATAGTGCACGCTAAGTTGCTTCAGTTGTGTCTGAATGTTTGTGACCCTATGGGCTGTAGCTCACCAGGCTCCTCTGTCCTTGGAATTCTTCAGGCAAGAATACTGGAGTGGGTTGCCATTCCCTTCTCCAAGGGATCTTCTTGATCCAGGGATTGAACCCTGTGCCTGTTATGTCTCCTGCATCGACAGGTGCTTTCTTTGCCTCTAAAGATACCCGGTAAGAGGTGCCTAAATATAATATAGTGTCTAAAATATTAATATATGCCTAAACATAGTGCCATTATACAATTAAATGATTCAGGGACAAAAACACGAGGAAGTAAGTTTACTTAATTGGAAGGAGAAGTATCCATAGAAAACTTCATTATACTTTTATGAAGAGTTTTAACGAAATGACAAAAAATAAAAAGCAGCGAGGATTTTTTCTAGTCCAAGGGCAGCAATAGAAGAAATAGACTTTTGTGTATGATAAATCATTATAATAATGCTACACATTTGAGGGACACCTGATGCTTCAAAGAACTTTCATATGTATGATACTCACAGAGGCCTGCATAGCAGAAAATGGGTGATATTATCTTTATGTCTCAAAGAAAAGAACGTAGGGTAAAATCCTTCTTTGGAGTTATATGGACAGTGCTTTGCTACGTCACTTCCCATTCACAGAATTTTGCCTATTAGGTGTCTTGTGCCTTCATTTGTTTAAATTTTTATATTACTTTTTGCATTTTTAAATTTACCTTGAAGTATAGTTGATTTACAATGTTATGTTAATTTCAGGTATACAGCAAAATGATCTAGTTATACACACATATACACACATATATATACTCTTTTGCATATTCTTTTCTATTATGGTTTATTATAGGCTATCAAATATAGTTACTGGTGTTTTACAGTAGAAATTTTTGGTTATCCATTCTACATACAATAGTTTACATCTGCTAGTCCCAAACTCTCAGTTTGTCCCTCTCCCATCCCCTTTTCCCTGCAACCACAAATCTGTTTTCTATGTCTATGGGTCTATTTCTGGTTTGTAAATAAGTTTATCTGTGTCATATTCTAGATTCCATATATAAGTGATATTGTATGTTATTTGTCTTTCTCTTTCTGATATCACTTAGTACAATAAGCTATAGGTAAAAGAAGCTCTATGATAAACATCTACCAGTGTTGCTGCAAATGGCATTATTTTACTTTCTTTTCTGTTGTGGCTTCATTTTGAATCATGATGAACATGCAAAGACCTATGATTTTACTCTATATCAAGATAAAGCCTACTGGGCAGTGCTTTATGTTTTAATAATATATCAATAAATGGCATCATTTGCGGTTCTCTATGTCCACATTAATGCACATATACAACACTGGCATTTTGGGATTTTGATGTGATTAGTATTCAGCTTTTCTTCCTATAACTGTTTCTTCAGATCACTCCTGACAAGAGATGGTGGAACCATGTCATTAACAAGAGGAACTCAGCCTGCCAGTTACTGTGCTGGATGTTATAGAAGTTGTGGCAATACATGTCTTATCATTGTTCAGTCACTACGTCATGTCTGTTGTTCACTATCTCCTGGAGTTTGCTCAGACTTATGTGCCTTGAGTCAGTGATCCAACCATATCATCCTCTCTTGCCCCCTTCTCCTCCTGCCTTCAATCTTTCCCAGCATCAGGGTTTTTTCCAATGAGTCATCTCTCTGCATCAGGTGGTCAAAATATTGGAGCTTCAGCTTCAACATTACTCCTTCCAGTGAATATTCAGGATTGATTTCCTTACAGTCAAAGGGACTCTCAAGATTCTTCTCCAGTACCACAGTTCAAAAGCATCAGTTCTGTGGTGCTCAGCCTTCTTTATGGTCCAACTCTCACAACCATACATGGCTATTGGAAAAATCATAGCTTTGACTATAGAAACTTTGTCACAAAGTGATGTATCTGATTTTTAATATGTTGTCTAGGTGTGTCATAGCTTTTCTTCCAAGGAGCAAATGTTTTTGTTTTTTTTTTTTTAATTTCATGGCTGCAGTCACCATCTGCAGTGATTTGGGAGACCAACAGAATAAAATTTTTCACTGTTTCCATTGTTTCCCCATCTATTTGCCATGAAGTGATGGGACTGGATGTCATGATCTTAGATTTTTGAATGTTGAATTTTAAGCAATGTTTTCACTTTCATCAAGAGGCTTTTATTTCCTCTTCACTTTCTGCCATTAGGATAGTATCATCTGCATATCTGAGGTTATTGATATTTCTCCCAGCAATCTTATTCCAGCTTGTGATTCATCCAGCCTGGTATTTTGCATGATGTACTGTGCATATAGGAAACTTCTCCATGTGGCTCAGTGATAAAGAATGTATCTACAGTGCAAGAGATGAAAGAGATGTGGGTTTGATCCCTGGGTGGAAAAGATCCACTGGAAAAGGAAATGGCAACCCACTCCAGTACTCTTGCCTGGGAAATCCCATGGACAGAGGAGCCTGGCAGGCTACAGCTCACTGGGTCGCTAAGAGTCTGACACTACTGAGCGACTAAGTACAGCACTGTGCATATAAATTAAGCAGGGTGACCGTATACAGCCTTGATATACTTCTTTCCCAATTTGGAACCAGTCTGTGGTTCCATATCCAGTTCTAACTGTTGCTTCTTGGCCTGCATACAGATTTCTCAGGAGGCAGGTCAGGTGGCCTGGTATGCCCATCTCAGTATAAAACAACACTAGTTGGTTTAGGTGTCAGTCAAACCCAAGTGCTTTGTGGTTCATCAACCTCTGAGTCCTGATGTAGCTGTGAGAGTCCCCAGTTGCAGTGGGTGCTGTGGGTGCTGCCCTGGATTGCTTGACTCACTTCAGGAAACTATGAGCTCCTTTTCTCTGGAGCTCCCTTTAGGGTCAGTTGTAGTCTTGCTGGGACTGTTTTGCAATTCAATTTCTACCTTCTGTCAATGTTGCCCTTTTCACTGCCTTACAGATGAGTTCTCCCTAATAAATTTCTTTGCAAGCAAATCTCCGCCATCTATTTCCAAGGATTCTGACCTAAGACACTGTTTATTAAATTTTGATGACTGAGAACCAACTCAAATTGCAGGAGTTAAGTCATGTATAGAATTTTCCTCTGTAAATATTTTTAGCAATCCTCAGGACTGCTTGCACATGGGATGTTCAAGTAGCAGACTTGCTCATTGTTGATTTCTGGGCATCACCAATCCAAACCTTTACTTTTTCTTATTCCAGTAATTTTCTACAAAGGATATGCTGACTAGAATTGTGTTTTAATCACTTTTCTTTGAGGGCTGTGTGTTAGAGCAGATGGACTTCTTCTTCAGCACAACCTCTGCTACTGCACCCTGGTAACAAGGATGAATATCATTGCTAACACAATGGACTATTACTCAACCATTAAAAAGAATACATTTAAATCAGTTCTAATGAGGTGGATGAAACTGGAGCCGATTATACAGAGTGAAGTAAGCCAGAAAGAAAAACACCAATACAGTATACTAATGCATATATATGGAATTTAGAAAGATGGTAATGATAACCCAGTATGCGAGACAGCAAAAGAGACACAGATGTATAGAACAGTCTTTTGGACTCTGTGGGAGAGGGGGAGGGTGGGATGATTTGGGAGAATGGCATTGAATCATGTATAATATCATATATGAAACGAATCGCCAGTCCGGGTTCGATGCATGATACTGGATGCTTGGGGCTGGTGCACTGAGACGACCCAGAGAGATGGTACAGGGAGGGGGGAGGGAGGGGGG
>SJYQ01007333.1:0-12304 GCA_006410935.1 Redunca redunca
TTTTCAGTTCCTCTTCACTTTCTGCCATAAGGCTGGTGTCATCTGCATATCTGAGGTGATTGATATTTCTCCTGGCAATTTTGATTCCAGCTTATGTTTCTTCCAGCCCAGTGTTTCTCATGATGTACTCTGCATTTAAGTTAAATAAGCAGGGTGACAATATACAGCCTTGACGCACTCCTTTTCCTATTTGGAACCAGTCTGTTGTTCCATGTCCTGGTACTACTCCCCAAACTATGGATGCAAGCCAGGTGTTGAGATCTCAAACCTCTAGGATAGGGTCAGCTCCGTAGAATCCTCTGCTTCTAGGTGTTCTGTGACCTATAACAGGCTGGAGGATTGAGAGGTCAGAAGGTGGATTCTTGACTTGTCAGGTATCTGAAAGTGACTCTCATGCCACACCTACCTGGGTAGACCCTTAACCACCTGCTATCCTGATGTTCTGGGAGCTACAGAACTCCAAGAGGAAACTTGGTGACCACCCTCCAGCACGATTTCAGCTGTGAGATGATCAAGTTCTCTGCTCCACCAAACTCTAACCAATCTCCTGTAGGCCCTCTTCTCCAATATGTCTCAACCTTGGCCTATAAAAACTGTGCTCTTGGCTAGGACTCGACTGGTCCACTGCAGTTCAGTCCCTAGTCAGGGAACTAAGATCACATCCCACATGCCACACAGCGCAGCCACAAAACCACCCCCCCAAAACCAAAAAACTACTCTCAACACAGATGACTTTATCCATCCTCCTCCCTGGTGGTTCAGACAGTAAAGAATCTGCCTGCAGTGCAGGAGACCAGAGTTCGATCCCTGAGTTGGGAAGATCCCCTGGAGAAGGGAATGGCTACCCACTCTAGTCTCCTTGCCTAGAGAATTCCATGAACAGAGGAGCCTTGCAGGCTACAGTCCTTGGGGTCACAAAGAGTTGGACATGACTGAGGACTGAGCGACTAACACACACAACCTCCCCCCACATTAAAACGTAGTTTCTAATATCTCAAGGCCGCATCCCTGGGATGGCTCTACACCCACCCCACCCCTAACAAGTGCCTGCCTGATAAAGCTCAAAAATTTACTTTTTATTCTAGCCAGTACCAGTTATAAGTACCACCCCCCACCCCTTCTTAGAGTGTTTACTAAAAAGGCTTACAGTTGTGACTTCTTCCTTTCCCTTTAAGGTGTGCATCAAATGTATACGTATTATGTGTCTTTCTCAAGGACCTGAAAGCCATTCCTTTGAAATATAACCACTGGAAAGAATAGGGCCTCTGTGGGAGAGTAGAATCCTAACTTCAGTACTTGCCAGCTCACAGATACAGCTGACCTAGTCAGCATTTACACTGACCAACCCTTTGTACTTTTTCACTTCTCTGCTCACCTCCCTCCATACTTCATTGTCCCTTTAAAGTGCCCAGTCGCCTCTGTGTAAATCCAAGTTGCAGTGTATATCAATAACATATTGGTTAAAACCTGTCCTTACCACTTTAAATAGTGCCTGCTTTGTTTATTTTTATGTCAATTATTAAGATTTTTTGTTAACTATTACGATGTTTTTGTTTATCTTTGACAAAATGGATATGAGCGGTGAGCCCTGGGGCCCCAGGCTCCAGCCTTCCTCCCATCCACCAAAGGCAAAAGGGTGAGTTATTGCTAGGTCCTTGGGCACGTAGCCCAGGGGACACCAGAGGCATTCGATCCTGACTAATGCTGACTCTCTGGTGAATGCCTGAATGCTTTTCTCTTTTTAATTTTTTTGATTTGTGTCCCTGTCACAGACTATAGTTTGTGCGTGCTCCATCATGTCTGACTCTTTGCGACCCCATGGACCGTACATAGCCCGCCGGGCTACTCTGTCCATGAGATTCTCCAGGCAAGAATACCAGACTGGCTTGCCATTTCCTATTGCAGAGGATCTTCCCAACCCAAGGATCGAACCTGCATCTCTCCCAACCCAGGCATCTCTTGCATCTCCTGCATCGGCAGGCAGATTCTTAACTGCTGCGCCACCTGGGAAGCCTGTCACAGACTACAGGGTGTTAAGTAATCCACATACAGCTCCATGCTTGCCCCTAAGACCAGCTGCCAGGCCCTTCCTGTAAGGACTTTGCCTCTGCACCTCAGTCACATGCAATGGCGACTTTCCCTCGCAGGCAGAAGGGAATGAGTCTTTTTGTGTTGACACCCATCACCCAAATGTCTGTTAGCAGATTACTCGGAAGATGTCATTTCATGGCCAGCGCAGAGACCCTCTGTATCCCACAACTCCAACAGGAGCTCCCATCATCGCCCAACTATCTCCCAGTTAGATGTCAAACTAGTTTTCACCCACTTCCTCTTGCTGGTTGTGTTTTCCTGTCCTCTCCACCCATCCAAATTCTGCCTGGCTGTTTGAAGTCTACCTTGAATTTTCCTTCCTCCTCAAGGTTCTCCCCAGCGGCCTCAGCCGCACAGCCACCTGCGAACGTCACCTCTCGCGGCGCACTGGAATTCTCGCCCTTGACTTAAAAGCTGACCTTTGCTGGTGACCATCCGCAGCAAGGGAAGCAGAGGACCAGGAAGTGAACAAGACAGAGGAGCCATGCGCTTTGGAGGCAAACTGCAACTAAGTAGCAAGATGCAAAAAGGAGGTGGCTCCCTCCCTTCCCTGCTTTCTGGTTGACCCAGAAAGGTCAGCTCCCACACCTAATGGTCTATGTGACCCCGAGCAAACTACACAGTTCTGTGATATGTAAAATGGTGATAATAATAACAGAATGGCCATAATAACAGACCCTTCCTGTAGAGCTGTTTAAAGAGTAAATGAAAAAAAAATGATGTTGGATAGAAAGACTGTCAAAAAGAAATCAGGTCGATCTGTATATTTAATGCGATCACAATACAAATACCAGCAGCATTTGTTTTGTTTTTTTTTGGAGACGGAGGAAGAGGAGCAGGTCAGTTTATTTTAAAAATTCATTTGGAGGGCTTCCCTGATAGTCCAGTGGGTAAGAATCTGCCTTACAATGGAGGGGACATTGATTAGATCCCTAGTCAGGGAAGATTCCACATGTTGCTGAACTAGGCACAAGCTCTACAGCTATTAAGCCAGCACTCTACAGCCTGCAAGCCACAGCTACCGAAGCCGACACGCCTAGAGCTGTGTGCTGCCACAAGAAAAGCCGCTGCAATGAGAAGCCCGAGCACTGCAACAAAGACCCACCACAGCCAATAAATAAATCTTTTTTAAAAACTCCTTTGAAACAATAATAAGCAAGATTAGTGCCAACAATAAAAAAATCAACCAATGGTCAAATCTAAGAGAGAAATGGAAAAATCTATTTGAGCCAACCTGAGGACTGTTCTGCCCATCAGAAGTCAAAGCACAATTATGTAAGTTCTTGAGACAAAAGGTCATTCATCAGATGACACATCGACAGTTTACAGACCCCAGATGTGCATGTACAAGCAACTGGTGTGCCATCATGCCACTTACAAGATGAAGGAAGGTTGTCTCCTAAGGAGGTCTGGTTTATGCAAGTACACAATACACTCTGAAGGAGAGAGGAGGCCCAAATGGGCAAAGAAACATGAATCTTATTTAATCACGAGTGAGGAAATTTTTGAAAAGCTAGCAGTATGAAGTAGTGAATGTCCTCTCGGATATTAACCATATTGTAAACCTTTAGAATAGTGTAATAGATCAATAACACAGACCTGCAAGTCTACAGATAAACTCAGATACTCACAGAAATTGACATATGGTAAAGATACATTTCAAGTAAGTGAGAGGAAAGATGAATTATTCTATAAATGGTGTAGGGACAGTTGGAGAACCATCTGCTCAAATATTAACTTAACTCTGGATCTAGTAAAAAAAAATCACCAACGGCTACCAATATGAAAAATGAAGACAGATAATGGACCCCTGATGGAAGTAAAATATTCAGAAAGTAGTGGTGAAAAAATAAATCACCTCAAATCTGACAACTACCAATGTACAGAAAGTACAAGGATTTGAGAGGAATGTTTATTTGAAACTATCACATAATTAAAAAAAAAACATTTTATTATGTGATATTTCTCCTAGAAATCTTGATTCCAGCTTTTGCTTCATCCAGCCCAGTGTTTCTCATGATGTACTCTGCATATAAATTAAATAAGCACGGTGACAATATACAGCCTTAACGTACTCCTTTTTCTATTTGGAACCAGTCTATTGTTCCATGTCCAGTTCTAACTGTTGCTTCCTGACTTTCATACAGATTTCTCAAGAGGCAGGTCAGATGGTCTGGCATTCCCATCTCTTTAAGACTTCTCCAGTTTGATGTGATCCACACAGTCAAAGGCTTTGGCGTAGTCAATAAAGCAGAAATAGCTGTTTTTCTGGAACTCTCTTGCTTTATTGATGATCCAACAGATGCTGGCAATTTGACCTCTGGTTCCTCTCCATTTTCTAAATCCAGTTTGAACATCTGGAAGCTCACAGTTCATGTACTGTTGAAGCCTAGCCTGGAGAATTTTGAGCATTACTAGAGTGTGAGATGAGTGCGGTGTGGTGGTTTGAGCATTCCTTGGTATTGTCTTTCTTTGGGATTCGAATGAAGACTGACTTTCCCAGTCCTGTGGCCACTGCTGAGATTTTCAAATTTGCTGGCATATTGAGTGAAGCACTTCCACAGCATCATCTTTGAGGATTTGAAATAGCTCAACTGGAATTTCATCACCTCCACTAGCTTTGTTCGTAGTGATGCTTCCTAAGGCCCACTTGATTTCACATTCCAGGATGTCTGGTTCTAGGTGAATGATCATACCATCATGATTATCTGGGTCATGAAGATCTTTTTTGTATACTTCTTCTGTGTATGGTATATTGTCACCCTGCTTATTTAACTTCTATGCAGAGTACATCATGAGAAACGCTGGGCTGGAAAAGAAGTACAAGCTGGAATCAAGATTGCCAGGAGAAATATCAATAACCTCAGATATGCAGATGACACCACCCTTATGGCAGAAAGTGAAGAGGAGCTAAAAAGCCTCTTGATGAAAGTGAAAGAGGAGAATGAAAAAGTTGGCTTAAAGCTCAACATTCAGAAAACGAAGATCATGCCNTGCTGAAGAATTGATGCTTTGAACTGTGGTGTTGGAGAAGACTCTTGAGAGTCCCTTGGACTGCAAGGAGATCCAACTAGTCCATTCTAAAGATCAGTCCTGGGTGTTCTTTGGAAGGATGATGCTAAAGCTGAAACTCCAATACTTTGGCCACCTCATGCGAAGAGTTGACTCATTGGAAAAGACTCTGATGCTGGGAGGGATTGGAGGCAGGAGGAGAAGGGGACAACAGAGGGTGAAATGGCTGGATGGCATCACTGACTTGATGGACATGAGTTTGGGTGAACTCCTGGAGCTGGTGATGGACAATTCATGGGGTGGCAAAGAGTCAGACACGACTGAGCGACTGAACTGAACTGATCTGTGTTTTCTTGCCATGTCTTCTTAATATCCTCTGCTTCTGTTAGTCCATACCATTTCTGTCCTTTATTGTGACCATCTTTACATGAAGTGTTTGTTCCCTTGGTGTCTCTAATTTTCCTGAAGAGATCTCTAGTCTTTCCCATTCTATTGTTTTCCTCTATTTCTTTGCATTGGTCTCTGAGGAAGGCTTTCTTATCTCTCCTTGCTATTCTTTGGAACTGTGCATTCAAATGGGTATAGCTTTCCTTTTCTACTTCGCTTTTCGCATCCCTTCTTTTCACAGTTATTTTGCCTTTTTGTGTTTCTCTTTCTTGGGGATGGTCTTGATCCCTGTCTCCTGTACAGTGTCACGTGGGTGCTTTTTTCAGATTCTTTTTCATTAGAGGCTATTACACTATATTGAGTATAGTTCCCTGTGTTGTATAGTAGGTCTTTGTTGTTTACCTATTTTATGTATAGTAGTGTGTATATGTTGAGGAGGAAATGGCAACCCACTCCAGTATTCTTGCCTGGAAAATTCCATACAGAGAGGAGCCTGGCAGGCTACAGCGCATGGGTCACAGAGAGTCAGACACAATGAGCACGAGCATGCGCGCACAAACACACACACACACACACACAATGTTAATCCCAAACTTCTAATTTATAATTTATAAAATGTTCTTTTAAAGTTTAGTCAGATGTGTACAGCATACCCAGCTAAAAACCAGAACCACAACAGAAACCAAGTCAACAGAAAAGTGGAAGAAAATTTTGCAATTTATATCAGGTAGAAAAGGCTAATACTCTGTAAAAGTGCTCTGCAAATCAGTAAAATTACCAAGGAACAATGGGACATGTGAAAAGAATACAAACAGTTCACAGAGAAGGGAACAAAAGGCTGTGACATGAAAACATGAGTAGCTTCACCCTTAAAAAAAAAAAAAAATTATGGTAGGGACTTCCTTGGTGGTCCAGTGGTTAAGACTCCACCTTCCAATGCAGCGGTTGCACGTTTGATCCCTGCTTGGGAAGCTTAGATCCCACATGCCCACAGCCAAAAAGCCAAAAAATAAAACAGGAGCGATATTGTAACAAATTCAATAAAGAGTTTTAAAATGGTCCACATGAAAAAAATCCTTTAAAAAATTGTAGTAAAATATACATAAAATTTACCATCTTAACCATTTTTAATTGTACAGTTCAGTGGCATTAAGCACATTCAAGCTGTTGTATAGTAAACACTACCATTTATCTTCATAATTTTTTGGTTTTCCCAACTCAAACTATGTGCCCATTAAGCTGTTACTGCGCACATTTTCCTCTCCTCCCAGTCCCTGACAATCACCAGTGTACTTCCCGTCTCTATGAATTTGACTATGAAGGCATGTAAGTATGAAGACAATATTTGTCCTTTTGTGCCTGGCTTATTTCACTTAGCATAATGTCCTCAGTGTTCATCCATGTTGTGGCATGCGTCAAGATTTCCTTCTTTTTGTAGGCTGAATAATATTCTATTGTATACACTGATATATACCACATTTTATCCATTCATCTACTGATGGACACTTGGGTTGTTTCCATCTTTTGGCTATTGTGAACAAAGATGCTATGAACATGGGTTTACAAATATCTCTTTGAGTTCCTGGTTTCAGTTCCTTTGGATGTATACCAGAAGTGAAATTCCCGGATCATATGATAATTCTGCCTTTAATTTTTTGAGGAACCATCATAATGTTTTCCATAGTGGCTGTACCATTTTATATTCCCACCAACAGTATACAAGGATTTTAGTTCTTCCACATTCTGACACTTATTTTCTGAGGTTCACTTGTAATAATAAAAAAAATGCAAATTACAACCACACCGAGATATCATTTTTCACCTATCAGATTGGCAAAGATCAAAAAGCTTGATAGCTATCTTGGGAAAAGTATGGGGAACAAGGATTGTCGTACACTGCCAATTCGGCTGGAAATCCACATGGCCTCTGTGAAGAGCAACTCGGTAACGTCTTCAAACTACACATGCACACACAATTTGACCTAGTAATTTCTAAGGAGGTATCCATCCTACCTGAACATGTTCTTAATTACATATAGAGATGGATATTTGTTAAAGCATGGTAAGCAAAAAGATTAAAGATGATCTAAATGTTGCTGATCCAGACTAAAGATTAAATGAATAGAACTGGGGAAGCTTCGATTGATGGGGTCAATTGTTATCACTCCTGCCCCCGCTCACTCACTTCAGTTATCTCCAACTCTTTGCAACCCTAGAGACTGTAGCCCGTCAGGCTCCTTTGTCCGTGGGACTTCCCCGGCAAGAATCCTACAGTGGTTTGCTATGCCCTCCTCCAAGGGGATCTTCCCGACTCAGGGAATGAACCCACGTCTCCTGCGTTGCAGGAGGATTCTTACCACTAAGTCACCAGGGGAAGCCCTTTTGTTATCATTACTTTACTAGATAACAGACTTTTGGAGAGTAGAGGACGGGCTTTTTAGGTCCAAACAGACCTTCCAGAAATACTGATTAGATGGACTGTTTCTTAGCCTCTGGCAGAACTAGATCGGCAGACAGCTCAGAAAGATGGTGTGGTTTATCCAAAGTCATCCACAGAATGTGTACTACAGATTATGTGCAAAGCACACTGGTAGGCACTGTGAAAATGACTGAAATTGAAGAATTGAACCCTGTCTTCTCAGAGCTTGAGACCTTGTGAAACACTCTGACAGACCTTAAAAGTATTTAACTTTTTAAAAAGTGTACTTTCAATTATATCAATGGAGACCATTGATCTGGTGTATAAACTAAGGCTCAGCTCAGAGAAACTGTATATAAACAGTCCCAGGGGTTGAGACTCTAAGCTTTTACTGCCAAGGTTCAGTCCCTGGTCGGGGAACTAAGATTCCCACAAGCCGCAGGCATGGCCTGAAAAAAGGATTCCTTAACATATTTGTGAAATGCTTTATAGCTTAGCTTAGAGGTTCCCCATGCATATAGGAATTGTTTTTCCCTAGCTCTGTACCTGTCCACTGAGAAGACCTGGGAGCAATGACACCCCATTAGCAACAAGCACACTAAATGTGCCATTGTTTGTTTAACATTTTCTGGCTGTGTGGCATGTAGGATCTTAGTTCCCCAAGCAGGGGTCAGACCCATGACCCCTGCACTGAAAATGCAGAGCCTTAACCACTGGACTGCCACGGAAGTCCCTCAGTGCCGTTTTTTTTAAATTGAGGTGAAATTCACAGAACATAAAATTAACTATGATAAAGCATACAATTCAGTGTATTTAGTGCATTCACAATGTCTAGAAACCAGTACCTCTAGTTCCAAAACCTTTTCATCACAAGAAAACCCTGTACCCTTTAAGCGATCACTCCCCATTCTTCCCACCCCCAGCCCCTGGCAACTGAGCTTGCTTTCGGTCTCTATGGATTTAACTATTTTGAACACTTCATATAAATGGAATCATAAAATATTTAGTAATTTTTGCCTGAGTTCTTTCATTTTGCATATTTTTGATTCATCCATGTTGCAGTATGAATTAATGTCTCATTATTTTTATGGTTGAGTAGTATTTCATTATATGAATATATATATATATACACACACACACATTTTGCTTACTCAGTCTATTAATTTTAAAGTTGTGGGGATAAAATAAACCCATTTACCTTATTTAGTGGATCTGTACCTCTCCTGAAGCAACACTTGTTAACATCCCATGTTGTTTAGTCACTAAGTCGTGTCTGACTCTTTGTAACTCCACGGACTATAGTCCACCAGGAGAAGACTCTTGAGAGTCCCTTGGACTGCAAGGAGATCCAACCAGTCCATTCTGAAGGAGATCAGCCCTGGGATTTCTTTGGAAGGAATGATGCTGAAGCTGAAACTCCAGTACTTTGGCCACCTCCTGCGAAGAGTTGACTCATTGGAAAAGACTCTGATGCTGGGAGGGACTGGGGGCAGGAGGAGAAGGGGACGACAGAGGATGAGATGGCTGGATGGCATCACGGACGTAATGGACGTGAGTCTGAGTGAATTCCGGGAGATGGTGATGAACAGGGAGGCCTGGTGTGCTGCGATTCATGGGGTCGCAAAGAGTCGGACACGACTGAGCGACTGAACTGAACTGAACTCTGGTTCCTTTGTCCATGGGACTTCCCAGGCAAGAGAACTGGGGTGGCTGCCATTTCCTACCATATCCTACTATTAATATATAATCACATCCTATAGAATATATATGCATATATGTGTATATATGTACACCCTATAGCGTGTATATAGATATACACACATCCTATAGCAGCACTCTTTGGAAAATACTGCATATTTGGAAAAGGCAAGTCAGGCTTTGGGGAAGATGGCCACTTAATGATAAAGTACACTTAATAGCTCTCCAGAAAGTGTTACCTCTTTGGTTATCCTATCAGGTCTGGATTTTGATTATTTAAAACCATACCAGGGACTTCCCTGTCAGTCTAGTGGTTAGGACTCCACGTTTTCTCTGCAGGGACACAGGTTCCATTCCTGGTCAGGGAACTAAGGTCCTGTAAGTCACGTGGAGTGGCAAGGAAAAAAAGAAGAAAAAATAATCAGTTGTTTCAATTTCTCCTTGAAAGACTGGTGAGTGAGTGTGAGTGAGTGAAAGTCGCTCAGTCGTGTCCGACTCTCTGCGACCCTGTGGACTATACAGTCCATGGAATTCTCCAGGCCAGAATACTGGAGTGGGTAGCCTTTCCCTTCTCCAGGGGATCTTCCCAACCCAGGGATTGAACCCAGATCTCCCGCATCGCAGGCAGATTATTTACCAGCTGAGCTATCAGGGAAGCCCTGAAAGACTGGTAGGAGAGTTTATTATCCTCCCTCACCTTCATCATCTAGCTCCCATCTCTTCAGCTGTTCCCCTGCAGTAAATGCTCTTGGTTATACGCTTTCACAGGGATGGACCACCCACTCCCCAGCTGTCATGAATGCTGGCTGCTAGCGTCTCATAGCTGACTCCTTGTCCGGAGAATTGTTATCGGTCCCTGTGAACCGCCTTGCCTGGAGATGCCCAGGAAATTTTTGCTCCTCTTTTCCCTACCTCCCCCTGGCCCACACATAGCCAACGAATGACTGATGTGGGGTACAAAGTCCAGATCCCTTGCTTCTAAAATAAGCCCTGTGGTACATTTTATGCTCCTGAGATCCCCAGAGGATGAGACTGAGGCTAGACTTAGCTAAACCATCTTTGGTTGGCTTTTTCCCCTGCCTTATTCCGTTTCCCTCACTACCCTAAAAAATCACTCCCACAAAAATCCCTTTGTCTGGTTCTGCATCTAGGGAACTCAGCCTAAGATATCCCTGGGTAGCCCTGACTCCCAGAGGGATATCCTGCAGCAGCCACTCGTCTCATGCAGGGTCCTGCAGATTGCAGCTCCTCCAAGAAGCCTTCCAGTCTTGTACCCTCACACTGTAGCAGCATGTTTAATAAGGAAGTGGGATGCCTACTTGGACTGCCCTCATAGCTCAGTTAGTAAAGTATCTGTTTACAATGCAGGAGACCCCAGTTTGATTCCTGGGTCAGGAAGATCCACTGGGGAAGGGATTGGCTACCCACTCCAGTATTCTTGGACTTCCCTTGTGACTCAGCTGGTAAAGAATCTGCCTGCAATGCCGGAGACCTGGGTTCGATTCCTGGGTTGGGAAGACCCCCTGGAGAAGGGAAAGGCTACTCACTCCAGTATTCTGGCCTGGAGAATGCCATGGACTGTATAGTCCACAGGGTCGCAAAGAGTCAGACACGACTGAGTAACTTTCACTTCACTTCTGGATGCCTACTCCGTGCCAGGGACTGTGCCAGACTGTTAGGCAAATACTGTTGTATTCTTACAGAGGAAGAAACTGAAGCTCAAAGAATTTGAGTGGTTTGCTCACACTGTCAGAAAGTGATGAGAACTGGAGAGGATTTGTCTGATTTCAAACCCTAGAATCAGAAATTTTTTTTTTATGGCTCTGTCTACCCCAGATCCTGCGGGTAGAGAGCTACACGTTTTTGTGTCTGCTGCTGACAGGCTGCACTGAGGACTTGATCTCATTAAAAAAAAAACCTCTGTGAGTATCTTTGCTAGTGGCCTTGGAGCCTGACCCAGCGAGCCTGCCTGCCCTAGGATGTGGGGGGAAGCCCTTGGCCTCTGAGCTCCTTGGAGCTCACTGTTTTCCTTGAGCCACCCCCAGGGCTGCAGCTGCAGGCACCCCTTCCTTCTCCTCCACTGCAGAGCAGGGTCTGCCTTGCTAGGAACAGCTTTCCTGGAGGCCTCCTGGGTTCACAGGAGAAGGAGTGGGTGCTGAAGTGAAGGAAGGAGGAGACCTGGCCCAAGTGAAGAGAGGGGGTGACTCAGGGGGAGGAAGGGGGATGGAGAGAGGTTTGGGGGAGGAAGTGGGGGAGTGGGAGCTGAGCAGGGGATTGCTCTTTATTCATTCCATCATTCAACACATTGTTTTAACCACGGACTATGTCCCAGGCATGTTCCCGTGGCTGAGGATACAACAGGGAATAAACCACTGATCCAGCTTTAAGGGGGCCACGTGGGAATAACAGCAATAGTCATAACAAGGGTTAGTAATTTTGGAGCATTTACTATGGAGTCAAGAATTTATCTTATCCTCATAATAATCTCAGGCATTTGATACAATTATTACCTCATTTCACAGATAAAGAGTACTTGACAGAGAATAGCCATGTGACTGGCCAAGGTTACAAAAAGTGAGCGGAATGTCACATTTTTTCTGAAACTCACTGCTTGGGCCTCCCAGGCTCCCAATTAATGATGGCAGTTTTGTAATGTACATTCTCATAAGAAAAATTCAAGTCGTGCAAATGAAGTTC
>SJYQ01007334.1:0-17790 GCA_006410935.1 Redunca redunca
CGAGGGCTGGTGCTGGACAGGAGCGGCTGATGATGTGACAGGAACATTTTCCCAGATTACTTTTTTAACTTGGATTGTGCCTCACTGTGGTGCTGGAGAAGACTCTTGAGAGTCCCTTGGGCTGCAAGGAGATCCAACCAGTCCATCCTAAAGGAAATCAGTCCTGAATATTCATTGGGAGGACTGATGCTGAAGCTGAAACTCCAATACTTTGGCCACCTGATGTGAAGAGCTGACTCATTAGAAAAGACCCTGATGCTGCGAAAGATTGAAGGCAGGAGGAGAAGGGAACGACAGAGGATGAGATGGTTGGACGGCATCACCGACTCTATGGACATGGGTTTGGGTGGACTCTGGGAATTGGTGATGGACAGGGAGGCCTGGCGTGCTGCAGTCCATGGGGTTGCAAAGAGTCGGACATGACTGAGCGACTGAACTGAACTGAACTGTACCTCACTTAGTTACATTTTGAGGGGGAAAGAGAGGAAGGGAAGGAAGGACTGCATTTAAGGAGGTCTGCAAGAAGCTTCAGGTCAGCACGGGGATCGCCCACCCAGCCCATGACGTGCCTTTTGCATTGCTTCAACTTAACTAGATATTGACATCCCATGAATGAATATTGATTGAGGACCTGAAATATGCAAGTGTGTAAGCTCCATCTTCCACTGGAATAAAAAAAAGGGATGTGCTGGGAGGAGGTGGGTAAGATGGGACATATCCTAACTCTGGTCACAAGCTCAAGTTATAGGAATGTACTTCTGACTTCATGCATTACTCGCTAGGACACTGGTTAGGAGAATCAGTCAGGCAGACCAACGGGCTCATCTGAGCACATGGAGGGAGGCTGATTTGGCTACTGGGTCACCTGCACTTCTCCAGGTGAGGCAGCTGGTTTGCCGCCACAGTTATTTTGGAAAGCAGTTAATGTTAAGTAATTATCGGCACGATGGCATCCATATATGTGTGCAGAGCTCTGGGTTTTCAATACTGGCTGGATAGTGGCTGCAGACAAGGGAGGGGGCGCGGGCTTGTGTGTGCAAGAGAGTAGCGGCTGGCACGGTCCCTCTCTGCTTCTCTCCTCTGCTGTTCGTTCTCGCTGTCGGCACTGAAGCCGGCAGCTCTCGCTGGCCCTGCGCATCACAGCAGGTACGTTCACGTGTCCTCACGTCGATGGGGCGCCAACTCACGTAAGGTGACAGTGGCTGTGTCTCCTAGCGGAACTCTGAGTGCGATGCAGACGCACCCTGGCTAGTGAGTCTCCCCGTTCCATTCATGATCATTATCTTTTGTTAAAAATTCTTCTACATCATGGTTTTCTTTTATTTATTTATTTATTTTTTGGCCACGCTGTGCGGCACGTGGGATCTTACTTCCCTGATCGGGGATTGAACCTGGGCCCCCTGCATTGCAAGCCCAGAGTCTTAACCACTGGACCGCCGGGGAAGTCCCCCACAGTCCATTTCTAGCCTGTGAAGCGCTAGTTACTCAGTCGTGTCCGACTCTTTGCGAGCCCATGGACTGTAGCCCGCCAGGCTCCTCTGTCCATGGGATTCTCCAGACAAGAACACTGGAGTGGGTTGCTGTTCCCTTCTCCAGGGGATCTTCCTGACACAGGGATCGAGCAAGGATGTCTGCATTGCAGGTGCATTCATTTCCAGCTGAGCCACCAGGGAAGCCCTGATACACGCCACATAAGTAAGAATATGATCATTAACATCCTCTCCTGGACGCTTACCATGCGCTCTGGGTGAAGCTTCTCAGCCTCTAGGGTCCAGTTTCAACACTTGGATGAACAGCTCCCCCTCCTGTTACAGCCCACAAACCTCATCTGCGCTCTCATGGATTAAGAGGAAGCAATGGGCTTCCCTGGTGGCTCAGCTCCTGCAACGCAGGAGACCCGGCTGGATTCCTGGGTCGGGAAGATCCCTTGGAGAAGGGACAGGATGCCCACTGCAGTATTCTGGCCTGGAGAATTCCATGGACTCTACAGTCACAAAGACTCGGACACGACTAAGCGACTTTCACTTCCCTAATGGGTCAAAATCACAACTGTTCACATTCAACTGACCACACAAACCCATCCCGTTACCTCCAAGTACAGCGAGGGCCCTAGCCCCCACCCATCCACTGTTAAACGGCCAAGATCACTCCTAAGCAGTAAATGAGGTTTTCTGACACGTAATGACACAGAAAAAAGTCAAACTCAAAGTGATCTGTAGGACAGACTCGTGAGAAAGAGTCTTGCTTTTCTGCCAACATACTCCTCCGACTCTCCTTAAGGACCAAAGTAACATACGGAATTTAAGGCCACAGCTGCGTGAATAAGTGGATACTGATCAGCACTGACTGACACAGCGCAGTCTCCCGCGTCCCCTCAAATCCTCAACTGACGTGTCGATCATTTTCCAAGGGCATAATTTAGTCATTCACCGATCCTCACGTGGTTGATGAAATAAAGGTAATATCGAAAATGACAGCGTCTGAGGAGAAATCTCAAACTGCCTTTTCATTGCGTTCAATTAGCAAGAGAAGCACTTCCTAATATAAAACTATCAGCCATAGAATTGCAATCGAAACGCAACGTAGCGACTTCAGCTGATAACTCTGTTTTTCTCTTTTTACTTTCCAAAGGCCCCCTCCACCCCTGGCCACTCTCAGCGCTATAGAATGATGAGCAAACAGTTTTTACTTGGACAAGCACTGAATTTCCAGAGATTTACGTTTGCTCATCCTCTGGGGGGCCCATAAAACCAGCGAAGAGGGCTCATTTGGAAATCTCTTGTATTAAGAAAAGTGATGAATGTGTCCAAAAGGGAGCTGAGTTATCCTCAGACCAGCCCATATTCAACCAGAGTCCTAACTCCTCCAAGGCCTCTGTCATCAGCTGGGGATCTTGGAACTGACCGTCCCAGATTCTCCAACACCCTCCCTTCCCCACCCCTTCACATACACACAGAATCCTTCTTGATATTACCCTACATATGTTTGGCATTTCCCCCTCCATATTTAGTCTTGGATGTAAAAAAATTTCCAGGTAGCCTATGAAAGCATGGAGCCTCAGCTCCAAGTGAGCCAAACCCCCACAATAATAAAATTGCTTGTAGATCATAACACTCAGGAGAAAGGGTCAAGCCACGCTTTAAACCTAACGGGGAAACTGACTTTCTAGTCCGCTGACCTCTCCTGATCTCTGACCCCGGGCAGGGGAATAAACAAGAGGGGAGAGCGGGGTTTCCGGGAGGAGCCGTGGTCTCTGGAAGGCACCCAGGTCTAGAGCTAAGTGCTGGGTGCAGAGAAGCGCTGGAGTTGCTGTTTGGAAACCTCATCCTGGAAAACCGAGATCCCACATCAGGAGCGGGAGAAAGAGCGAAGAGATGGCCCGGGAACGGAAGGGGCCCAGGGTGAACCCCGGAGGCTCAGGAGCGGGTCTGGGAGCATTTCCAGGCGCGCTACAACTGCCTGCAAACTTCTCCTCGCCCCGAGATGGGCGCGGGCGCAGCGCGGGGCGCGCGGCGGGGCCGGACGCCGCGCGGGGCTCACCTGTTCCAGCGGGCCACCTTCCTCCGGTAATAGCGCAGCGCCTCCGGGCCGGCCAGCAGCGAGTCTTCGGGCCCCAGGAGCGGCGGCTCCTCCGGCTCGTTGTACAGCGGGTGCGCGAAGAGGGCCCGCAGCTTGGAGCCGGGATCGCCGCCGCCGCCCGGCTCGACCCGCCGCGGGGCCGAGGGGGCCGGGGCGGGGGCCGGGGAGGCGGCACGGCGGGCGCACGGGCAGCCGAGAGGGCGCTCCCGGGGCTGCAGGCGGCGCCGCACGCGGGGCCCGAGGTGGAAGTAGAGGTCGGCGGCCAGCAGCGCGCCCAGCAGCAGCAGGGTCAGCAGGCGGTCCCGGCGCAACCCGGGCATGGCCCCACCGGGTGCGCGCAGAGGCGCCCGAGCCCCGGGGCCGGACGCGCCGCGCGCGCAGAGCCCCCTCCGAGGGGGTCGCCCTTGAAGTCGCGGCCCGGGCGCAGAGCGCGCGGGCGGGGGCGGCGGCCCCTCTCGGCGCCCAGTAGCCCCCGGGGGCCGGTGTCCCCGGGCCCCTGCTTCTCACACCCTCTGCGCCCCGGGAGCCGCGGCAGGTGGAGGATCGGGGCGCCGGGGCGCGGGGACGGGCGGCGCTCGCCTCCCGGCGGCGGCGGCGAGGGCGGCCGCGGAGCGTCTCTCCGGAGGATGCGGTCGCTCCGGCTCCTCCGGCGGGCGGCGGGGACGCCCGTGCCCCCGGCTCTTCGGGCCGAGCGGGTGTGCGCGCCCGGCCCCCGGGGGAGGGGTGACGCCGCCGCCCCCGCCCACTGCCGCTGGCACCTGCCCCCGGCGCCGCCCGCCCGCCCGCCGGCTCCGGGCCCTCTTCCGGCCCTGCCCGGCCACCTGGTCGCCCGGCCGCCGCCTGCCGGCCTCTCGCCCGGGACGCGCGGGCCCCGCTCGGGGCTCAGCCAGGCGCTTGAGGGGGCTCCGAAGCTGCACGCGAGAGACCTTCGATTTTCGTGTTTATTTCCTAGAAACAAGACAGCTCCCCGAAAGACTTTCCCCTTAAGATCTGCCAGGTGTGCGTGCGTGCGTGTGTGTGTGGCCCTTTCGCTCTCTGCGTCTTCCCGCAGAGCCCCGTCCAGATCCAGAATGACCGCGCTTGGCGCGTAGTAGGCGCTCAGGGAACAGCCGCGCTCAGCCAGGGAAAAAGTTTGACCTTTGAAAAGAAGGCGCCGGATCTACCTAGAGTCTTGCCGACTTCCTGTCTGGATGGAGCGCGGATCCCGGGTGTGCCCGCGTCTACCGAGCGGGAATGTGTCCTCCCGAGAAGGAGCGGGCCCTCCCGCTGACCCCACTCCGAACTTGGTGCTCAGCGGGGTGCGAAAGCGGGTCCGCCCAAATGAATCACTGAAGGACTGTGTTAGGCTTTCCCCTGGTATCCTGTGAGGTCATTCACACCCCTTCCCACCCCTTTTCCCTTTGAGGAAGACGGAGGGCGAGGTGGTTGCCCGGCCCTGAACTCCTGGCTCCTCCGTTTAATGAGCTGGTGGGATGGAGGCATGCTGGTCTGACGGCGGAGGTAGCCCACCCCGCCTCCATGCCCCAAGCCCTTCCTGGGTATGAAGAGGCATCTTTGCCAGGAGCTGCCCGCCCAGGCGCAGAACGTCCCCCTTCTGTGAACTTCGCTCTTTAACCCCCTCCTGCCGTCCTGGAGTCAGAACTCTCAGACGCGCTTGGACTTGTGGGTTCAGATTCGAGGTCCTCCCCCTGTGGCTTGGTGGGAGACCCCTGTGGCCTCTGCCAGCCCATCATCTGTAAATGAAGCTAATAATGGAGCTTACCCCATAGGGTTGGGCTTCCCTGGTGGCTCAGGCCATAAAGAATCTGCCTGAAATGCAGGAGACAGGGGTAAGATCCCTGGGTCAGGAAGATCCCCTTGAGGAGGAAATGGCAACCCACACCAGTATTCTTTCCTGGAGAATCCCATGGACAGAGGAGCCTGGCAGGATGCAGTCCATGGGGTTGTAGAGTCGGACACAACTAAGTGAAGAACACACACACACACACACACACACACACCCATAGGGTAACTGTGTGGCTTAAGGTGGCTCAGCTGGTAAAGAATCCGCCTGCAATGCAGGAGACCTGGGTTCGATCCCTGGGTTGGGAAGATCCCCTGGAGAAGGGAATGGCTGGCTACCCACTCCAGTATTCTGGCCTGGAGAATTCCATGGACTGTATACCCCATGGGATCGCAAAGAGTTGGACACGACTTGAAGGCTTTCACTTTCACTAAGGGACTTTAAGTACATAACCCGCTTTGAACAGCCCCCAGCACGTGGTGAGTGTGAGAGGTGTGTTTGCCAGAAATACAATTGCTTCTTGGTTCCTGTCATACACTGGGGAAGGTTGGAGACTGTTCACGAGAGGGACGAAGACAGGAAAGTACCGAAAGGAAGACGACAGAAAAGGACCGACGTCAGCAATACAAGCTGGTGGCCTACGGGGCCGAGTCCACGTGAGCGGTGCCCGGATGACCCCATCGCCAGTTGCTCTGCTCAGCTGAGGACCCTGGCAGGAGTTTTAGGTTTTTGGAGCCACCTTCTTCTTTTTTGCAATCAAATGTGAGCAGGCCTCCAGTTTCTAAGACACTTTGGACGTGCCTAATTAGGCCTCGTGGCGAGGATGGAGGAGTCAGGCACCCGTTGGCCTTGTGTCTGTAGCAACGAGGAGGAAGCGTGGTTTGCATTTCTGGGCTGGCAAAGGGTGTGGGCACGGAGCCATCACGTGTCTTAAGACTTCCCTTCTTCCACGCCCATTCTGTCTGGGCTCCATTCAGGAAGCAATATTCCTAACTCAAGTAGAAATTGTCTTTTCCTCTGCTCCGTAAAGGTCAAGGGCAAACTGCACGTGTAAGCCGGATATTAAGTGTGGTGGAGGCTGTGGGCAGAGAGAAATCTAGGGCGAGCTGGGGCAGTGCGTGTGGCCAGCCTCAAGGTGTCTAAGCCGCTCCTTCTCCCTCCTGGGAATACGCGTTCCCTTCGGGTCCTGCTCCGGCTCTCCGTGTCTCGGCCCGGGCTTCCTCGCCAGCCTCACCTGTGGCCCCTCACTTCACACCCGTGTTGTCCCCAGCCGCTGTGTGCCGGAACCCCTGGTCTTTCTACCACCACTGCCTTTCGGGGTTTCTCCAACAGCCTCTGTTGACAAAGCCCCGCGTGGTGCCAACTGGTGGAGGAGAAACGTGTATAGGGTCCGGCTCTGGTTTCACAAGGCAGGGGGAAGAGGCATAGATATGGAACAGAGATAAGAAATTGACAGTCGGCACAGGCTTTGGCCTCTAAATTCCATTTTAAAAAATGTAAGGAAGTCATCAAAGGTATACATGAGTATTTAGATAAAGAATGGTTATTGCTGTATAGGGAAGAAAAAAGGAAATAAACTCAATGTTCTAAAATTGAGAACTGCTTAAGCAAAATGATGGTTCATCTATAAAATGAAGCTCTGTTTTTATTTATTTTTAAATAATTTTATTTTTAATAATGTTGTTTATTTTTGGCTGGGCTGGGTCTTTGTTGCTATGCAGGCTTACCTGTAGTTGTAGCAAGCAGGGGCTGCCCTCTCCTGGGGTACACGGGATGGTCCGATGCCGTCATTGGGATGATGTCTCCTGTTGTGCAGCCCGCGAGCCAGGGCGCTCAGGCGTTAGCGGCTGAGGCTCCCGGGCTCCAGAGCACCGGCTCAGTAGTCGTGGCGCTCAGACTTAGTTGCTCCGCAACAAGTGGGATCTTCCAAGATTAGGAATTGAACCCGTGTCTCCTGCATCGCCAGGCAGAATCTTCACCACTGAGCCATCAGGGAAGCTCCTGATATTTTCATGAAAATGTGTCTATATTATTAGGTAAAAAGATGTAGTAACTGCAACTTATACATTATTACCTGTTAAAATATATTTTTGCATATATTTCTATATAGAAGTAGAAAAAGACTAAAAGGTTTGGTGTCTTGCAGAAAATTCCTTGGTAGAAGATCCAGCTCACAGTTCATGCTCAGTAAGTCTTTACTGGACTCGTGGCCTGTGCAGCCCTCACTGCCTAGAGCCCGGATCAAGGCTGGAACCTCCCTGCATCACTTTCTTTCAGGGCAGACCTCCTCCCTTTCCTCTTCATTCTCAGGCTATGATTCATTGATAAGTTCCTAGGAAGATGTTGCTCCATTAAAATAAGAAGGTCTGTGACGTCAAAAGATCTGGGGATGAAAGGCATTTTAAAAGGCTGACATCTTTTATTTAGAGAGGCGATCTTTCAAAAAGGAAAGAAAGGAAAACATGTCAGTTAGGGGATAATTATCTTTTAATTTTTCTTAAGGCTATAGTTTTATTTCCGGCCTAATTTGGAGATTAATCTCTTTTTGTTTTAAAGCTTACAGTTTAAAGCTAGCCTCAAACATGGATAAATATTGAGCACAATACTCAAAATTCTAAATGTCTACTGGGAGGTAGATTTTTTTAAAGATTAGGTTCACTGAAAAATAATAATCACCTATTAATCAAAAGTAAAGGAGAGTATTCATTGTGATCTTCAAAATCATCGCTAATTTCAGGTCGACACACCAGCAGTGACGTTAAGATGTCAGTTCGAATGTTATGAATGAAAAATGATGACTGAAGAAATGCCCAATATGTGAGACAATACCACGCTGTTTTAACTAAGGCAATTTTTGTTGTTGTTGTTGTTAAGGGCCAGATAATATCCATTTTAGGCTTTGTGGCTCGATGGTCTTCTTTGCAGTGATTCAACACCTGTCAGTGAGGTAGGAAAGCAGCCATAGATGATACGTAAACTCACTACATCTCTCTGTTTCAATAAAACTTTATATATAAAAACAAATGTTGGGCCAGATTAGGTCCATGGTTGGTAGTCTGCTGACCCCTGAAAGTTGAATGTGAAATCGCTTAGTCGTGTCCAACTCTTTGTGACCCCGTGGACTGTAGCCTCCTGGGGTCCTCTGTCCATGGGATTTCCTGGGGTCCTCTGTCCATGGGATTTCCCGGGGTCCTCTGTCCATGGGATTTCCCGGCAAAGGTACTGGAGTGGGTTGCCACTGATACCAGTAATACAGTACTGGCTCTCTAGAACCTGAGAAAGCAGATTTCTATCTACTTTGTTGTTTTCCTTGTAAGAAGGAAATGCCAACATATTTGTAGTTCTCTGCTTTTCTTGGAAGATTAATCTGGGATCAATGATGACTGGCGTAAAAGGAAGAAAGGGAAAATGAATCTCTGTCTTTGTTAACTAAACGGTCTGATTCTCAGAAACAAGAATCTTTTCAGTTACTCCCATTGGCAATGCTTCTGACCATGATGTCCTGGGAACAGACATGATGCCTGCCTGTACGTCCATCTCGCTACACAGGGCTTTTGCCGTGTGGGGTTGTGTGTTGGATGATTGTGCCACTGCTGCTGCTAAGCCGCTTCGGTCGCGTCCGACTCTGTGCGACCCCATTTATGTCAAATATAGTCGAATCTGGAAAATAATCAGTGATGACATACACAAAGGGGCTTGAATGAATTCTGTTAGCCATGATTTATTGATTCATCCCTGTTTATTTGTCCTGTGTAATATTTGATTGCAAGGTAAATTTTAAGAACAAAGTAGGACAACAGAAATGGATGATATTTTGGAGGGAATACTGATGGAATGTGGTTATATTCTAAGTTAAGTAAAGAACCAGGGAGGACTGAGTACATTAATGAATAGAAAGTGAATTGCTTTGAGTAAGAATCGCTGCACTGGGTAGTTTTGGTTAGTTGAGGAAATCAGCAGCCTCTCACCTCTTTAATGTTTATTAAATGCTTGTTTAACCAAATCAAATAATAGGCGTTAACTCATGTGCGTGGTGTCAGCTGGGTTCTCTGGGGTGCAGAGGCTAAGTGCACAAGATTCCCTGGGCAGAGGGGCCATCTGACTGAGAGGCGGCTCCAACAGTCTCCGAGCCCCTCAGAGAGCTCCGGAGTCAGGAGTGCCTGGTGGAGGCGTCCCGTGTCGGCGGGGGTTTTCACCGTGCTTTGCTCTGTTGCTGGCAGGCCTGCCTTAGCTAAGAAGGGATCTTGGCAACCGCTGCCTGGCTCAGTTAACTGCCTCGAGAGCTCCAGTATCTCAGGCTTCCATCTTCTGATCCATTCTCCATGCTGTCGCTGAAGCTATTTCTGCAAAATGTAAATCTGATCATGCTGTTCCTCAGCTTAAAATCTGACACAACCGACACTACCAAAGCCTGGCTCTTTAGGGGGGCATCTCTCGTGGTCTCCTGATGGTCTTCATTTCAGCTTTATCTCTGGCCACTTCCTGCTGGGTATCCTGTGCGTCATCCAGGCCTTTACACCCCAATCCATTGTGAAGTACTCAGCACACCCAGACAGAGATAAGCCTCATTAAGACAGGAACATTAAATTCTGTCTGTCGTGTCTGCACATGGACCCCACCCCCCACCGCAACCAGCTGGTTGGAAATGCACATTCTTCTGATAAAGCTCAAAGGGCTTCTTAGTCTTTATGAAGGTGACTGAAGACTGGCTGGCTTCAGCGGAAAGCTGATCTGTGTGGATCTGAACATGCCGCTTTAAGCTGACGGTGTGGGAGTCTGAGTGGAGGCGTCTAGGTCTGGGGAGTCGAGGGTGGGAGAGACATTTGGAAATGAGGGTTTTGATGACATCAGCATAGACACTACAAGGTATTCTGAGAGTGCATGAGGCAGAGAATTTTGGAGGAATGTTTCACTGTATTTGGCTGCAAGTAATAGGAATATAGCCAATAGCTATTACTTAGCTCTAGACCTATTGTTACTCAAACACGTCAGAAGTGACAGCATTGACTTGGAAGCTTTCCTTGATGTCAGAAACAGTCTTGGCTTCCGTGCTCTTTCGTTGACCTTCCGTCTTGGGGACAGGGTGGCACAGCTCAGGACCTCATGTTCTTATGTGACAACATCCCAAGGAAAAAGGGATGGGCAGGAAAAAAGTGCTTTTCTCCTTGGGCCTCTCTCTTACAGGAAGTAAAATGTTTCCCTGAGCTCCTGAGAGGTCTTCCCTTTATCCTGGATCAGAAACGGCCCACCTGCTCATCCCTGCGCCGCTCACTGTCAGATGGGACCAGTTTTCCATGACTGGGTTCAACACCTTGTTCTGTTAGGTCACGTGACAGCGGCCACCAGGAGCGCCGCCTTCAAGTTTATCAAGACTCAGGACTGGGTCACAGTTTTGAGAGAAAGAACATGATACTAACACGAAAAGACAGGTAAATGAGCTGGTGGTGTTGGTAGGGTAGACAGTGGCCGTCAGTGGTGAAAGAAGCAAGGAAGTCACGAAGAATTAGGACTGAGTAAAAGCTGAAGAATGTGTCAATAAAGAAACTGTTGTGAACATTAAGAGTAATTCTTTCCACTGAATGCTTGGGTTGGAAGCAAAAGGTCATGGAATCGTGGAGCAATTCAGTTGTGTGGAAATACAGGTAGAACCTGTGTGATGATGTTTTTAGAGCTTAGATAGTGAATAGAACAGAGGGAAGCAGCTAGAGGTGGGCAATGAACAAAGTGAAAAATGAGAGGTTTTTCAAAATGAGGGGATCTGGGTATGTTTAAAGGCAGGTGGGAAGGAACCAGGGGGGGGAAAGAAATAGAAAGGATGCGAGAGGAATGGAGGAAAGGGAGTCTCCTGGGCTCAACGGAAGGTAGGAGTTAGAGTCTCACTTTGGAGAGAGAGAGGCATATGTATAATCAGGGGTTGGAGAGAAGGATGAAAATGTTGGCAGATGTTTTGAGATGTTAAATACAAAAGCTCAACATAGATCTTAGAGAGGCAGGAGGTCTGGTCATCTCTAGAATTTATAGAGGAATAAAAGTGGAGAGTGGAGGTGAAAGGAAGGAATAAGCTAGACGATATGGAACATCAGAGAAAGGGAAAAAAAAAAAAAAAACTCCTGGGAAATTAAATTTGATGATCAAAGGGAAAAGGAAGCCAGAAACCTATAAATTTCCCCAGGAAGGGAAGGATTTATAGATGAAGAGAAATTTGACATGGAAAATCCATTTTTGGCTTTTCCCAACCGCCTGCTATTTGTGAAATAACAAATGATGTTTCTCAAACCCCAAATGTTTCAGTTTCCTCAGCTGAAAGATGCCATGTTTCTGTTGTACTATTTATAAAGTAAGGCTGTTTGCTCAATCTCACTCAGGATAAGAAAGCTGAAAATAAGTCTTGGGGATAGAATTCAAGTCAGTTAAACCAAGGACACATATAAGATACACACTGTCTGTACGAAACACTAGGTCTTAAGACAACCTAAGCTATAACATCCCTCTAACCTGCCTTAACTGGAAAGCGTTGAAAAACTGATGTAAGGGGCAGACAGATGGAGATAAAAATATCACCTTTCTTACTCACAAAGCGCTCTGTCAGAGGGCAGGAGTTAATCTCGCCGGTAGGTTTGTTTACACATCCTTGGTTCAAACTTACATCCCTCCCCCAAAGTGGAAGTCTTCTCGGCTGGAATGATCCCGCCTGAATAAACTTTCTGGATGGCCAAGAAGAAGAGAGAATTCAGCGCGAATAGAGGTTAATATAAGTGGCTGTTTCCTCAAAGGGAGGGTGGAGGAAGGGATACTGAGCTGAGCACACTCAGATCCTTTTGCCAGCCAGGTCATCTTTTCCTTCCCTGGGGTGGAGCCACCGAGGTGGGGAGAGAGAGCCCTGAGTGCTAATCTAGCAGCTGTCCTTCCTGCCGGCTGCCTGTTAAGTGCCTCTCCCCAAACCAGGCACTCGCAGTGTGTGCGGCGGCCCAGGCAGGTGTAAAGATAAGTTGCACATGTGCTGGGGTTCAGGCAACTTGTGGCCTCACATGAGAGTGAAGCAGCGTGGGGCAGGGACAGACCCACAGAGACGCAAGAGCGTAGGGCGGGTGGTGTTCTGTACAGGGTGACAGAAACGGGAGAAACTGAGGTTGGAAGGAGCTAGAACGGGCCTTCCCAAGCTTCATTAAGAAATTTGGTCTTTATTAGACGGGACGTAAGGAGCCATGGCGATTTTTTAAGCAGCAGAGCGAATAGCTGGGTTTTGTTACTGAACACAAATTCATGTGCCCTCTTGCATAAGAGGTCAAACAAAAGGGAACATCAGTTGGAAGCAGAGAAAGCTTTATAGCAGGGCCATGCAAGGAGATGGGTGACTGCTGTCCCCAAGCCCGGACTCCCCAGAGGGTTTCGGGAAAGCAGTTTCAAAGGCCAGGTGAGCAGGGGTGTGGGGTTGGTTTGTACAAACTTCTTGCTGCTGGAATCCTTTATTCTTGCAGCTGTCCACCTAGGTCAGGTCTAGATCTTCCCATAAACACCCAACAAGACAAATGTTATTTTCTGTTCTGCAGCTCTCTCTCTCTGTATGAACGGAAAAGTGTTACACCTTAAAGGTCAGAGCCTTGGGAACGGGCTGTCCCGTGTATCTCAGGCTATGGGCAGCATTCTTGTACAGAAGGTGCCGAGTCAGCATGACTCAGCCCAGGCAACACTGCACAAAGGCTAAGTAGCAGAAGCAGATCCACGTGGAGTCCATTTCTGGGAAGCAGTGTGTAGGATGGGCCAGGACGAAGCGAGGCTTGGGGAAGTGGCTGACTCAGGCAGAAGTCAGGAGAGTGGTCAGAGTTTCCAACCATAGTGGAGGGTGCGCCTGGGCCACGGAAGAACATGGAGGCAGTTAAAGGACCTTCTAAGAAAAAGGAGGAGCGAGTGAGGAGAAGACGTTGCTTTTGGGTGTGTTTACGTCGAGTTTGAGAGGTGGCAAAGGTTGAGCTTCTGTAATAGGGAGTTAGAAGCGAACAAAGCATCACACGTAGGGGAAAAGAAAAGAGCATTTGCTGTGGGGTGAGTCCCGCCTTAGGGACTAGACACACGTGGTAAAGATGCTAGACGCTGTGCGTGTCTTCATCCAGCTTACGGTGACCCCAAATCTTGCCGTCTGAGAGTGGAAGGCTCTCAGGGTTAGTCACTCAGTCGTGTCCAACTCTTTGTGACCCCATGGACTGTAGCCCGCCAGGCTCCTCTGTCCATGGGATTCTCCAGGCAGGAATACTGGAGTGGGTAGCCATGCCCTCCTCCAGGGGATCTTCCCAACCCAGGGATTGAACCCGGGTCTCCTGCACTGCAGGTGAATTCTTTACCACTGAGCCACCAGGGAGGCCCCCACTGTTGTTATAATAGCGTTATTTCCCACATACCAGTCGCCGGGCCAGGCAGAAGTGTCCGTATCATTTACTGAATGCCTACAGTCTGCTGTGCCCTGTACTTAGCCCTTAGTAGTTATGAGTGTGGTACCTACAGTCAGATGGCCAGGGTATGAACTTGGGCTTCAGATGAATGATGTTAAACAAGTTACTTGATCCTGTTGCGTCTTACTATCAGTGCTTGTAGAATGAGGTTATAATAAACGTGTCTATAGGGTAGTTATAAATCATGCTAACTCTAGCGTAGAACCTAGCACATGGTAAGTAGGTGCTCAGTAAATATCAGCTCCGATGGTGACAACAATGCTGTTGATTACTGCCATTACTGACCAGGGCTCTTGGCCTCCTCAATCAATAGAAATTGATAAGAGGCTGGACGGGAGATCCAGGTAAGCCTTTATGGGGCCCTTGCTGCAGCAGAAAACAGCGAGAACAAGTAACACTTTTCCTTGCCCACTCAGGCGGGCTGAGCTGGTTCTTACCTGGGTTCAGGGTAGAGAGGTGTCCAGGAATCAGGACGGAGGGGCGGCTTGGGTGGTTTGCCCACCCCTGACGTGGTGGTGTGTGCAGGGGGCACTCTGCTTTCGCTCTCGGCTCTTCAGAAGTGGCAGTTGGACTTCTAGGTCTCTTTGTATCTCATTGTCCAGCATTTGCCCCAACTATGCATCATGCATTTATAAATACTTTCAGTCCCTTGGTGGCTCAGATGGTAAAGAATCTGCCTGCAATGCAGACCAGGGTTTGATCCCTGGGTCAGGAAGATCCCTTGGAGAAGGCAATGACAACCCACTCCAACTTCTTGCTGCAGAATTCCATGGACAGATGAGCCTGGTGGGCTACAATCCGTGGGGTCACAAAGAGTTGGACATGACTGAGACAAGTAACACTTTCATAGTTACTCTGCATTTTGTTGCTGAGGGAGATGTTCGCCCGGGGCAAGCAGTGCAGCCAAGAGTCCCAGGCCCCGTCTGTCTCACTGGGGCATTGACGATGAGGACTATGCCCAAGATGACTGATGGTGATGATGCCGTCATGTTGATAATGGTGTCAGGGATGAAGATGACGCTACTGACTTGAGAAGCCAGAGTGTGGAGGTCACGTGCTCTGGGTATAGCGTCAGAAGATTCTGGAGTTGAGCATCTGTGTTAGCTCAATGGCTCTGTGACCTTGGGAGAGTTCTTTTCACTAGTTACATTTCAGCCTCTTCATCTGTAAACACAGTAATTACTTCACAGGGCTGCTGGGAAGCTCAAATAGGACACTTAATGTATCCAGGCTCCTCTGTCCATGGAATTCTCCAGGTGAGAACACTGGAGTGGGTTGCCATTTCCTACTACAGGGAATCCTCCTGACCCAGAGATCTGACCCGCGTCTCTTGTGTCTTCTGCACCGGCAGGTGGACTCTTTACGAATGCGCCGCCTGGGAAGCCCCACGTCAGACACTGTATGTCATCAATTCTAGGATGCACACAGTACATATTCTCACATCTCTGAAATCAAAGATGCATCTTGCCATTATTGCCAGTTGGTGCATAAATTGGATACTTGTGAAGCAAGTTTTCATCATTAGAGAAATGATCACACTTCCATGTTTTTTTTCTTGCCAGATGATGACTGCTTCATGAGACCTAAGGAAAGGATTCCTAAGTCGATAAAGCTGTTATTTATTTATTTATTTATTTTGAAAGTGCGTGCAAGAGGGCTTTTTTTCTTTTTTTTATCCCATGCTAAGCTATGTGATTGAAGGCAGGGGGGATTGTGAAGTTCCATAGACTGGATGAAGACAATTTCAAAGCCATGAAAGGTTGTTGTGATGGATTGTAGCTGATCCAGAAAGCAGCAACATCGACAGCTGCAGAACGGGCGTCAGCGTTACAGGAGAATCCTGGAGGAGAATCGCCGGTCGCCTGACGGGTGATTTTGGAGAAATGTGATGGTTGCCGACTTGAACTGAAAAACAATTTAGATCATTCAGACTGTGAACATTTTATAACTCTTATATTTTCTTTCTCTTTAAGACACACGAGGAATCTGTGATAAATAATCGCTAATGTCTAAAGCAGCTTTTTCAATAAGCAGACGAAAAATTCAAAGTGATAAGTAAACTCTGTGCCATAATTTTATTGGGAGTGTTTTATTAGGAGGAACAGAAAATGCCAGTGTGTCCTTTCTTGTTGTTTAGGTGCCAAGTTGTGTCCGATTCTTTGTGAGCCCAGGAACTGGAAGCACGTCAAGATTCCCTGTCCTTCGCCGTGTCCCGGAGTCTGCTCAAACTCATGTCCGTTGAGTCGGTGACGCCATCCAACCATCTCATCCTCTGACGTCCCCTTCTCCTCCTGCCCTCAATCTTTCCCAGCATCAGGGTCTTTTCCAGTGAGTCAGTTCTTCGCATCAAGTGGCCAGGGTACTGGAGCTTCAGCTTCAGCATCAGCCCTTCCAATGAATATTTAGAATTGATCTCCTTTAGGATGGACTGGTTTGATCTCCTTGCAGTCCAAAGGACTCTCAAGAGTCTTCTCCAACACCGCACTTCAGAAGCATCAATTCTTTAGCGCTTAGCCTTCTTTATGGTCCAACTCTCACATCAGTACATGACCACTGGAAAAACCGTAGCTTTGACTAGACAGACCTTTGTTGGCAAAGTGATGTCTCTGCTTTTTAATCCTCTGTCCAGGTTTGTCATAGCTTTCCTTCCAAGGAGCACTCGTACACAGTATCTCATAATACAGATGTACTTTTTTTTTTTTTAACCGTTTTCAACTGATGGACATTCAGGTTTTTCCATTATTAAAAAAGATGGTGCTGTCAGCAACTCCGTGTAAATGCTTCTTTTGGGAATCTTTTCTCTAGGAGGGAAATAGAAGAATTTATAGGTCAGAGGAGAAGGACAGTTGAAATACAATTTCATTGCATTTTCAGTGCTTCTCAACCTTCCCCTCCCCCCGCCCCCGCCATTATCACTGCCTCTAAGGAAAAAAAAATAAACTTGAATTTTAAATTCAACGAACTACTTAAATTGATTAAAATTAAATTTCACTCTGATGAGAGAAATTAAATTCTAGAGTGAAGAAGATTTTGTTGGGTTGAGGTGAACTTTGAAGGGCCACATACCATTCTCATAGCCAAGATATTTTCACCTCCAAGAACCAACTTTGCCCCCACTGAGGACACATGATTTAGAAAAATACAAATTGACAACTTTTTTGTTGAGTGGAAAAGACACATCCCCCTTTTGTGAAGACTGCAATATGTCACATGGAATTCTTGTGACCTGGAAGCATTTAACACCTGTGGCCTGTCTGGGACCCTCAAAACATATTTGCAGAGTTGAACTGAGAATTGATAATACAGTGTGCAGGGATGTTCTCAAGCTTGCCATAGAGCAGAGCAGAAAGACAGTGCTAATTCACCCTCATTCCTCAGGCATGAATTAATATTGCCAAGAATCACTAGAATATCGCTAGGAAAGTCACAGAGAAAAAAACTTTGAGAAGAAATAATTGGGCCAGAGGCTGTCACTCACGGGAGCTTGCTCACACATTCCTTTTGTAGGAGCTGTTTTTAAAAAACATGTTTAGGGAGGATAGAATTTGGCCTGGGAAGATCAGCCTTTGAAATCTGCTCTGTGACAAGCAGCATGGCAGGAAGAGCAAGACGTGGCTTTGGTTCCGTGAAGAGAAACTTTGATGAGCTGCTCTGAAAGAAATCGGGCCCCTCGGATGTCAGAAAGCTGCAAAATGAAAGCCTTGACACTTAGAAATGGTGACTCCTCGCTCTGCACTACAGACCCAGCAATCATCCTGACATGAAGGGAGGGGTGCTGTACCCCGGCAGGAACAAGACCCGAGTCCCGGCGCGGCGGGCTTGGAGCGGGTGTGGACGCTCGGCGCCTGGTGAGGAGCGCACTCCAGTCTCCGCGCCTCGCAGCAGGCGCATCACTTGGGCAAATCGTCAGTTCTGGTCCCTGACTGACCTGGACGAGCTGGGAGCCGAGATTTGCTCCCGCCTCTTGGGTGGAGAGATTCA
>SJYQ01007334.1:18158-29569 GCA_006410935.1 Redunca redunca
CTTTTTTTTTTTTTAAACATGTGTTATTTACTTATTTTTGGTCGTACTGGGTCTTCAGTCCGTGCGGGCTTCCCTCTAGTTGCGGCGCGTGGGTCTCTCCCCGCAGTGGCTTCCCTTGCGGAGAAGCGCAGCCTTGGGGCACGCAGGCTTCAGCAGTTGCAGCACGTGGGCTCAGTAGCTGTGTCTCCCGGGCTCTAGAGCACAGACTCAATAGTTGGAGTGCACAGGCTTAGTTGCTCCAAAGCATGTGGGACCTTCCCGGACCAGGAACCGAATCCGCCTCTGCTGCCCTGGCAGGCAGATTCTTTACTGCTGAGCCCCCAGGGAAGCCCTCCTCTAACCTTTACTGAAATAAGGAGAGTTCCAATAAGGATAACTCATTAATTCTGTTCAACAGCAGGGCCCACATCCTTGATTTCAGAAATGCCTCTCTGTGAGGCAAGGTGGGAGGTAAGATGGAGTGAGCTGACCTTTGGAAGGACTTAAGTTTATCTCTTGCTGTTTAATCTTTAAGAGCACAGTCAGATAATATAGGGGTCAACAGTTTCCAGCCTTGAGTCCAAGAGGAGAGGTACGCAAAGATTTTTCCCCAGGTTCCTCTTTCCCTGACCTGCTATGACCTAGAGATTTCAAGGGCTGTGGCCCAGCATGGAACCCCAGTCCTGACCAGGAGAATGAGAAGCAGCAGAGGAAGGAAGGAATGAGATTCTCTCACTGGATAACTTACTGCCTGGAGCCAAGAAGGAAATCAGCGAGACAGTGCACCCAGATCATTCAGACCGCTATGGGCTTGGACACATCCTGTGCTCATCAGCTCAGTGGAAAGACCGCAGGCTTTGAGTTAGATAAGCCTGGTGGTGGGGGGAGAGGTGGAGAACCATCTGACCTGGACCAAGTCTCTTCTCTTCGTTAACCCTCTGTTTCCTCATTAAGAAAGGGGACTCATAACCTCTATCAGAAATATTTAGACTTTCTCTGTTATAAACGTTGGAGCCTCACTCGAGACAACCTCAGCAGTCTATCTTATGTCTGATCTGTGTCTCATGATGTTCAGTCCGTAAGTTATGTCTGACTCTTTGTGACCCTAGGGACTGCAGCACGCAACGCTTCTCTGTCCTTCACTATCTCCTAGAGTCTGCTCAAACTCATGTCATCCCCTTCTCCTCCTGCCTTCAATCTTTCCCAGCATCAGGGTCTTTTCAAATGAGTCAGTTCTTCACATCAGGTGGCCAAAGTATTGGAGTTTCAGCTTTAGCATCAGTCCTTCCAATGAACATTCAGGACTGATTTCCTTTAGGATGGACTGGTTTGATCTCCTTGCAGTCCAAGGGACTCTGAAGAGTCTTCTCCAGCACCACAGTTTGAAAGCATCAATTCTTTGGCACTCAGCCTTCTTCATGGTCCAACTCTTGTATCCATACATGACTACTGGAAAAGCCGTAGCTTTGACTATAGGGACCTTTGTCAGCAAAGTAATGTCTCTACTTCTTAAGTAAGCTGTCTAGGTTCATCACACCTTTCCTTCCAAGGAGCAAGCGTCTTTTAATTTCATGGTTCTTCCCCCACCCCAGGGTTACCTCATGTAACTTAAGAGGAAAAGAGGACCAGGAGCAGGAAGGCAGTGGCAGTGCAGGAATAAGAACTTCTTTCTCTTCTACTTTTCCCTTGCTGAAACTTTCATTCTCTCACCCCACCCATCAGACTCACTTCTCACTACGTTTTGTGGGGAAGGGGATTTTGGGAGGACATCTGTATGAACCAGGCTCTGCAAGTTCATAATGTTGTTATTAATGTTAATAATATTGTTGTTATTAACGACAACAATAAGTGTTGTCATTGTTTTACAACACGTGTTTGGGGACTTTCCATACTGGTGACACAGGTCTTCTTCGAAGTCGTTTGTCGTGTTGACTGATGAGCCCCAGGTCACGTGCTTCTGCTCATGTGTTCACTGCGGCAAAAATTTGCACTGGTGCCCAGGAGAAGCCACACAGAGTTCTCTATTGCTTCCAGGTGAACTCTGACCTGGGAAGCATTCTGTCTGTTTTCGGTGTGCTGTTTTTGTCCAGCCACAAGCTTGTTTTGTTGGCTCATAAAATAACCGCTGGTGGAGAGCAGGAGGTGTGCATGAGAAAGCTTACTATGGTTATTGCTTTTTCAACTTGCACAGAGGTGGGGAAAGTTGTTCATAACAAGTACAAATGTTCTGTGACTTTCTCTGCCCCCTGTTTATGTGTGTGCTTATCAAGAGATTGATCAGAGAGACAGAGAGGAAGAGACGGAGGGAGAGGGAGAGACAGAGAGGAAAGCCAGGGCCAGAGCCACGGAGCAGGTTGTGAGTTCGGCTTCACCTCTGCTGTAAATCCTCTGCGGTGAGGCAGGGTCAGGTTGCGGTACCGGTTCAGGGCTAAAGTTAACAGCCTCGGTCAACAGAGAGGGTGACCTTTTGCAAGAGTCTAGAAGAGATGCTCTGATTGGACCAGCCTGGACAGCCACCCCTTTCTCACCCTATGACCAGGGGCTGAGGTCACCACGCCCAGAATGGGTCCCAGGCTTTCATGGCTTTGCAGAGGGACCCAAGGACATGTCCTGGGTTTCCGGACCCACCCTTTTCAAGTACCCACCACACGAACTCAGGAGGTGATGCAAAGATTAGATGTACGCCAGAACCCCAGCTTTCGACAGAAACAAAGCAGCAAGCGCTTGTTTCTTTTCCTGAACCTTAATCCTGGTTCCTGAGAGCCCAGGGTGGGTTGTCCTTTCTTCTCACTCTTGGCGCTGCTGACACACAGGTGCCAGGGAGGGGGTAAACCGTCGCTGGTGTTTCTAAGAATTAGGAGAAACCATTTCCTGAAAGGAAGCAGTTAGCTGTCTTGCGTATCTTTCAGCTTTCACTTTATTGCACAAGAGACTCAGCCCTGATAGTACTCCAGGTCTCCATAGAGCTCGATCTCCTAGTTCGTGTCATGAATCCTCACAAGAATCCTTCAGAAGGACGGGCGTTATTATCCTCATCCTGCAAATGTGTTCGTTGGAGGTCAGGGAGGTGAAATAGCTTGCTTAAGGTGACTTGGAAATGAAGGAGGAGACGGCAACCTGCTCCAGTGTTCTTGCCTGAGAAATCCCATGGGCAGGGCAGCCTGGGGGCTGCAGTCCACAGAGTCACAGAAGCGTCGGGTATGACTGAGCAACTAGGTCATACTCTCATTAACAGCTGAAGTTATTTCTTTCATTAGAATTTGGTGTTTGATCTAGGCTCAGAGAGTTTTGCTTCTTCCATAATGACTGTCAGGCCCAGGCTGGGCATGGTGTGCAGAACACAGTGGAACTCTAATATCACTGAATGAGTAGTTATAGGGTAGTTTAATTATTTTTATCCTGAGTCCTGTGTAAAACATGCACAGGGTATTTTTTGAAATGGGCCAGTTTAAAACAGAGACTTAAAAATCTTCCTACCCTTTGATCAAGAATTCTACCTTTGGACGTTTCTAATTTTTTAAAATTATTTTTTCATTTTAAGTTTTTATACAGTTTCTAAAGATTATACTTCGTTTAGTTCTTTCACAGTACTGATCGTATCCCCCATGTTGAACAGTCCAGCCTGGAGCCCGTCTTGTACCGATTGTTTGCACCCGCTCCCCATCCCTGCATCGCCCCTCCCCCAGCCCACTGGGAACTCCTAGTTTGCTTTCCATATCTGCGAGCCTGCTTCTTTTTTGTTATATTTGCTCGCTTGTGTTTATTATCTTCCACTTTTAGGTGATACCGTACAGTACTCGTCTCTCTGCCTGACTCATCTCACTCAGCATAATGCCCTCTAAGTCCATCCATGTTGCTGCAGATGGAAAGAAAATTGTTCTTTTTTATAGATGAGTAGTATTCTATTTGGAGAAGGCACTGGCACCCCACTCCAGTGTTCTTGCCTGGAGAATCCCAGGGACGGGGGAGCCTGGTGGGCTGCCGTCCATGGGGTCGCACAGAGTCGGACACTGAAGCGACTTAGCAGCAGCAGCGTTCTATTGCCTGATGGTGTGTGTGTGTGTGTACGCTAAGTCACTTCAGTCGTGTCTGACTCTTTCTGACCCTGTGGACTATATAGCCCGCCAGGCTCCCCTACCCATGGGATTCTCCAGGCAAGAATACCAGAGTGGATTTCCATGCCCTCCTCCATGGGATCTTGCCAACCCAGGGCTCCCGAACCCTCATCTCTTACATCTCCTGCGTGGGCAGACGGGTTCTCAACCACTAGTGCCCCCTGGGAAGCCCGTGTATGTACCATATCCTCTTTATTTGCTCATCTGTTGATGGACACTTAGGTTGCTTCTGTATCTTGGCAATGGGCTACTGCATTTTTCTTTTTAATGAACTTTTCTTGGTAGTACTGATATTTTCGGAGGATAGACTCTTAGAAGTGGAATTTCTGATTCCAGAGATATGGGCAGGAATAAGTTAATATTTATGGGGTTACAATCGTGTCAACGGTGTGTGGCAGGGTCTTTGATCTTGCCTTCTTGCTAGCAGGGGATATTATCAATATAATAAAATACTTGCTGTGACCATTTTTGTCCTTCTAGAGTGTAGACGGGGTTTAGCGCGTTTGCGTGTGTGCTCGTGGTTTGGGTTCCTTTGCTGCCGCCGCGTCTCGCCCTTCACCTGCTCTCACTGTCTGCTAGTTTCCTGTGCCATGTTCGCCCATTTCTTGTCAATTTGTAATAAACACGGCATTCTGGATGTCGCCTCTTTCTCTTTGCTGGAGACATTTCTTTTCAGGCTGTTATCGGCTTGTTGGGGTCTGACTGTCTTGGCGTCTGTGACTCTGGGCCCCCCCCCCCGTGTGGCTGCCCCAATGCTGCCGATGTCAGGGCAGTCAGACTCTCTCATTTTGACCTCCTCAGTTTTATGTCCTCATTGTGAAGTCTTCCTTATCCTTAAAGCTACAAAAATATTTTGTCTGTTTTTTTCTAATTCTTCTGTAGCTTGTGGTTTGTCTCTGATTATTTAATCCAGCTGGGATTCATTCTTGTATATGTGGGAGAGATCTCACTCCTTTCACAAAATGGAAAATCTCGGCACGATTGTTAGTGCCCGCCTTTCCCCTTCACTTTGACAATGCTGCATCCTACTTCACATGCCCACACATTCACGCTTTTGTTTCTGGGCTGAAACGAATTAATTTTAATATATGTATGTGTGTGTTCAGTCGTGTCTGACTCTTTTCGAACCTATGGACTGTAGCCCGCCAGACGCCTCCGCCCATGGGATTGTGCAGGCAAGAATCCTGGAGTGGGTTGCCATTTCCTTCTCTAGGGGATCTTCCCGAGCCAGACTGAACCCCCGTCCCCTGCACGCATCTCTTGCATTGGCAGGTGGGTTCTTTATCACTGAGCTGTTGGGGAAGCCCTGGTTTTTTTTAATATAAAACGGTCACCAAATCAATGTCGCTAATGAAGATGTGGGGGGTTCCCTGATATAAAACCAAACTTTTTTTATGAGAAGCAGTCCCCTCCAATCCTGCTTATTCTTCCGCCACTTGCACCCTCAGCGTTTATGGCTGGTTTCCTTCCCCATGGGCCTGTTACTCTGTGTTCTTCCTGTAACATTTCACCATGTGAACAGACTTGATTTCCCCAATAAATGGTAGCAAGTCTGGTAGCTTTTTCTGTTTTTGGCGTCACTGCGCAGCACGTGGGACCCTAGTCCCCACCAGGGATGGAACCTGAGGCCTCTGCAGTGGCAGCTTAAAGTCTTAACCCCTGGGCCACTTGGGGACTCCTGCAGCTTTTCCTCTTGGGCATCCCCAGCACTGTGCGGTTTTCCATGGAGCCCTGCCTCTAGCCACTTTCAGCAGACTTTGCCTCTGGATTATTCTTTTGACCTTGACTTATTTGCTTCCAGGAGAAACCACAATACCCGGGACTCTAAGGAGAGAGGAGTCGTAGACTATCAGAATCGCATTCAGGTTCCTAGCTCTACCCCTACACTTGACTGGGTTGCGGTTTTGCCCTAAAATCTGCACCTTTGGAAAACTAGGGCTTTGCTTTTCCTGGGCTTCCCTGGTGGCTCGGCTGGTAGAGAATCTGCCTGCAGTGCAGGAGACCCCAGTTCGATTCCTGGGTCGGGAAGATCTGCCGCAGAGGGATAGGCTACCCACTCCAGGATTCTGGCCTAGAGAATTCCATGGACTATACAGTCCGCGGGGTCGCAAAGAGTCAGACACGACTGAGGGACTTTCACTTTCGCGTTCACTTTGCTCTTCCTACTGGCTGATCTCCCGTTTGTAAATAAAACAACTGGGCAACCAGATCAGTGAGAAGAGAACATCTGTGGCAGCGAATGATCCTCCAGGACCGCTTTTCCTGGTTTCCCAACAAGAGATGGTACAGACACACTTCTGAGTCTTGTGATTCCCAAGACCATGCCGACATTCGCTTCAGTGGAACAAGCTGGGGCGCCTTCCTAACAAGATTAAACAGCAAAGCCACAGAGGAAAGAAAGGGAAATCCGAAGCGCTGGACTGTATGTGTCTCTGAGGAGTGTCTTGCATCCTTTCGGGATAAGGGGATTACTCGTTACATGCCCACACGCCTCTCCCTTCTGAAGATGCCTTTGAAGAATGATTCTGACGCTAGCCTCAGTCAGTCGCTTGGAAGCTGACCCCGGGTGAACCGCTGCTTCTCTTTTCCACTGCCTCTTCTGGAAATCATTAGGAGACAGATGACAGAGACCAAAATTTGAGAAAGTGCCAGGAGTTTGTTTATTCTGATCTGGTTCCTTAGAGATGCGAATGCATGAATTATGAACATGATGGATAGAATTGTTTCAACCTGCCAGCCCCACATCAAGGCCTCCTTGAGTCTCACTAAAAAAAGACAAATAAGTGCTCATGTTTGTCAAGAGAAGAGAAGAGACTTCTTAAAACTTTTACTTCAGACAACTCAAATCCAGACTCAACCAACTCGTTCCTTTATAAAGGAATCCATTTCTTAATGCCAAAGTATATGCATATAAGCACCCTTGTCTTGATGGCTCAGCTTAAAGAATCTGCCTGCAATGCAGGAGATACAGGAAATGAGGGTTTGACCCCTGGGGTCAGGAAGATCCCGAGGAGAAGGAAATGGCAACCCACTCCAGTATTCTTGTCTGGAAAAATCCCGTGGACAGAGAAGCCTGGTGGGCTATAGACCGCGGGGTCACAAAGAATTGGACACGGCTGAGCAGCTAAATAACGACAACAACGAAGTGCTTTGAAGATGCCCTTATCTTCCAAGACCAGGCTAGGAACATCTCGCAAGGTGTCAACCGTCCGCTCAGAGTGAGCAATTTCGTGTTCAGCCTCTGACGCTGGAACATTTCCAGTGGCCTGAATCCAACGGGGAGAGCTGAATCCTGCTTCTCGAGTTGTGTCTGTCTTGACCAAACCTTTCTAATAAGTGAACTGTTCATCACGCCCAAGAGACATGGAGCTGGGGCTTTATTTGTGTCTACAGAACTGACTGCATGAACTATTTTGTGTCTGCTTGCCAAGAAATGTTTGTTGAATAAATGTCCACGTGATGGGAAGAATTCGGTCTGAGGTTCTTTTTCCTTACACCCTGATAGGGAGCTTACGAGAGAGTAGCTAGGCCTTCCCCACCCTCAGCATCTTCAGCAGCTGTCGTGGTCTCTCCCTAAACAACTTCCAAGTTGCGCATGAACCCCAGACCAGTTCACAGCATAAGTAGATTTAGAAATAACAGGCCAATTCATGCATCAATTTATGAATCGAAAAACTAGGCAGTGCATGTGGGCGAAGTTGCTCAGTCGTGTCTGACTCTTTGGGACCCTATGGGCTGCAGCCGGCCAGGCTCCTCTGTCTGTGGACAATGGACAAGTGCACAATCTTTTCTCTGGACAGCTGGGAGTTGTTTCTCTAAAAGGAAACCTCTTTTATTTTTTATTTCTTTATTTTTTAAACTTTTTATTTTATATTGGATTCTCGCCGACTGGGCTTCCCTGGTGGCTCAGAAGGTGAAGAACCGACTTGCAACCCGGGTTCAACCCCTGGGTGGGGAAGATCCCCTGGAGGAGGAAATGACAACCCAGTCCGTGTTCTTGCCTGGAGAACCCCACGGACAGAGGCTACAGCCCACGCAGTTGCAAAGAGTCAGACGGGCTGAGCCTGGCTAACGCTTTCCCTTTCACATAGCCGGTCGACAATGTGGTACGGTTTCAGGCGCATAGCAGAGCTACTCAGACCCACCACACACGCATCCATTCTCCGCCAAACTCCCCTCCCACCCAGGCTGCCACATAACACCGAGCAGAGTTAAGGAAAGCTTCTTCAAGCCCCAGGAACTCTGTGGCAGGAGGTGGAGGAGGAGGAAATCAAAGTCTAGCCAATGGCCGCGTTGAAAGCCACGAGGCCCAGGGCCCGGATGCCCGCTCTGCGGGGTGAAGTCCAGTGCCGATGAGGAGCAGACTCCGGGCAGGAAAAACATGGCCCATGGCAATTATCTTTGCCCATAAAGATTTGTGACTTATTTCCTCCTCTTAAATCAAGACCAGACCAGGCCCACATGCCAGTGAGTCCACAGGAGCAGAGACCTGGCAATTAGTAGGACGGCGGGAGTGAGGACGGGCCCATCCAGCCCGGGGACCGCTGCTGAGGTCTGAGCTCGGCTTTGCCCGTGACCTGTCGTCCCTCATTTCCTTTGGTCTGAGATTCGAGGTCAGCAGGCAGGGGAGTGACATGCGAGCAGAAAACCACTCACGAGAGATTTTGTTTTGGGTGAACGTCGTCCTGAATAAACAAACCTTTAGCTGCGAAGTCGTGGCATTTGCAGCTTCAGTGGGGACAGGGAGACGTAAAGAGAGACTGGCCAGAGGGAAGGGTGGAGGTGATGTGATTTTGACAAACTGCAAAGAACAGCTGGCAGACTTTCCTGAAGGCCCTGGCTGTTCACTTTCCGGATGCTAAATTCTCCATTTTAAGCAGACGCTCAGAGAAGTCAGACCTGAGAGTGGATCCAGCTTGGAGGGGGATGGATTAGAAGGCGGGTGGATTGCCATGACGCCAGGGTTGGCTCCTGGATGGAGATGCGTGTGACCAGGTCCCTTGGTGTGTGCTTTTAGGGGCTCACTTGTGAAGGAGGTGGGGACGTGGGGCGGGGATGAGAGGGCTGAGCTTCGATGCAGCTGCGAGTCCAGTGAGCTCCCTCCTGACACTGGTCGGAGTGGCCGTTGTTCAAAAGTCCAGAAATAGCAAGCGCTGGGCAGGGTGTCGAGAAAAGGGAGCCCTTCTGCACTGCTGGTGGGAACGTGAATTGGTGCAGTCTCTATGGGGAGCAGCATGGCAGGTCCTTAGAAAGCGAGAGAGAGAGTTACCGTAGGACCCAGCAGTCTCACTCCTCAGCAGGCACCTGGGGAAACTATAATGTGAAAAGAAACACACACCCCAGTGCTCAGTGCAGCACTGTTCACAGCAGCCAAGACATGGCGACAACCTAAATGGCCATCAGCAGAGGAAGGATAGAGAAGGTTCGGTCCATACACACTGGGATGCTCCTCAGCCATAAAAAGCATGAAATAATGCCTCTTGCAGCAGCATAGACGGGCCTAGAAGTTGTCCGGCTGAGCGAAGTCAGTGAGATAAAGACAAATATCATATGATACCATGTATGTGTGGAATCTAAAAAAATGATGCAAATGAACTCATTGATGAAACAGAAAAAGACTCACAGACATAGAGAACAAACTTACGGTTACCAACAGGGGAAGCGTGCGGAGGGCAAGGATGAAACTGGAGTCTGGGATTAGCCGGGGCACACGACTATATATAAAGTAGATGAACGGCGAGGACCTGCTGCATAGCACAGGGGCTCTACTCAGGGGCCTACAATAAACCATAGTGAAAAAGAATGTATATGTATGCGTGTATGCGTGTATGCGTGTATGTGACCGAGTCCCTTTGCCGTGCGTCAGCTACTCACAGCAGAGTGGATCCACTCCACTCCAAGACAATAAACAGATTAAAGAAACAAGGCAACTTGGTCCTCAACTGGACAAAGTGACGGTCATATTTGTACTCCTGTGAATATGAAGAAGGACGCATCTCCAATTTGTCTATTCGTGTTCAACTATGACGGTATTCTTACATGAAGACCAGACGGGCAGCTCCAAGCAGAAAGACACGTCAGTGCCCGGGCCGTGAGGAAAAGGGGAGAACCATCTGAGTGCTCCTCAGGGGCAGGGGAAGTTCAGCGCCAGCGGGGACCGCGCCCGGCTCAGTCGGGACCGCTTCACGGCAGACGGCTCAAATTATATCTCTGGGCCGAAGCTCCTCATTAAGGCCCTGCACCTCAGAGACGTTCTGGCCTCCCAAGGTGCATCATTAAGGAAGCCAGCATGATGATGGTAATTTACATGGAGCTGAAAGGGCCGTCTAACTTAGAACAGGTATTCACAGTTCAGCCGTTCTCAAGAAGAGGCTCCCTGGGATAAAGAACCTTCCAGAAGGAGTCGTGGGCAATCATCTTTTGAAGGCAAACCTTATCCAGCCCGGCGAGCGGGAAGCAGGGAACGAGGCCAGTGGCTCTCAGGGCCGATCGCTTCCTTCTATATCATCTCATCACAGGATAATTTCCAGCAGCAACTTGTTCTGCCTTGGGACTCAGCTGCGTCCTGGATGGGGTGTTTCATTAAATGCTACCTTGTCCCCAGAGCCACTGCCAGGAGCCCTCAGCACCCCTGGGAAGGCCGGCTGCTCAGTGACTCTCTTGAGGGATCAGGGCTCGGGGATGGAGACTTTCCCCCCGCTGTCTCAGCTGCGCTCCCCTGCTTCTTCTCACAGACACTGCCCAGCAGGGAGACAGCTTCTTGGGAGAAAGAGAGGAGGCGAGTGTCACTTTCCTGCTGCCCCTTATGATGCCCATCAGAGGAAACGCACAGCCCAGGTGTGGGGGTTTGGCTGACTTGTAGCAAAAAATAAACGTGGTTTCCTGTTTGCCGCTTATTTTCATTCTTAAGTGGCGAGGAGCCGCTGGTACTTCCTGCCAGGACTAGTATTTATGCAGGCAGAGTCGGTGTCATTTGGGACCAAAAAATGTCAGTGCCTGCAACCTTCTGAAAACCATCACATCTCACTCATGAGTATCATTCCTTAAAGTAATATTGAGGATTTGGGCTGAATCATTGTGTTACTTGGAGTGTTGAAAGATTGGCACCTTGAAGCATTATAATTTTCTCATGTATATGATTAACTTAAAGCAGTTCTGGGTCCTGAGAATATTCAGTGGTCCATCCATCCACCCATCCACCCATCCATCCATCCAACCACCCATCCATCCATCCATTAATCCATCCACCCATCCATATCCACCCATCCACCCATCCATCCATCCATCTCCCCATCCCCCCACCCACCCACCCATCCA
>SJYQ01007334.1:55860-79119 GCA_006410935.1 Redunca redunca
GACTCTTGAGAGTCCCTTGGACTGCAAGGAGATCCAACCAGTCCATCCTAAAGGAAATCAGTCCTGAATGTTCATTGAAAGGACTGATGCTGAAGCTGAAACTCCAGTACTTTGGCCACCTGATTCAAAGAACTGACTCATTTGAAAAGACCCTGATGCTGGGAAAGATTGAGGGCAGGAGGAGAAGGGGACGACAGAGGATGAGATGGCTGGATGGCGTCACTGACTCAATGGACATGAGTCTGGGTAAACTCCGGGAGTTGGTGATGGACAGGGAGGCCTGGCGTGCTGCGGTCCATGGGGCTGCAAAGAGTCGGACACGACTGAGCGACTGAACTGAACTGAAAGGACTGCTGCAGCTGTGAGCTTTTTTTAAACCCTCCGCTTAAGGACAGCTTGGCTACCGACACCCAGAGTGGCTCTCCAGGGACATAAAGGAAGAAAAGACGGATAATTACCTGATGTCGTCATATGACATCAGGCCTCTGCTGACCTGGCAGGCCTTCCAGTTACTGAAACGGGACATTCTTCGGATGGTGTTCAGATTCAGTAGTGTGGACGGAATTTCTCTCTTCACTTCTGGCTTCTTAGCCTTTGCCCTTACACCAAATCCCAGGATTCACGGGGATCGCGTTCCATCCTTTCTCTGGCATCCTAGCCCTTGATTCCAGGGGCTCTGGACTTCCTTGGAATGTTGACATTGTGATGTTGCCAATGGAATCCCTAAGCCGTTTGGAACTGGAGTCCCGAAGAAGAGATTTTAGCTCTGCTGACCTCGGCGAGGCTTTTCCCTCCGTTGTGCACTCAAGCGCGTGATGGTGGGGAAGCATTTTATTCGGACTGAGGGATGAGCAGGAGGCAAAATGCGTCCCCTGCTCTGCTGTGTGTAGCTGTGACCGGGGTGCGCTGGCTATTCTGAACGATGCCTTATGCCTGTGTTTTTGTTGACTTGGAGCTGAGAAGAGACGTGATCAGATCTGCTCAGGTCACACACAGCTCTTTTCGACCCCACGGACTATTGCCTGCCTGGCTCCTCTGTCCATAGGATTCTCCAGGCAAGAACACTGCAGTGGGTTGCCATTCCCTTCTCCAGGGGCTCTTCCCAGACCAGGGGTTGCACCTGAGTCTCCTGCATTGGCAGGTGGGTTCTTCACACTGAGCCACCTGGGGAGCCCATCCCCTCGTGGGGAAGTGCCTGTTTCAACAGGCTGCCTAGCAGGCTCATCTACATGGGATGCTGTCGTCGGGAACCCTGCTGTAAGTGGAGCGTGCTGGTGTCTTGAGATGCCATCTGTTTGTCTCTCGTATTCCCAGGGGTGCCCCTCCGCTGTCCACAGTTTGCAGGTCCCTCCAGAAGAGCCTTGGACGGAGGCAGCCTTGGAGCCGCACAGGAATGGACTGACTTTTCCATGTGCTGGAAGCGACTGTTCTTACCTGATTGAGCCCTGGCGAGTCAAGTGCAGGAAGCGTTAGCATCCGTCGCTCAGTCCTGTCTGACTCTCTGCAGCCCCCATGGACTGTAGCCCACTGGGCTCCTCTGTCTATGAAATTCTCCAGGCAAGAATACTAGAGTGGGTTGCCGTTTCCTTCATCAGGGGATCTTCCCGACCCAGCGATCAAACCTGGGTCTCCTGCATTGCAGGCAGATTCTTTATCATCCGAATAAAAATCTAGACACAGAATCTATGGACAAATGAGTGAAATGAATAAGCTATTAAAAAATAAGCCATTTCATTAAGACTTTATGGTCTTCCCCACTAAAAACCAGACTATTTTTTTGTTCCTGGGGTCTGCTCTGTTAGTGTTACCAGTGACTGCTGCTGCTGCTGCTAAGTTGCTTCAGTCGTGTCTGACTCTGGGTGACCCCATAGATGGCAGCCCACCAGGCTCCCCTGTCCCCGGGATTCTCCAGGCAAGAACACTAGAGTGGGCTGCCATTTCCTTTTCCAATGCATGAAAGTAAAAAGTGAAGGGGAAGTCCCTCAGTTGTGTCTGACTCTTGGCAACCCCATGGACTGCAGCCCACCAGGCTCCTCCGTCCATGGGATTTTCCAGGCCAGAGAACTGGAGTGGGGTGCCATCGCCTTCTCCGTTACTAGTGACATCAGATGGTAAACCATCCTGAATAAAATGGGAAAAATCAGGCCAAGACAAAGGAACTTGAAGCTATTTCTTTTTTCTAATTTAAGCCTTTTATTTTCTGCTGGGCTGCAGTTGATACACAGTGTTTGGATAGTTTCAGGTGGACAGCGGAGGGACTCAGCCACACACACGTATCCCTTCTCCCCCAAACTCCCCTCCCATCCGGGCTGAGCCTGGCATTATTTCTAATTTCTAGCGTGGTTTCCTCTTTGGCCCATACACACAAGATGTGTTACCTTTTTTGATTTCTAAATATACAAGAGTACTTTGACTATTTTTAAAATTGAGTCCTTATTTTATCATATTATGGTCAGAGAATATAGTATATATGTTTTATCAGTTCTTTGGTACCTGTTGAGATGTCCTTTATGGCCTAGTGAGTGCTCAATTTTTAGAAATATTTCTCAAAGTCTTGATAAGAATCAAGATTAAAAGAGCTGAGATAAATTTCTGAATGTGTGAATTTCATACAGTGTCTTAATCAGGCTGTTCCAATATCCAACATCATTGTTATTTTTTGATCACTTGGTAAGTTTAACAGACGGATGTTAAATCACACTTTAAGAAATTCTATGTCATAATTCTGTTGGCTTTTAATCTCTCTGAAATGACTGCTTTTGTGAGCCAATCAAATGTTGTAAATTGCACAGGGGTCAACATATTTTGATGCTATGTTGCCGATGCTGGTTATCTGTGGAGTGAGAATCAGAGAGCCTTAGAGAGGGAAGAAAACATCTCATCAAGAACCCAAGCGTTTCACAGAGGAGCAAAATCAGGATGTGTCCCTCTGATACCTGGAGGCTCAAGCAGTGAAACAATTCTTTTATGGAATAAACATTTATTGAGAACCAGGATTTTACTTGGACTGAGGGATGAGAAGGAAGCAAAATATATCCCCCGCTCCAGTTACAGTTTTGTAGATGGAGAAAAGCTGAGGTTACCTTCATCTTTTAAAAAAGATAAAAGAGGGAATGAGAGGGAGACAAAGTAAAACAGGAAATCTTTTCTTTTATTAAAAAATACCTGTTTGTATAAAGGCTGAGCACCAAAGAATTGATGCTTTTAAATTATAGTGCTGGAGAAGACTCTTGAGAGTCTCTTGGACTGTGAAGAGATCAAACCAGTCCATCCTAAAGAAAATCAACCCTGAATATTCATTGCAAGGACTGATGCTGAAGCTGAAGTTCCAATACTGTGGCCACCTGATGTGAAGAGCTGACTCATTGGAAAAGACCCTGATGCTGGGAAAGACTGAAGGCAGGAGGAGAAGGGGGTGACAGAGGATGAGATGGTTGGATGGCATCACCAAATCGATGGACATGAGTTTGAGCAAGCTCCGGGAGTTGGTGATGGACAGGGAAGCCTGGCGTGCTGCAGTCCATGGGGTTGCAAAGAGTCGGACACAACTTATCAACTGAGCAAAAACCTTAGATGATCAATCATTTCATGCAACATTGTTACTCTTTATTCATTAAAACAGATTCCCAAGGTATTGCTATTTGAAAAACCTGTTATCTCTAGTTGAAATTGCTTCACACACACGTGGAAGAAGAGTCCTAAAAATGTCCTGGAGGCTGTAACACTTCATGCACTTCAGCAGGTGCTGGATGATTCCATTCCCGTTTACTCCAGCCCTGCTCCAGGCGTCGTGCCTCATGATCTGAAGCCAGGGACTTGCATCATGTAATGGGGACACGTGAGAGGAACGGCTTTTCTTGAATTTCTTCTTTAAAAGTCTCTGTGTAGTTTCCATGGAAAACATAGAAACTTTAAATGCAAACATATGAGAGCAGAAGGATGGCTTAGATGATTTTTCCAGTCACAAAAGACCAACTTTGCTTCGCTGTTTAAGTCTAATGTGGAAGCATCTGTGTGCTAGCTCCAAACCTAGGCCTCCGTAGACCTTGTGTGTGTGTGTGTGTGTGTGTGTGTGTTAGACCCTCAGTCGTGTCTGACTCTTTGTGACCCCATAGACTGTAGACCACCAGGCTCCTCTGTTCTTCGGATTTCTCAGGCAAGAAGACTGGAGTGGGCTGCCATTTCCTTCTCCAGGGGATCTTCCTGACCCAGGGATTGAACCCGGGTCTTCTGCATTTCAGGCAGATTCTTAACCATCTGAACCACAGGGAAGCTACAAGTCTAATAGACTTGATCTAAAACTGGATTATCTACGATGTTCTTAGTAGACTTTATTGGTAAACACGGAAGGAAGACACGGGGCCACAGATGTGTTTATTTTACTGAGAAAAGGCTTTGTGGCAGTCGGGGGAGGAATTCTGGTGGCACATTCTTCTTTTTTTTGTTAGTGATCATACCCAAATGACTCTTCTTATAAAAAGTGTATCGTAAAATCTCCAACACGGCCTTCAAAAGGAAACAGAGTTCAAATAGAGTAATGGAGGTTTTCCCTGGATCTTCCTAAAAGGGGAAGCATGTCATCGATAACATTGAGACAACCTCACCTGAGAACCAGAGAAACCAAAGATTCTGGGGGAAAATAGGAGCATCCAGGACTCCGGTGAACATCCTGGTGCTGATGGGATTCGGAAGGATCGAAGGCGACCTGAGTAATCGGCACTTTTTTTCTGAGTGATCCTGTCTAGAAGGGGGAGGAGAATATATGTTCAGTGGGTTAGTCATCACACACACACACACACACACACACACCCTATATGGACCACGTCCATCTATATTTGATCAAACACATTATCTACACATTACTATTTTGATTTTACATCATATATTGTACTAATGAATGCTGCTGAATTCCAGAGCCATTATTTTCATATAAATTGATGTTCCAGGAACCAATCAACTGAAAACAAAAAAATCAAACGGTGTGAACTTAAGCAAATTCTTTAAGGTCTCTAGGCTTCATCTGACCATTTTTAAAAGTGGAATCCTAGCAGTCTCATTGCCCGTCTTCAGAGGCTGCTGAAAAATCCAATGAAGTAATCAAGTAAAGGTGCTCCATAAGCTATACATAGAGATGTACAATAATGGTATTGTAAATGTCCTTTATAAACAGAAGAACCTGATGTCTTAATTTTATGATTGAGGAAACTAAAGGAAATTACTGCAACGTGACCGATGAGTTAAGCAAGATCAAAAAGAATGAAAAAAATGTATTATTGCAGTTTAAGAAGAAAATTAACAATGACTTTGAAACAGTGTGGTGGTGTTGATTGCTTCGGTTGAATGCTGAGTACAGGGGATCCTCATTACTTTTGTGTGTTTGAAATTTCTCATGTCAACAGAAGTATGAAAAAGACTTGTTTGACTGTTAACACTTGGGTAGGACGGTGCTTAAGGACAAGGATTCAGAAGTTAGAGCACCAGAGTTCGCCTCCTGCTTCTGCCAGTTCAGTCCCGCCAGCTGTGTGTCCTTCAGCCTCCTACTTGGCCCCTCTGCGCTGTGGTGGCCTAAGATGAGGGTAATCATGGCACCGACGTCATAGGCTTGTTTGGAGGACTGGATAGGTTCGTATTTGATAAGCACTTAGTAAATTACGTGTCTGATAAAAGAAAAATCCTGGGGGCTCTGAATAGCTACTATTATTTACAAAGAACACCTGACTCAGAAAGGTCAAACAGCCTAGCGTCACGGAGTGAGTAAGTGGCTTTGCCCGGCTTTGATTCGGGTCAGGCTGCTCTGAAAGCTTGGCTCTAAGTGCCAGGCGCTCTCCCACGGGGGTAGCGACTGTGACCCAGCCGAGTCCTGATACGGCAAGCGATACCACGCTGGCTCTGGCATTAAAGGCTCTGGCAGGGCTGGGGCGCTGTGAGGCGGGTCTGTTTGCTGGAGGCCCAGCGGGCGAGCTAAGTAGGGGTGTGGGGGGGACACTCCCTGGGGACCCCCAGGCCTTTCTGGAAGGGCCTTGAAGGAGGTTGGAATTCCCTGGGGGTGTAGGTGGGGCCAGAGAATCCTCCGTGGACTGCACCTGGCCCTCTTACTCCAGGTGTGTGCGAGCATCTCAAGTCACTCAGTCGTGTCCGACTCTGTGTGACCGCCCGGACTGCAGCCCGCCAGGCTCCTCTGTCCACGGGATTCTCCGGGCGAGGATACTGGGCTGCCATGTCCTCCTCCAGAGGAGCTTCCCGACCCGAGGGTGGAACGCGTCTCTTGTGTCTCCTGCATTGGCAGGCGGGTCCTTTACCACTGGCGCCCCTTGGGAAGCCCCTTACTCCGGGTAGATGGTGTGGAAGCTGCTCTGGGCGTTCCCGGCGCCTTTCTGGGAGCTTTACGCCTATCGGCACATTCTGAGTGAGAGTCGGTGTTAAACTGGATTCTCTTGGACCACCCACGCCAGCTCTGCAAGCTTGAACCCTCCGTATGGTGCACGTTGGTCCTGTTTGACCCTAATCTGGGTGCCCAGGGAGGTAGGTCCCTCTTGCAGGGTCACCAGGGGAGCCTGACAGCCCCCGCGAGGCGCGCTCTGGGAAGAGAAGTCCAGAGAAGGGCCCCGCGGGCCTCCGCCCTTCTCCCCACCGCGGAGAACGCGCCTGGAGACCCGATGCAGAGTGCCGCTTGGGCTTCTCTCTCGGGCTGCTAGCGCCCGCGAGATCCAGACACGCAGCCAGGGTCTGCTCGCCCGGGGACCCTGTGGCCCATCTCTCAGCCTGGCCATCCACTCTCCCCTCGGCAGACTCCTGGGATGACTGCACTTTTCTCTCCGTGTTTATGCTGACTACACAGTGGTGGGTCTTGCCTCCCAGGCGCCCTCTTTGAAGGCTGGGGATGGGCGTCTTCTTCTGTAACTGTTATTCAAGTGTCTGCTCACAAGACGTCGTGCCCGGAGGGGATGCGGAGGTGCTTATTTACCAGAGCATTCTACTCTGGGAGCTGGTCTGACCAAACCTTCAATCACACCTGATCAAGGAGTCAGGTCAGTGCCAGGCGCGGGAAGGAGCTCCTGCTGCGAGCCGAGCTCGGAGCTGCCTCTTTAAGTGACTGAGACGCGGTCGGGCCTCCAGAGCCTTTCAAGTCAGGGGAGACCCAGGAGCCTCTCCCGCCTTGCCCCGGGCTTGCACCCTCCCGTGGGCACCATTAGTCCTGAAACGTGTCATCAGCAATTTCTTAGCAATAATAAAGTACCAAGTGAGGATGACTTACTTTTTGAAAAATGTTTGAGTGGACTCAGTTATTTTTATAACCCCTCGTCATCTTTCTAGCATTATCTGTGAGTGTGAAACGTGGTCGTTTCCAGCGCTTGTTTTCCTTCTGATGCATGCGCCGCCTCCCACCCCCAGCCCGCCCCCCAAGGGCCCGTATAGGAAGCGGTCACTTCATTTCAGCGGAAGCGCAAGCAAGCCCGGTGAGGGCGCGTGTGTGTCCGCCAGCCTCCCAGCTCCCGCCCGGCACCCTTCTCACCGACACCAGGAAGCCCCTCAATGCACGTCACTCATGGTGATAGAATCACAGATCCGTCTTTTTTTTTTTTTNTTTCCCGACCAGGGTTCAAACCTGGGCCCCTGCATGGAGGGCACAGAGTCTCAGCCACTGGACCACCAGGGAAATCCCTCATCTCATTCTTAGGAGTGTAACTGAAGGTCACGTGGAAGCTCAGTGGCAGAGACACCGTTCAAATCTAAGCCTGACTTCAACTCTCTCACTCTGCTCAGCAAACGCCACTGCTTAGGGTCCAGGGGAGGGCTTTTGGCAAACCTAAACTTGAATCCCTGGCTTTCTGTCAGTGAAGCCTAATGGAAGCTGACAAGGAATCTACTGGAGATGCGAGTCCCTGGACTGGCTGCCTCCTTGGGCCGTGCTGTCTGGGACACAGCTGGCCCTCAAGGCTGAGAAATCCCAGCCTCGGTCCTGGCCAGCTCAGGTTGGCTGGACCAGCGTGATCTGACCCTTCTGGGTGCCTCAGTTTCGCTGGAAGGAGACGTGCGGTTTCCATCCCAGGTGCCTGGAAGTTCAGCTGGAGAGTCCATCATCCCGTGACCGACCTGCCGGAGAGATGGTCTGCTTTTCCTTTCCTTCTCAAAGTTTCCTGGCGACTGCTGCGCCCTCCAGTCCTGCCCCTCTCAGTCTAAACATGGGGCTTGGGAAGTGCGGTGGGGGAAGGATGGATGCTGGGTCCATGATACAGACGTGGGGCTCAGACCCAGGCAGGGGCCCCCGCCCTTGTCCTCATCCCTATTTAGGACGCAGAAGCAGAAGGCCTGCAATAAGCCGGGCATTTTCTCATGATGCCTTTCTGATCTTTGGCAGCTTGAGTTGTTGCAAGACTGCAAAAGAGCCCGAGTGAGCAGATTTTTCCAGTTGCTTCGGGGGGCAGCCGAGTGAATCCCAGGGTCACATGCCTGAGCGTCTGCTTCTTGGAATGAGGGCCAGCTGCTGGACAGCCGGCGGCTCTGGAGTGAGGGGCGCCCGCTGTGTGCGGGAAAGAGAAAACCCCACTGGCCTCTGGCTTTACATTCCTCTGCTTGCTGCCAAAGGGAGGCAGAAAGGGGGAGCGGAAATTCCTTTTTCTTCAAAGGTTTTTCTCTCAGGGGAATCTTTGTCCCTGTAAATAAGTGAGGATGATCTTTTAAGTGCTGAGTTATCAGAGGTTAGACAGCCCAGGGAGGATTAGACATATGAAATCCCATCAACGTAGTCATGGCGACCACATGCTTTTCTAAATCTTTGCTGGAATGTAGTTCTGCGGCTGCATCTGTGCCTTCAGAAGCCCAGACACTCATCACAGAGGAAGCAAATTTAGATGAATCGTATGTAGTGTGTCAATAACAGTAAGCCGGCTACGTAGCATTGTTTCTAAAACACGACGGGGTCACAAAGCTGAACCCGACTGTAAGCTGAGAAAAGAGTCGCCAGGAAAACGAAGTGACTCATAGGGGTTGAACGTAAAGAATGGGAAAGTCAGGGCAGGCAAAAAGTAAGTTAAAACACAGTGTAAATCTTCCTCCTGGTGTCACAGCTAAAGCATTTGAAGAGCAGTAAATGAAACAAAGAGGTGCTTCCCCGCTTTAAAGAGAAAAATCACATTTAAGGGCAACGATAGGTCCCGGGGCCTCTGGTGCTGGGAAGACTGTTTCCCTTTCTGTGTTCTTTTTTTCTTTTTTTAATCCAGCACTTTGGCATAACCAAATTAGAATTTATTGAGAGTTTTGAAAAACCAGGGAATTTAAAGTTTAAAAAAACACTCCATTATTTCTAGTTTTTCTTGTAAAATTAGAATATCTGATCGAGGTGGGAATTGCCAAGCTCTGTCCTGTGAGCCAAAGCCAGTGCACCATCCTAAGAAATTCACACCAAAGGAATCTTTGCCAAGACCCGGGAGACCGGAACTCCAAGACCCAGAACATCCAAACTCCAGAAACCTGGAGAAAAACAAAAAAACAAAAAACCTTGAAAACAGCAAGAGAGATGTAACACCTTAACTATGGTTTCTTATTGGAAACGATGGAAGCCAGGAGGAAATGGCATATTTTTCATGTGCTGAAATAAAAGAGCTATAAATTCACTATTCTGCATCCAGGGAAAACATCCTTCAGGAAGAAAAGAAAAAGCAAGTTTGTTGGATACAAGGTCAGTTTGGAAAATCAGATGGATTCCCACGTAATGTTATTGTTGCTTAATCACTCAGTCCCGTCAGACTCTTTATGACAGGCTTCTCTGTCCCTGGGATTCTCCAGGCAAGAATACTGGAGTCGGTTGCTATTTCCTCCTCCAGGGGATCTTCCCAACCCAGGGATCGAACCTGCATCTTCTGTGTTGCAGGAGGATTCTTTACCACTGAGCCACCTGGGAAGCCCTTCATTGTAGTACAAAAAGACAATTAGATAAAAAACTTTAAAAAAATGGTGCTTTTTTGCTGACATCAAAAACATTAAACAAAATCTAAGGATATATCTAACCAAGATTTTAATAGTTTTACAAAGAAGGCAACAGAAACACAATTGTCTTAGTTTTCTGGATCTAGAGTGAAAAATCTCCAAAGTCTGGGTTACTGAAAACTAGCTATGCTTGTTAAGAAAGAAACAAGAGTCCAGTCTCCTATGTGGGAGCTTTTTCAACCCCAGTTCCACAAAAGCATTAATCCTTACAGAAAAATGAATTGAGTAACTCTGTTCTGAGTCCTCCCAAGGGAAGTACAAGTCTAGGCGGCTTATAGAGGCAAAGCAGAGAAGTCGACGCCTGAGAAGCAGCAGACGCCTCAGGGCTTGGCACCTAAGGTGGGGATGGATTCCGGTGGAGAAGGGCTGGAAGATCAGGATCTCTTCTGGAAGTGTGGCGGGCGGGGGCGCGGAGCGTGAGATTGAATCTCCTTGCCCAGTCCCCGAGACCACGGAATTTATTTCCAGGTACTGGAGGCTGCGTTACCTGGAGGGTGAACTGGAGCGGGAGGCGGGGGCAGGGTCAAGAAGGAGGTGGTTGTTCACTTGCTCAGTCGCATCCGACTTTTCGCGACCCCATGGACTGCAGCCCGCCAGGCTCCTCTGTCCTTCACTGTCTCCTGGAGTTTGCTCAAGCTCATGTCCATTGAGTCAGTGATGCCATCCTGCCGTCTCATCCTCTGGCACCCTCTTCTCCTCTTGTCCTCAATCTTTCCCAGCATCAGGGTCCTTTCCAATGAGTGGGCTCTTCACATTAGGTGGTCGGGGTATTGGAGCTTCAGTTTCAGCATCAGTCCTTCCAGTGAATATTCCGGGTGGATTTCCTTTAGGATGGACTTTAAGGTCAGCAGTGGCCAGTACCATCAAGGGGCTGGCCGGATGCCAAATCTGCCCTTTGGCATCCCCTCCGCATGGTCCGTCAGCAGGGCCCTAGAGCCCTAAGGGGTCTCAGTCATGGCGTCTGGCCTGGTGGTACCTGTGGTTGTACAAACAAGACCCACGCCGTGGGGTCTTGGTGCAGCTGGGCTCACTGACGAAGCTGAGCAGACGGACATAGGACAGGAGACCAGGAGAGGGGGCGACCCAGTGAGACGTAAGACTTCTTCAGCAGGTTTGCAGGCCTGTGTGGCAGAGGGGTCCTAAACCTTCGTCACCTAAGAAAGAGAAAGAGTGTGTGTCGCGTTCTCAGGGTCCTGAAGTTCCTCTGTCCACGGGCTTTCCAGGCGAGAATGCCGGAGCGCGTTGCCGTCTCCTCCTCCGGGGATCTTCCTGACACGTCTCTTGTGTCTTCTGCACTGCAGACAGATTCTTCACCACCGCCCCGGGAGCCTGGTTCTCCATTACCGCTTTCATTTGCCCACGCAGTACACACTCCTGGGGAGACTTAACTCTTCAGCCCAGTACGTGATGGCCAGCAGAGGAAGGGGAGTGTAGAGGCTTTAGCCTGATGGGAAGCCTGTGTGAACGTACCTGTGATGATGCTGTGACTCTGTTTTGGAATCAGCAGGACCTCAAGGGCTCTGGTTACTGAGAAGGAGCTGTGTCTACACTTCAAACGAGAAAACGAGATCACACCGTGATGGTTTCTTAAGTCCATTTAGGAGGAAGGGAAGATGGCTGAGCCTTTCTGTTCTGCTCTTCAGACCTCCTGGTCGTCCTCTCTCCTAGTAGGCGATCGCGCCAGCCTAGGAGGTGGGAAGAGGAACGGCTGTAAAACCACATAGGCTGTGTTGCCGTTCAGAATTGGTTGAATACGTCAATCCAGCCTTAAGAAACAGTTAGTTTCGAAGAAGATGGTTCAACCAGAAACAGTTAAAGGCATTGAGATCAGATTCATTCAACCAGCCCTTCTACTGCTGAGGCAATCTGAGAAATGTTGAGATTATATTTTTTCTTTCTTTTTGAAGTTGCTAAAACTTGACTTTACCCATGACACCACCCTTATGGCAGAAAGTGAAGAGGAACTCAAAAGCCTCTTGATGAAAGTAAAAGAGGAGAGTGAAAAAGTTGGCTTAAAGCTCAACATTCAGAAAACGAAGATCATGGCATCCAGTCCCATCACTTCATGGGAAATAGATGGGGAAACAGTGGAAACAGTGTCAGACTTTATTATTTTGGGCTCCAAAATCACTGCAGATGGTGACTGCAGCCATGAAATTAAAAGACACTTACTCCTTGGAAGGAAAGTTATGACCAACCTAGATAGCATATTCAAAAGCAGAGACATTACTTTGCCGACTAAGGTCCGTCTAGTCAAGGCTATGGTTTTTCCTGTGGTCGTGTATGGATGTGAGAGTTGGACTGTGAAGAAAGCTGAGCACTGAAGAGTTGATGCTTTTGAACTGTGGTGTTGGAGAAGACTCTTGAGAGTCCCTTGGACTACAAGGAGATCCAACCAGTCCATTCTGAAGGAGATCAGCCCTGGGATTTCTTTGGAAGGACTGATGCTGAAGCTGAAACTCCAGTCCTTTGGCCACCTCATGCGAAGAGTTGACTCATTGGAAAAGACTCTGATGCTGGGAGGGATTGGAGGCAGGAGGAGAAGGGGACGACCGAGGATGAGATGGCTGGATGGCATCACGGACTCAATGGCTGTGAGTCTGAGTGAACTCCGGGAGTTGGTGATGGACAGGGAGGCCTGGCGTGCTGCGATTCATGGGGTCGCAGAGTCGGACACGACTGAGCGACTGAAGTGAACTGAACTGTACAGTTTTTGTCGTTGCTGTTTTTCAGAATGAGGAGGGTCCAAAAACTTGCTGCATGCCCTTGCGTAAATTGCTAAACCTCACTAGAGCGTCGGTGTTGTCTCGGGTTTAAGCGGGGGAGGTAACTGCACCTTCTGCAGAGAGAGCGCGAGGATGTGCTGAGAAAAATCTAAGTAAGGTGCTGAGCACAGAGCCTAGGACACAGCAGAACCTGATCAGTGACGAACGACTACGCAGGCCTCTTTTTAAGAGAACTTTACCAATTAGCTGTGGCGCTCTGACCCTGGACCCTTCACCATCTTGGAAACGTCCTATTGGCTTGATTTTATTTTCAAATCTTTTTGCTTCTCTTTAAGGGCGTTTGAGTACAGAGTATGGTTAAGAAACTGAACCAGGATCGCTTCTGCACTGGAGCATGTTCTAATTAACTGTCCGACAGCACTGGTGTCTTGAGGGGGAATCAGGAAGATGAACGATGAACTTGGGAATCTGGCACGAGATCTGGGCAGGGTCCGCTGCTGTTGGCAGAAGTAGCTATGCTTCTCCAGGTGGTGTGCTAGGCAGCACACCCTGAAGGAGAGAGTTACAGAGTTTCCTCTGCTTTTGCCTAAAAGAAAGCAGTTCACTCCTTCCTCACTGTGAGAACACCAGGCATATTGCATGACCGTCCAGCGCCGGTGAAAGCAAAGCTCGCTCCGTGCAGCCCTGGAATAACTGACTCTGCCCTTGAACTTCAGAGGTGGGGACTCCCGGGAGGTCTGTGCAGTGTCCTCGGAGAAGGGCTGCTGGGTGGCTTATGACAGAAGCCCTCAGCCCCTCCCGGAGGCTCAGCTCTCCCCTGGGACAGGAAAGTGCAAGATACAAAGATGTGTAAATGGACACTGGCCTTCTAAAGGTCCCTGGGGTGATCAGACCTTGACCTCACGCTTGCGCTGGTCCTTTTGTATGCGTGCACGCTAAGCCGCTTCAGCGCTGTCCAGCTCTTTGCAACCCCATAGGCTGTGGCCCGCCAGGCTCCTCTGTCCATGGGATTCTCCAGGCAAGAACACTGGAGCGGGTTGCCATGCCCTCCTCCAGGGGATCTTCTCGACCCAGGGATCGAACCCAGGTCTCTTGTATCTCCTGCCCTGGCAGACAGGTGCTTACCACTAGTGCCGCCTGGGAAGCCCCTAGTCCTTTGGGTTTTGTCTTTCGGTCAATGTCATGCTGACCGTGGAGGCTGGCAGAGAAGGAAGGGATCTGGTCCTCTTTAGGTCTTGCATCAGGAAATGGCTTTGTGCTGGAGACTGGACGTGGGCAGCAGCTGGGAAAGCAGCTGTGCTCTTTTTCCTCCTGGGGTGGGAAGCAGAGAAGACGGAGGCCAGTGCTGCTTCCGGTGGAGAGCTGGCTCTCCGCAGGGTGTTGCTCAGAGTGGTTTGCACTCACTGTCTCATTTAACACGGCAGCAACTTAGAGACAGGGGCCAGGATGACGTCCACCTTGTGGGTCAGGAAACCAAAACCGAAAGAGATTAAATAGTCTGCTCTTGTTGACACAGCTAGCAGAGGTTAAGACCCTCTGATCCTAGAAGCTGTATTCTTTAACCATGAAGCTAGGAACTTGTGACTTCTAACAGGACTCAGAGAACGTTGAACAAAGTCTGTATTTCTCCCTCGGCAGCACTGGCGTCTTTGATGGGTGTCCTTGAGTCCAAGTTCCCAAAGGGGAGCATCCACATCTTATTAAAACTTGGTACTTCTGCACCTAGCTGTTGGTCCACAGTTGATAGCCAATAAGCGTTTGCCAGTTGAGCTGACTGAACGGGTGAGTTTTATCTATTTGTTTATGTAAATGACTCTGTAGCTGCGGGCCGGTTTTCTCTGGTTGCAGCGAGCCAGGGCTACGCTTCGCTGCGGTGCGTGGCCCTCTCACCGCAGTGGCCTCCCCTGTTGTGATTCTCAGGCTCTGGAGCACAAGCTGAGTAGCCGTGGCGCACAGGCTTAGTTACTCTGAGGCGTCTGGAATCTTCCCGGACCAGGGATCGAACCTGTGTCCGCTGCACTGGCAGGTAGGTTCTTATCCACTACACCACCAGGGAAGTCCTATATGATGGCTTCTAAGGTGCACTTACAGCTTAGGGGATGTGGCCACCTTAACATTCTTGCAAACAAGCAAAAATCACTAACCTGTTTCAAGATTGAAATCAAATTCAGTTCAGTTAAAAACCCTTCCCTTCCCTTCTCTAACTTCCCTGGTGGCTCAGATGGTAAAGCGTCTGCCTACAATACGGGAGACCTGGGTTCAATCCCTGGGTCAGGAAGATTCTCTGGAGAAGGAAATGGCAAGCCACTGCAGTACTCTTGCCTGGAAAATCCCATGGATGGAGGAGCGTGGTAGGCTACAGTCCATGGGCTCTCAAAGAGTCAGACACGACTGAACGACTTCACTTTCCCTTTCCCTTCTTTATAGGTGGACAGGTGGCTCAGACAGTAAAGAATCTGGTCGGCGCCTGGTGTGTTTGGATGGTGATAATAACCACAGCTTACAAATAGCTGTAAAAACAAGAATGCACCCTTTGCAAGGCTTGACCTAAACGCAGGGGAACAGCACTGCCTGCCACCAGTGCAGTGCTGAGGGAGCTGGTTGGTTAACCGTCAGCTTCAGGCAGTTATCCCGAATGTCTCTAGATGGAGAGGGTACTAGCCCTGTAAGCAATGTGGCCGTGTGTGTCTGTGTATGTGAGATTTTGAGTTTGGGGACTGGTTGGTTCTTTAAAGAATATATCTGATCCACAGAAAAGGGGCTGATTCTCTCAGGTGCGCTTGCCCTTCTAGGCTTGGCACTTGTAATTGTTTAAGGAAGAACTAAGATGGTTATCCTCAGACCAATGTCTGCAGGAGTCACAACGTGAAGACAAGGCTCATTGCTGGTCCCAAAGCTCAGGAAGGAGCCAGAGAGAATCGCCCAGCATGGCACAATGGAACCATCACCCTAGCCCAGCATTTTAATCCCTTCTAAGTACTATGAACAAAGCTAGTGGAGGTGATGGAATTCCAGTGGAGCTATTTCAAATCCTGAAAGATGATGCTGTGGAAGTGCTGCACTCAATATGCCAGCAAGTTTGGAAAACTCAGCAGTGACCACAGGACTGGAGAAGGTCAGTTTTCATTCCAATCCCAAAGAAAGGCAATGCCAAATAATGCTCAAACTACCACACAATTGTACTCATCTCACATGCTAGTAAAGTAATGCTCAAAATTCTCCAAGCCAGGCTTCAGCAATATGTGAACCGTGAACTCCCTGATGTTCAAGCTGGTTTTAGAAAAGGCAGAGGAACCAGAGATCAAATTGCCAACATCCGATGGACCATGGAAAAAGCAAGAGAGTTCTAGAAAAACATCTATTTCTGCTTTATTGACTATGCCAAAGCCTTTGACTGTGTGGATCACAAGAAACTGTGGAAAATTCTGAAAGAGATGGGAATACCAGACCACCTGACCTGTCTCTTGAGCAATCTGTATGCAGGTCAGGAAGCAACAGTTAGAACTGGGCATGGAACAACAGACTGGTTCCAAATAGGAAAAGGAGTCCGTCAAGGCTGTATGTTGTCACCCTGCTTATTTAACTTCTATGCAGAGTACATCATGAGAAACGCTGGACTGGAAGAAGCACAAGCTGGAATCAAGACTGCTAGGAGAAATCTCAATAACCTCAGATATGCAGATGACAGCAGCCCTATGGCAGAAAGTGAAGAGGAGCTAAAAAGCCTCTTGATGAAAGTGAAAGAGGAAAGTGAAAATGTTGGCTTAAAACTCAACATTCAGAAAACTCAGATCATGGCATCCGGTCCCATCACTTCATGGGAAATAAATGGGGAGACAGTGGAAACAGTGTCAGACTTTATTTTTTTGGGCTCCAAAATCACTGCAGATGGTGATTGCTGCCATGAAATTGAAAGACGCTTACTCCTTGGAAGGAAAGTTATGACCAACCTAGATAGCATATTCAAAAGCAGAGACATTACTTTGTCAACAAAGGTCCATCTAGTCAAGGCTATGGTTTTTCCTGTGGTCATGTATGGATGTGAGAGTTGGACTGTGAAGAAAGCTGAGAGCCGAAGAATTGATGCTTTTGAACTGTGGTGTTGGAGAAGACTCTTGAGAGTCCCTTGGACTGCAAGGAGATCCAACCAGTCCATTCTGAAGGAGATCGGTCCTGGGTGTTCTTTGGAGGGAATGATGCTGAAGCTGAAACTCCAGTACTTTGGCCACCTCATGCGAAGAGTTGACTCCTTGGAAAAGACTCTGATGCTGGGAGGGATTGGGGGCAGGAGGAGAAGGGAACGACCGAGGATGAGGTGGCTGGATGGCATCACTGACTCAATGGCTGTGAGTCTGAGTGAACTTCGGGAGTTGGTGATGAACAGGGAGGCCTGGCGTGCTGCGATTCATGGGGTCGCAAAGAGTCGGACATGACTGAGTGCCTGAACTGACTGCCTGAAGTCGATACATTTTTCTGAGATGATCCAGGACGCTTCCACGGTGCTGGAAAACTAACCCGTGCAGTTACGTTCAGCAACAAATGGCAGGGAGGCTCATTGCTGTAAGGGTTCTGTTCCCCAAAGACTTCAAACTAAGTCCGTGTTTTTCTTAGCTCCTCTGGCTATGAAAGGCTACCAGGGGTGGTGGAGGAACTTCAACTTTGGGGCAAAGCCACCTGCTCTTCTGAACAAATAAAAGGGATGAAAAAATATGTTCATGGAGCAAGTTGAGATTTTTCTCATTGTAGAAAAAAGAGAATTACTGCCTCGGGGTTATTACGGCTTTGGTTTGGAGAAAGGTGAAGAACCAAGGGGTTTGTAGAACTATCCTGATGATCAAACCTTCAAGGGACCGGCAGGTTCGCTTCCAAAGGGCTGGGAATAGGAAGTCCTCACTGATGCCACAGTGGGACAGCGGGCGGGGTCCAGGGGCCTTGGGCAGAGACAGCTGGCGATTTGGTAGCTGGGGTGGGCCCACGAGAAGCAGGCTTGTTGGCTGTTTCTATCAGACATCAGTGCAGTTCAGTCACTCACTTCTGTCCAACTCTTCGCGACCCCATGGACTGCAGCACCGCAGGCCTCCCTGTCCTCACCATCTCCCTGAGCTTGCTCAAACTCATGCCACTGAGGCGGTGATGCCATCCAACCACTTCCTTCTCTGCACCCCCTCCTCCTCCTGCCCTCAATCTCTCCCAGCATCAGGGTCTTTTCCGATGAGCTGGCTCTTCGCCTCAGGTGGCCAAAGTACTGAAACTTCAGCTTCAGCATCAGTCAGTGAACATCCAGGGCTGATTCAGAGGAGAGAAGGGCAATCAAGCTGCGCTCTGCTCCATAATCTAAGGCGGGGGAAACTGCCGTGGGGCCTGGTTTTCGTCAGCCATCAGTGTGCCATGGGAGGCCGCAGAAATCCCACTGTCTCTAAGAAGACTAATCGTGTGAACTTGGGAATTCTCCAGTGTAGCAAGGTGGACTAGGAGTGGAGGTCATCACCTGCACACCCAACTCCAGGCTCGAAAGAGACTATGATTTTATGCACCATTTCCAAAGGGAGACTCCAAGGAACAGGAGCATGGCGTTGTCAGCAGAGAGCACTGTGGGGGAAAGTCACCTGTATTTAAGGAAGCTTGGAAAACATGTGGTTAAGTGGGTAAAACCATTGCGTTTTTACAGGGTTTCCCGTCGGTTATCCTGAACTGTGTCTGTCACCAGGGGAGACCGTGGGTATATTTCAGAAGTCGCATACCTGGTAAAGGTATGTGACGGTTGTGGTAACTTTCGGGTTGCACCAGGAACAGAACATCTTTGGCACATGGCTTAAATGTGCAGAAGCAGACATGGATTTGTGTACTTGGGTGAATGTGTATACTCTTAAAAAAAACAAAGAATTACAGATTCTATTTTCCTGGGCTCCAAAGTAAGTGTGTATGGTGACTGCAGCCTTGGAATTAAAAGACACGTGCTCCTTGACAGAAAAGCTATGGCAAACCCGAATAGCATATTAAAAGCAGAGACATCACTTTGCCAACAAAAGTCCGTCTAGTCAAAGCTGTGGTTTTTCCAGTAGTCATGTATGGACATGAGAACTGGACCATAAAGAAAGCTGAGCGCCAAAGAATTGATGCCTTTGAACTGTGAAGCTGGAGAGAAGACTCTTGAGAGTCCCTTGGACTCTCCAACCAGTCCATCCTAAAGGAAGTCAACCTTGACTATTCATTGGAAGGACTGATGCTGAAGCTGAAACTCCAGTACTTTGGCCACCTGATGCGAAGAGCTGGAAAAGACCCTGATGCTGGGAACGATTGAAGGCAAAGTCGAAAGAAGGGCAGAGGATGAGATGGTTGGACTGCATCACCAACTCAACGGACAGGAATTTGAGCAAACTCTGGGAGACAGAGGAGGACAGAGGAGCCTGACAGCCTGCATAGTCCACGGGGTCACAAAGAGTCAGATGCAACGGCTCTGACCAACAAGAGCCACAGCAGAGAACAAAACGAGCCCTCTGTCCACAGGGAAAGGAGGACTGGGAGCCGAGGGCTGGGGGGACAAGGAGGGGTTTATGGCAGAGATTTAGAAAAGTCAGCACCCCCAACTGAAGGTCAAGGGTGCAGGACTCTAACTCTGAGTCCTTGGATGACCTCTGCAGGGTGTCTCATCCCAGCTGGTTGTCCCCAGTACACAAAGCAGAAATCTGAAAAGTAAGGTCACCGCAGACTTACCAAAGATTACAAGGATTAAACAAGCCCATGCTGTTAAAATGTTTTGAGCTCTGCGGTCAAGTACATGGGCTAATGACAGGGTATGGTCTTGACCACCAGCAGGATTAACTGAGGGCCTTGCCCGCCAGGCACAGACAGAGTCTGTTCGGCTAGAACCGCGGGCAGCTGACGTCCTGGGGTCGGAGTGAGTCACGCCCTGGGTGCAGGATCGGGCAGGCAAGCCTGCTGGGCCCTCAGGCTCCACTGGCTTCTTCAAAAGACAGCTCCGAAGACTGGGAAAGAAAGAACACCAGGACGGTGAGCAGATGGCCTCTCCCTGCTGCAGGCAGAAACACGACCCAGTGGTCGGCCAACCTCCAACCAGCAAGGCCCCCTTCTCTCCTGTTAGCCAAGGGGTGTCCTGTGCTTTGGTGGGTTAATGGGACTGCTCAAGTGGTTATCTGCTTTACCGTCGTCGTCTAGTCCTGAAGTCTAGATGGGGAAACAATGGAGACAGTGAGAGACTTTATATCTGGGGGCTCAGAATCACTGCAGATGGTGACTGCAGCCATGAAATTAGACACCTGCCCCTTGGAAGAAAAGCTGTGACCAATCTAGACAGCATATTAAAAAGCAAAGACATTACTTTGCTGACAAAGGTCTGTCTAGTCAAAGCTATGGCTTTTCCAGTAGTCATGTATGGATGTGAGAGTGTTGAGTGCCGAAGAGTGGATGCTTTTGAACTGTGGTGTTGGAGAAGACTCTTGAGAGTCCCTTGGACAGCAAGGAGATCTAACCAGTCCATCCTAAAGGAGATCAGTCCTGAATATTCATCGGAAGGACTGATGCTGAAGCTGAAACTCCAATATTTAGGCCACCTGATGTGAAGAGCNGGATCTTCCTGAGAATCTGGGTCTCCTGCGTGGCAGGCAGATTCTTTACCATCTGAGCAACCAGGGAAGCCCCAATATAAAAAAAACAGATGGGATCCCCGAGTTTTCGACAGGAAAGAAGCGGCTGAATCAGGCCAAGCCCACGCTTGGGGTGCCGGCCTCTGGGGCTTCTGGCCAGCTGGCTGGCCCCCTGGCTTGTTCCTGTCTGGCCTCTTGCCTTCTCTCCAGCTTCTGACTGTGCTCATGTTATCATGAAGCCAACACATGTTGGCCTGTTCACCTTCTCTACCTGGAGCTGTCTTAACAGCACCCATATACTCCTGGGCAGGTAACCAGTGAGCTGTGATGTGCCTAAGCAGAGAGCCAAAGGATGGGTGATGGTGGTGCCCAGCAACAGTAGCTGCTGGAGACTCACGTTTAGGCTCAGTCAGCATCAGAGGGGCCATGCAGGCACCACGTGCCTCCGGAAGAGCGCCCGTGGCCCCGGCTGGGCCTCAGCTCTCCTGACTTGCTCCCTCCGTGCCTTGAGACGGTCTTTGCGTTTTCTCTGGGCTGGGCTGGGTCTGCTGCTGCGAGTGGGCTTCCTCTGGCGGCAGTGCTCCGGCTGCCATTGCGGCGGCTTCTCTTGCGAAGCCCGGGCTCCAGGCGTGCAGGCGTCCGGAGTCGTGCGCGGCTTAGTTGCCTCTCGGCGGGTGGAACCTTCCCGACCAGGGGCTAGCCCGGCCCCCCGCGCCCCAGGGCGAGTCATAACCACTGGACCTGCTCACCCCACACTGACTGAGCTCCTGCCTCCCGTCAGCGTCGGTTCCTGGTGTTGGGGATCTGCCGCAAACAGCAAAGAAGAAGCACCGCTGCCCTGTGGGTCTCCTGTTAGAGCGGAGGAGGCGGCGGGGAGCTTTACAAGGCAGGACACTGTTATGCGAGAAGGTGGGGAGACCCTCGGGACAAACAGCCGGGTGGGGGGACAGAGGAGGCGGTGATTCTCTCTGGGGTGGGTGGGCAAGCCTCTAAAAAGATAGGATTTGGGCAAAGACCTGAGGAGGTGAGGTGACCCGTCCTGAGATATTCAGGGCAGAGGTTTCGGGCTGCAGAGAGCAGAGCGTGCGCAGACCCTGAGGCGAGACCGTATCTGAGCGGAGTGGCGTGGGGAAACACGCGTAGCGTTCAAGGTCAAGGAGGTAATTAGGGGCTGACTGTATCGGACTTGCAGACCACTGCAGGACGGACTCTGGCTCTTACCTCTGTTACTGAGGGGCTTCCCAGTGGTAAAGAACCTGCCTGCCATGCAGGAGACTCAGCTTCGAGCCCTGGGTCGGGAAGACCCCCTGGAGGAGGGCATGGCAACCCACTCCAGTGTTCTTGCCTGGAGGATCCCACGGACAGAGGAGCCTGGCGGGCCAGAGTTCACGGGGTCGCAGAGTCAGACACGACTGAGTGTACACCTTTGACTGAGGTACTGGAAGATCTAAAGAAAGTTTGATCAGAAAATGATGCTGGTAAGGATGATGAAGCGTTTTTTGATGATGGTGAAACTTTTGATAACAGTTAAGTCTAGAGAGCATTTACTATGTCAGACACTGTTTCAAGTATCATATAGTAGCTAGCTTAATTCTCACAGCACCTCTTAGAGGAAGGTACTAGTATTCACGTTGGTACTCACATTGTAGTCGAGGACGATGAAACACAGAGACGTTAACTGACTTGTCCACGGACACCCAGCTAGGAAGTGGCGGAGCTGGGGTGAATGGAGTCCGACTCCAGGGTCCTGGGAATCTCAAGGATGGACACTGGGCACGTGAGGTCATTCTTAAAGGAAGCAGAGGGGAAGAGGAAAAAGAAGAGACGACTTCTGCCAGCACAGGGCGTTTGCTCGGAGCTGGACGGGGCACAGCCACACGCTTCAGGGATAGAACGTCCCCACTGGCTTGCAGGGGGAGGGCGGGGGGAGGGCGTGCAGAGCAAAGCCAGGCGTGACAGGGTTGTGTCAGGATGGAGGGGCTTCGGGGCTCGAAGTCTCGTGCTGCAGCCTTGATTCAATGGCTTGTGGAAAGCGGAGATTGGTGTTGCAGTAAGATTAGCGTGAAAGGGGCCGTCTCAATGGCTCAAAGGACAGTAGGGGTGGAGAGACTTGTTGTAGGGTATTTTTATCAGCTGCAAATTATATGGCCTAATTTAGCAGGAGGACTGCAGAAACACGGCCCCATTCACGCTGTGCTCAGGGAGGCTCGTGTACTGATCCGCTTGGGAGAGAGAGGGAAACACTGGGAAGGACGGGAGTCACACAGGCCTCGGCTGGACTACTGGCCTTTCACACCGGTGGGCTGGGAGGCCCTGGGCACATCCCTGACGCTTCCGATTGCGTCCATGATTGTCTGAGGATTGAGAGAAACGGTAGAAACAGGACCGCCTGCGGGCTGCATTTGTTCACCTCGATGCCACAGGAGAAAAGAGTGAACACTCATTTATCCTATTCCATCATTTTATCAGACTAGGCTGCTGCTGCTGCCGCTAAGTCGCAGGCTAGGCTAACACCCAGCATTTCGTTGCTTATTTTATTTAATTTTTACTGGAGTGTAGTTGTTTTAGGGGCTTCCCAGGTGACTCAGTGATAAAGAATCTGCCTGCCAAGCAAGAAATGCAGATTGCATCCCTGGGTTGGGAAGATCCTCTGGAGAAAGGAAGTGGCAGCCGCTCCAGTATTTCTGCCTAGAGAACCCCATGGATGGAGGAGCCTTGTGGGCTACAGTCCGAGGGTCGCAGAGTCGACACGACTGAGCGACTGAGCGTGTATGGCTGTGCCAGCCTCTGCTGTGCGGCGGAGCGATTCAGCCACATACACACATCAGCTCAGGCCAGTCCAGTCCAGGCGCTCAGTCGTGTCCGACTCTTTGCGACCCCATGAATCGCAGCACGCCAGGCCTCCCTGTCCATCACCATCTCCCAGAGTTCACTCAGACCCA
>SJYQ01007336.1:6537-19792 GCA_006410935.1 Redunca redunca
GATTCTTTTACATTGCCACCCAATACATAATAATGTACTGGTTTATTCCTACTTCCTATATATAAAGGGATGAAGCCTCAACTCACATTTCTAATGTCATTGTCATTTTTGCTGTTTAGAAAAAGAAAATAACAGATAGTCTGGAAATAGAGAATACCTTCTGTTTTATTCTGTTTTTCTCTTAGACTTTGGGGTGAGCCTGTTAATCTTCGTGAACAACATGATGCCTTAGAGTTTTTTAATTCTTTGGTGGATAGTTTAGATGAAGCTTTAAAAGCTTTAGGACATCCAGCTATGCTAAGTCAAGTCCTGGGAGGCTCCTTTGCTGATCAGAAGATTTGCCAGGGCTGCCCACATAGGTAAGTACTAGTTAACATTTTTAACATGAACTTTATATTGGTCTTTCTTTTTTTAGTAGTATCAATATAAATAAAATTTCCACCAGTGTTTATGTATGGAAGCAGAGAGTACCAACTAAAATGTTTATGGTATACCCAACTGTTGGGTGGGTGCTTTTGTTTTCAGGGTTACTCAATATCGTTACCTTTCTCTTACATTATTTTGTCATATCTGAGGAAATAAAATGACATTTTTTCATAAATCTGTAGTTACTTACTTGGTGGTTATAGTGAAAATAATAATTGAAATACAGTAACTTTAGGGAACTTTAGGGAATTCCCTGGTGGCCCAGTGTAGTGAAGACTTTGTTCCCACTACAGAGGGTTACAGGATGAGTCCTTGTCAGGGAGCTAAGATCCCTCAAGCCACATAGCACAGCAAAAAATCATTAAAAAATTGAATTTTTGCAAATGGCACCTGGCATATAGTAAACACTCATTAACTATTAGTAGTTAATCTCTAGCATGCATCCCTGGCTGTTTGGAGTTTGTTTAGTTACCCAACAAAACTTTTTAAATAAGTAAGTAATTAAAAATACAGTATATTTAGAGGTTAATGGTGGGTCTAGAGTACTAGTTCATGTAGCAATTTAAAATTACTGTTGATTCTTACCATTCTTAAGATACGTTAGATATATTTGCACGTCACGTCAGTAGCAGAAATTGACAAGGTATTTTTCTGTGTTTTGTAGTAGCTGAGGAGAGATTAAGTTACTACAGGTTCCTGATGAAAATAAATAACTTCTGTTAATATTAATAATAATTCAGAAGGTTTAATGGTGAACACTCATTTATGCTTGTTGTGGGAGTTTTATTACACATTCACATGATACAGATAGGATATCTTTTCTCACACGAACAAAGTGATAGTATTTCTAAAATTATTGTTTTCTATAATTTGGTGTGAGTGAATAAAGCAGATATTTTTGAAACTAAGAAAATAAAGGTAAATTCACATAAATGAAAAATTCTTTTTACAGTGCCATTCATTTGGAATATGGAGAGATATTTATTCATCTAGCATGGCCAATTTGGATTCTTAAGAAAGATACTTCACATTAGGGGACCAGTAAAAATCTGGCTCTTTGTCACCCATCAGTCCTTAATTTTTTTTACACATTTTTCAGAATACTTGTAAATTCTTTTTCTCTGACACACATAGCGTGAAAAGCAGTACACATTTCCAACAAGACTAGTTTTTTAGATGTTTTAAGAATATGTAAGCATCCCAAATCTTTCTAGTATTAACAGAACATGGGTTTTTTTAAGAGTGTACGAAACTGTAGATGAAGTCTGTTTATCCCCTAAGACCGTTTTTCTCCTCCATGGACAGGTTTCTGTCACACTATGAACATGTGTAATAAGCACTTCTGTAGTGTACTTCCATTGTTTTGTCTTTCTGTACTATAAGCTTCTAAATACGGACTGTGTAAATCATAGTATCCTCTAGGCTTTACACATACTGGGCTTTTTTTGTTTGTTTTTTTTGCCATGCCAATGGCTGGTAGAGTCTATTTCCTGACCAGGGAGTAAACCCAGGCCATTGACAGTGAAAGCACAGGGTCTTTACCACTGGACCAATAGGGAATTCCAGACACTCTTGATAGATGCATTGGATCAATTGATTTATTGGTTGAGAATCTATTTTCAGAATTTATCAGTATATCATTAGAAGTTTCTGAAAGTGGCTCCTTCACAATGTGGGTTGCTGACTCTTAAACATTATTTAACCCACACTGTAAAATTTTTTACAGTTCTGTAGTTGTAAAAGTATGCTGGATAGTTGAACTTGTATCATACCTTAGGCTGGAACTTGGCCTCTAAGTGCCTTAAACATTAGTTGCTATTTTACATTACATAAATAGAGGAACATTTAAAAATTCAGTTCATAAGTAGCCTTTTTTCCTAAACCTGATGAATATTTACCTTTTCCTTACTGTAAATCAGTGCTGCTTAACACAGGTAGCAGTATAAAAAAAATGGAAAGAACTTACGCAGTGAGGTCAGAAAAACTTGGCTTTAAATCATATTCTACCTAGTAAATTGAACATGTTCAATTTATGTTCATGTCTTCAGTCTGCTGCTTCACCATCACTGCGATTCACTCCCACTTCTGTATCTGTAAAATAGTAATAGATATATGTTTTTAGCAGCTTTTTTCTGAAAATAAGCAACAGAATAAATCATTTTAATGTTTCTTAAATGATTTCTTCAGATATGAGTGTGAAGAATCTTTTACAACTCTGAATGTAGATATTAGAAATCACCAAAACCTTCTCGATTCTTTGGAACAGTATATCAAAGGTGATTTATTAGAAGGTGCAAATGCTTATCGTTGTGAAAAATGTGATAAAAAGGTATGTTTTCCTTATTTTTAAGTAAATATGATTACATTTAACGTATGGGAGATGGGAAACATCAAAGCTATTTTTAACATCAGAGTGTACCTATGCTGTGATGTGATAGTAGTCAACATGATAACTGATTAAGAAAGATTTGTTAGGGAAATGATATTGAAAGAAAGAAATAATAAATTGAGAAAAGTCCTTTAAATTGGGTGAATAATTTTAGAAGTCATGACAAGTTAACATCACTGTTTCTTATAGATTACGAAAATGTATTTTTTTCTTGTAGTTTACAAAGGTCAGTAACTTTTTATTTCTTTCCTGAATCCTGTAAGCATTGAATTCCTCAAACCTGAAGAGTTGGTAACAGAAAATATTTTTCCCCTTTCATACTCAGGCTTATTTTTCAACTTTAGAACAACCATGTTAATTTTATTTGGTTATATCAGATTTTTAGAACAGCTTGCAGTTTGAAAGATCAGGTCTGATTGTAAAATCCCACCAACTAATTTTATTTGTGGCCACCTATACAGCCTGTGGGATGGAATTATTACATGTTTTTGAAAATACATACTATTTTAGAAATAGTTAATGTTTTCCTGGACTCACTGTACCCTCTCATCTCCAAGTTACTTGAATTGTTTGAATTTTCACCAGTATTAAAATTGTGGCCTCTAACACCATCCCTATTATATTTTTGATACAGTTTTTGCTAGGGCAGTTTCTTCTTCCGCAAGCTGCTCTTAATCCATGTATTTTAAAGAAAGGAATTTGGCAGCAGTTTTCCAGAAGATGATGTGAATTAAATNGAGCTAATGTAAACCCAGAGAGTCAGTTGATGGAACAGAATGAACAGTCTGGAACTTATACAACTGGAAACACGAAATACAGACTTGTGGGGGTGCTTGTACACAGTGGTCAAGCAAGTGGTGGACATTATTACTCCTACATCATTCAGAGGAATGGCAAAGATGGTGAGAGAAATCGCTGGTATAAATTTGATGATGGAGATGTAACAGAGTGTAAAATGGATGATGATGAAGAAATGAAAAATCAGTGTTTTGGTGGAGAGTACATGGGAGAAGTATTTGATCATATGATGAAACGCATGTCATACAGAAGGCAGAAAAGATGGTGGAATGCTTATATACTGTTTTATGAACGAATGGACACAGTAGACCAAGAAGATGAAATGATAAGATACATATCAGAGCTAACTATCACAAAACACCGTCAGATTATGTCACCATCCATTGAGAGAAGTGTGCGAAAACAAAATGTGCAATTCATGCATAACCGAATGCAGTACAGTTTAGAATATTTTCAGTTTGTGAAAAAATTGCTTACATGTAATGGTATTTACTTAAGCCCTGCTCCAGGTAAGATTTTTTCATAAAATTATTTACACTCATTTTAGGTTAAATGCATCAGCATATTCAGTGCCAGTTAATTAAGTTACCCATACTTTGGAATAGTGGCAGTCAGTATCGGGAGACAGAAAACCTTGAACTTAGGAGAGTTTTGACTAAGCATTAGTTTGAAACGTAGATTGGTTAAGTGTTGAAGATTACTTTTAGCTAAAAAAAGAGCATTTATTTAAGCACTTTTAGGCAAAAATTGTGTTTGATTGTTAATGTGCTTTTTATTGAAGGACAAGATCATTTATTGCCTGAAGCCGAAGAAATTACTATGATTAGCATTCAGCTTGCAGCTAGGTTCCTCTTTACCACTGGATTTCACACAAAGAAAATAGTCCGTGGCCCTGCCAGTGATTGGTACATAGCTTTCATTTTATTTACTTTGTACTTAAAATTGGTAAAGTTTATGATAAGATTGCTTTGTTTTCTGATTAGATTGCTTTATTTTCTCCTGACAGTGGGAATCATTTCAAATTTTAAATATAAGATAAAAGTCTTCGTAGCAGTGTTGAGAGAAACTGTTTTTAAAATACTTGTTAAGTCTTTGCTATATGGATTCTGGCTTATGTTTAAAAGGTAGAGGAATTTTAAATGATTGTTTATATTTATAAAGGTATGGAAGACACTGTAATACCTTGAGATGATAACTCATCTCAGGTTAGGTTGTTCATAGCATCTCAGACTAGAAAATGTTAAGGAGATATCACTAGGTCAAAAAGAGATTATCAAATAGATTTGTATTCCCCTGCATACACAGTTCTCATTAAATTCATTTTGTGACTGTGGGAGTAGAAAAGTCAGAGGGCTGGTATTGATTTAAAACCTACTGTGACTGGGTATTCCTTGACAGTCCAGTGATTAGGACTCCGTGTTTGCATTGCGAAGTGCCTGGATTCAGTCTCTAGTCAGAGAACAAGCTGCATGGCATGCCCTGCTTTCTCTCCCCACCCACCAAAACCCCTAAGATTATTAATTATGGAGCTCTTTCCTCTTTATTTGGTTCATAGAAACCTGTTTATTGTAGTAATCAGAATGGGGCCCCATGTTGAAAATTCATTTATTTTCCTTTTTCAGGTATGATGCATTGTGCATTCTACTCCGTCACAGCAAGAATGTACGTTTTTGGTTTGCTCATAACGTGCTTTTCAGTGTTTCAAATCGTTTCTCTGAATACCTTCTGGAGTGCCCTAGTGCTGAAGTGAGGGGTGTATTTGCAAAACTTATAGTATTTGTTGCACATTTTTCTTTGCAAGATGGGCCTTGTCCTTCATCTTTCACATCTCCAGGACCTTCTAGTCAGGTAATTGAAAGATTTGCTTTAATTATGAAATACTTAAGTGTAAGTTATATTTTCTTCCAGTTGAAATTAATATTTAACATGCATTGTCNGAAGGTTCATATACATTATTAGGTTCATTAAAATTGTCTCCCAGTAAGGTATGGTTATTGGGCAGTTTAAAATATAAGGAAAATTTCTTTTATTCAGTTATTTGAGGCTCTGTACTAAGTTTTCAGTTAATGTTAATTTTATAAAGGCTGAGTTTTTTTGGTTGACTACATTTTTAGCATAAAGCTACACATGGTTTTCATTTTATTGTTCTCTAACACTTAAAACAACATATAAAACATCTGATACGAAATCTCTCTAGCTCTTCCTCTCTAAAGAAGCAAATGTATTTAATAAATTTGTATGTGATACTTCTGTAAACATACCCTTTTAATCATCTGTGAACATACCCTTTTAATGCGAATAGAAGTATACTGTTGTGTATCTTGTTGCTGATAAAACAGTAAATTATGCTTCACAGGCATGTGACAATTTAAGTTTGAGTGATCATCTACTAAGAGCGGTGTTAAATCTCCTGAGGAGGGAAGTGTCTGAACATGGTCGTCATTTACAGCAATATTTCAATCTGTTTGTCATGTATGCCAATTTAGGTAAGAATTTCATGATTCTTTTTAATGTGTTACTTTGTATTTACATAGTAAATGATGAAATTATTTATTTCAGTGTTGAGAACTAATCTTATCTAAAATACAAGCAGTATTCTAGGTTTATCCTTGAAATCCTTTGCAGATTTTTTTGTATAATTTTTTTTCCTTAGGAGTTGGTTCTTTATATTTTGCTGTACTGGGTTTTCTTTGCTGCATGGGCTTTCTGTAGTTGCTGTGAGCAGAGGCTATTATCTGGTTGTGGTATGCAGGCTTCTCATTGTGGTGGCTTCTGTTGTTGTGGAACAGGGGATCTAGGGTGCACAGGCTTCAGTAGTTTCAGCATATGGGCTCAGTAGTTGTAGTTCCTGGGCTCTAAAGCACAGGCTCAGTAGTTGTAGTGTATGGGCTTAGCTGCTCTGTGGTATGTGGGATTCTTCCAGAGCAGAAATTGAACCTGTCTCCTGCATTACGAGGAGGACTCTTACCACTGAGCAATCTGGGAAGCCCGTGTGTAACTTTTTAATGGCATTTCTCAGGTTGTGTTCTAAGGTAATTTATGCACTTATTATTTCAGTAGTCTTTAAGGTCATAGATTATGTTCATGTTTTATCTTAAATCTGGCTTTAAAAAACTACTCACTCCCAAACCACATCTCATGCTATCTGAATCAGAATTCCTAGGACTAGGAAAAGAAATCTGTATTTTCTAAAGGATTGCAAGTAGTTGTTCCTTTCAGGTTTAAGAATCATTTCCCAAAGAAGTTGGCTGTTTGCGCATATGTTTTGGTTAAAATAAATTGAAATCCATGACGGTGTATGTAGTTGTTTACTTAAAAGTTCTTCTGTTTAAATCAATACCAGTTAGTGACTATCATTTTCAATATATCCTTTTTAGAGTAGCTTACTTTTTTCCTGAATGGTCTAGTGGTTTTCCCTACTTTCTTCAATTTAAGTCTGAGTTTGGCAATAAGGAGTTCATGATCTGAGCCACAGTCAGCTCCCGGTCTTGTTTTTGCTGACTGTATAGAGCTTTTCCATCTTTGGCTGCAAGGAATATAATCAGTCTGATTTCTCTGTTGACTATCTGGTGCTATCCATGTGAGGAATCTTCTCGTGTGTTGTTGGAAGAGGGTGTTTGCTATGACCACTGTGTTCTCTTGGCAGAACTCTTTTAGTCTTTGCCCTGCTTCGTCCTGTACTCCCCAAAGCCAAACTTGCCTGTTACTCCAGGTGTTTCTTGACTTCTTACTTTTGCATTCCAGTCCCCTGTGATGAAAAGGACATCTTTTTGGGGTGTTAAATCTAGGAGATCTTGTAGGTCTTCATAGAACTGTTCAGCTTCAGCTTCTTCAGCATTAGTGGTCAAGGCATAGACTTAGAAAATGGTGGTATTGAATGGTTTGCCTTGGAAATGAACAAAGATCAGTATGTCATTTTTGAGACTTCATCCAAGTACTGCATTTCGGACTCTTGTTGACTGTGATGGCTACTCCATTTCTTCTAAGGGATTCTTGTCCATAGTAGTAGATAAAGTGGTCACCTGAGTTAAATTCCAGCCCATCTTAGTTTACTGATTCCTAAAATGTCGACGTTCACTCTTGCCATCTCCTGTTTGATCTCTTCCAATTTGCCTGGATTCATGGACCTAATATTCCAGGTTCCTATGCAATATTGCTCTTTACAGCATTGAACCTTGCTTTTTATCACCAGTCACATCCACACCTGTGTGTTGTGGCCAAAGTCTGCAGTATTCTTGCCTTGAGAATCCTATGAATGGTACGAAGAGGCACAAAGATATGTGAAAGAAGAACTTTTCAAAGATTCATTTGAAAGGACCCTGATGCTGGCAAACATTGAATTGGGGGGAGAAGGAAATGACAGAAGATGAGATGGTTGGATGGCATCACTGACTTAGTGGACATGAGTTTGACTAAAACTGCGGGAGTTGGTGATGGACAGGGAGGCCTGGTATGCTGCAGTCCATGGAGTCACAAAGAGTCAGACATGACTGAGCAACTGAACTGAACTGAACTTTTCCCCTAACTCTAATTCACTTATTTTTGGTGGTTACAGCAAGCTTACCTAAAGAGTGTGGGTGGGAGAGGATATAGGTATACATAATAGCTGATTCACGTTGGTCACAGGAGAAATTAACACAGTGTTAAAATCTATTATATTCCAATAGATTTTCTTATCTGGCTGTCTAGGAGACTGGAAAACTCTTTTGATGGGGACTTTGCTTGGCAGCAGTGAATCAGTTTTAAGGATATGTTGAGCCAAGAATACATAAATATTTTTTGTGATTTTTCATTATTATTTTAGGTTATTGTTTATTAGAGAGGAAAGAGAACCAATTTTTATTGAAGTATAATTGAGTATAAGCTACAGGCTTAAGGAGAGTAATTCACATTTTTTTTTTTTACTTTACAATATTATATTGGTTTTGCCCTATATTGACATGATTCCACCACAGAGGTACATGTGTTCCCCATCCTGAACCCCCCTCCCACTTCCCTTCCCATCCCATCCCTCGGGGTTATCCCAGTGTACCACCCTTGAGCACCCTGTATCATGAATTGAACCTGAACTGGTCATCTGTTTCACATATGATCATATACATGTTTCAGTGACATTCTTCTATATCATCCCGCCCTCGCCCTCTCCCACAGAGTCCAAGAGACTGTTCGATACATCTGTGTCTGTTTTGCTGTCTTGCATACAGGGTTATTGTTACCTTCTCTCTAAATTTCATATATATGCATTAGTATACTGTATTGGTGTTTTTCTTTCTGGCTTACTTCACTCTGTATAAGAGGCTCCAGTATCATCCACCTCATTAGAACTGATTCAAATGTATTCTTTTAAATGGCTGAGTAATATTCTATTTGTTTATGTACCACAGCTTCCTTACCCATTCATCTGCTGATGGACGTCTAGGTTGTTTCCATGTCCTGGCTATTAGAAATAGTGCTGTGATGAACATTGGGGTACATGTGTCTCTTTCAATTCTGCTTTCCTCGCTGCGTATGCCCAGCAGTGGGATTGCTGGGTCATAAAGCAGTTCTATTTGCAGTTTTTTAAGGATCTCCACACTGTTCTCCATAGTGGATGTACTAGTTTGCATTCCCACCAACGGTGTAAGAGGATTCCCTTTTTTCCACACCCTCTCCAGCATTTATTGCTTGTAGACTTTTGGATAGCAGCCATTCTGACTGGCATGAGATGGTACCTCATTGTGGGTTTGATTTGCATTTCTCTAAAAATGAGTGATGTTGAGCATCTTTTCATGCGTTTGTTAGCCATCTGTATGTCTTCTTTGGAGAGATGTCTGTTTAGTTCTTTGGCCCTCTTTCTAATTGGGTCTTTTATTTTTCTTGAATTAAGCTGCAGGAGTTGCTTGTATATTTTTGAGTTGTTTGTATATTCTTTGTCCATTCTTCGTTTGCTATTATTTTATCCCATTCTGAAGGCTGTCTTTTCACCTTGCTTATAGTTTCCTTTGTTGTGAGGAAGCTTTTCATTTTAATTAGGCCCCATTGGTTTATTTTTATTTTTATTTCCAATATTCTGGGAGGTAGGTCATAGAGGATCCTGCTGTGGTTTATGTCGGAGAGTGTTTTGCTTGTTTTCCTCTAGGAGTTCTATAGTTTCTGGTCTTACATTTATATCTTTAATCCATTTGAGTTTATTCTTGTTGTTGGTGTTAGAAAGTGTTCTAGTTTCATCCTTTTACAAGTAGTTGATCAGTTTACCCTGCATCACTTATTCAAGAGATTGTCTTTTCTCTAATGTATATTCTTACCTCCTTTGTCAAAGATAAGGTGTCCATTCAGTTCAATTCAGTCGCTCAGTCGTGTCCGACTCTTTGCGACCCCATGTATTGCTACCCTGGCAGCACACCAGGCCTCCCTGTTCATCACCAACCCCCAGAGTTCACTCAAACTCACGTCCATCGAGTCCGTGATGCCACCCAGCCATCTCATCCTCGGTCATCCCCTTCTTCTCCTGCCCCCAATCCCTCCCAGCATCAGAGTCTTTTCTAATGAGTCAACTGTTCTCATGAGGTGGCCAAAGTACTGGAGTTTCAGCTTTAGCATCATTCCTTCCAAAGAAATCCCAGGGTTGGTCTCCTTTAGAATGGACTGGTTGGATCTCCTTGCAGTCCAAGGGACTCTCAAGACTCTTCTCCAACACCACAGTTGCAAAGCATCAATTCTTTGTCACTCACCCTTCTTCACAGTCCAGCTCTCACATCCATACATGACCACAGGAAAAACTATAGCCTTGACTCTATGGACCTTAGTCAGCAAAGTAATGTCTCTGGTTTTGAATATGCTATCTAGGTTGGTCATAACTTTTCTTCCAAGGAGTAATTGTCTTTTAATTTCATGGCTGCAATCACAGGTGTGTGGATTTATCTCTGGGCTTTCTGTTTTGTTCCATTGATCTATATTTCTGTCTTTGTGCCAGTACCATACTGTCTGATGACTGTGGCTTTGCAGTAGAGACTGAAGTCAAGCAGGTTGATTCCTCCAGTTCCATTCTTCTTTCTCAAGATTGCTTTGCCTATATGAGGTTTTTTGTATTTCCATACAAATTGTGAAATTATTTGTTCTAGTTCTGTGAAAAATACTGTTGGTAGCTTGATAGGGATTGCATTGAATCTATAGATTGTTTAGGGTAGTACACTTATTTTCACTATATTGATTCTTCCACTCCATGAACACGATATATTTCTCCATCTATTTGTGTCCTCTCTGATTTCTTCAGTGTTTTATAGTCTTCTATATATAAGTCCGTTTGTTTCTTTAGGTATATAATTCTTAAGCATTTTATCATTTTCATTGCAGTGGTGAATGGAATTATTTCCTTAATTTCTCTTTCTGTTTTCTCATTGTTAGGATATAGGAGTACAAGGGATTTCTGTGTATTAATTTTATATCCTGCAGCTTCATTATATTCATTGATTAGCTCTAGTAATTTTCTGATCGTGTCTTTAGGGTTTTCTATGTAGAAGATCATGTTTTCTGCAAACAGTGAGAGTTTTACTTCTTCTTTCCCAATCTGGATTACTTTTATTTCTTTTTCTTCTCTGATTGCTGTGGCTAAAACTTCCAAAACTATGTTGAAGAGTAGTGATGAGAGTGGGCACCCTTGTCTTGTCCCTGACTTTAAGGTAAATGCTTTCAATTTTTCACTTTTGAGGAGAATGTTTGCTGTGGTTGTCATATATAGCTCTTATTATGTTGAGGTATGTTCCTTCTATACCTGCTTTCTGGAGGTTTTTTTTAATCATAAATGTATGTTGAATTTTGTGAAAGGCTTTCTTTGCATGTATTGAGATAATCATATGGTTTTTATTTTTCAATTTGTTAATGTGGTATGAGTAATTCACAGTTTTTAAAGGTTATACTTCATTTATAGTTAATATAGAATATTGGCTATATTCCCTGTATTGTATAATGTATCCTTANGTAGGTTATCCCTCTTACTTTCCTAACCCTGTATTGCCCTTCCTCATTTCCATCTTTGCAGCGATAAGCACTAGTGTATTCTTTATATCTGTGAATCAGGTTCTTTCTGTTACATTCACAAGTTTATTTTGGATTCTGGAGTGAATGAGATCATACACTATTTGTCTTTCTCTGGCTTATTTCATTTACATAATGCTCGCCAAGTTGATACATGTATTGTAGAAGACATTATTTTATTTTATTCTCTTTTATAGCTGAGAAATGTTTCATTGTAGTGATATACCACGTCTTCTTTATCCATCTATCCACGGACATTATGGTTGTTTCCATGTCCTGGCAACTGTAAATAGTGCCTTAATGAACTTGACCTGTCTTTTCCAATTACACTTTTCTCTGTGTAGATGCTCAGGAGTGGGATTGCTGGATAATATGGTTATTCTGTTTGTCAAAGTTTTTAAGAACCTCCATGGTGTTCTCTCCATAGTGTCTGCATCACATTACATTCCCAGTGATAGTGCAGAAGGGTTTTATTTATTTATTCTATTTCACTTAGTTGATTTTTAATTGTGGTATCCTAGTTGTGTCAAATGGGACCTTGCATTGTAGCACACACTGTCTGTAGTTGTAATGAACCTGCTCAGTAGTTGTGTCTCACAGGCTTAGTTGCTCCATAGCATGTGGGAGTCTTAGTTCCCGAACTGGGGATGGAACCTGCATTCCCTGCATAGTGATGTAGATCCTTAACCACTGAATCACCAGGGACATCCCAGCCCATTTTTTAATTGGGTTGTGTTTTTTGATGTTGAGTTGTAAGTTTTCTCCCATTCAATAGGTTGTCTTTTTGTTTGGGGATGATTTCCTTTGTTATGCGTTTAATTATGTCCCCTCATTTGTTTTTGCTTTTGTTTCATTTCTTTTAGGAGATGGATCCAAAAACATGTTGGTATGATTTATGTCAGTCTTCTACCTTTGTATTCCTTTGGTTTTGTAGCACTTGGTCTTATATCTAGGCCTTAAATAATTTTGAGTTTATTTTTGTATAATGGCTTTAGAGAATGTTTTGCTGTCATGCTTCTACATATAACTGTCTAGTTTTCGTAGCACCTTTATTGAAGAGACTGTTTAAAAGAGAGTAAATTTGTTATTGTTCCAGTTAGAAAACTTTAATGATTTAGACATTGGTGCACCAGCAGCTTAGAATTACGAATTTTTTATTACATTTTTGAGATGTAGTCTAGTTAAAAATTTTATAGTGTTAATATATATTCTTGTCTATGTTGTTTATGAGTAATTGATTCAAGTAATTAGAAGAGCATTNNNTGTCCCGAAAGTAAGTTGTATAACAACTCTTGTTTAGTGTTACCTGTTTGGATTTGTTACTCAACTCTTAATTTGTGATCCTTTAATAGGAAGAATATTCTTCTTTTCTTTTCTCTTACTATCTTACAGAGTTTATTTTAGTTTGCAGTGTCTATCAGTACTAAGATTGTTAGATCTTACAGTTAAGAAGGAGGGAAATTATAGCACAAACAAGCATAAATGAAATTCCATTTTCTAGTCCTGTTTTTTAAATGCAAAATACCAGATTTAAGAACTCACTAAAGTCTATTTTGTTTCAATTTAAGAACTCACTAAAAGTTCAATTTAGATATTGCTTGTTCAGAAACCACTGATCATTGGTCCATA
>SJYQ01007336.1:24182-46532 GCA_006410935.1 Redunca redunca
TTATGAAAGAAAAACTAAAGTTTAGAAGTAAAATGACCTTAGAATGACATAGTTCAGTTTAGTCTCTCAGTCGTGTCTGACTCTTTGCAATCCCATGAATCATAGCACGCCAGGCCTCCCTGTCCATCACCAACTCCCAGAGTTTACCCAAACTCATGTCCATCAAATGGCTATGACCTGTTTTTAGTACAGTTTTGTCTTTAGGAAGAGCTTTGGAACTTCTTCTCAGTCCAGCCACTGAGCTGGTCATTGCTGGTTGTCATATAAAACCCACTTTTTGTCTCATGTCAAAATCTCATTGAGAAATGGTTTGTTGTTGTTGCCTAGATTAAGAGAATATGACACCTCAAATGACAGCTTTTTTAAATTTTTGGTCAGCTTCTGAGGCACCCATGTATTGAGGTTTTTCACCTTTCCAATTTTAAATATCAAATGACCATAGAATGGCCAAGTTGAGTTCTTTGGCAACTTCTCATGTAGTTGTATGAGGGTAAGCTTCAATGATGTGCTTATTTGGTCATTGTCAACTTCCAGTGGCCAGCCCCTATACTCCTCATCTTCGAGGCTCTCATATCTTTTGTAGAACTTCTTGAACCACTACTGCACTGTACAATCATTAGCATTTCCTGGGCCAAATGTGTTGTTGATGATGTGAGCTCCCTCTGCTGCTTTATGGTCCATTTTGACCCATTTGAACTCAATAAGATAATCGCCTGAATTTGCTTTTTGTCTGACATCATTTCCTAGTCCTTACTAATAAGTCATTAGGAAAAAATAAAGTGAGAAAGGGCATTTTTTTAAAAAGATGTGTAACATAACGATATATAGTTATTTTAAAATTTAATTGGAGGCTAATTACAGTATTACAATGATTTTTACCATCCATCAACGTGAATTAGCCACAAGTGCACATGTTTCCCCCCCATCCTGAAACCCCCTCTTCACCTCCCTCTCTACCTCATCCCTCTGGATTGTCCCAGAGTACCTTGCTTCATGCATTGAACTCACACTGGTCATCTGTTTTACATATGGTATTATACATGTTTCAGTGCTAATCTGTCAAATCATCTGACCCTTCCCTTCTCCCATAGAGTCCAAAAGTCTGCTCTTTAGATCTGTGTCTCTTTTGCTGCCTTGTGTATAAAATAATCATTACCAGCTTTCTAAATCCCATATATATGCATTAATGTACAGATTGGTGCTTGTTTCTGACTTAACTTCACTCTGTATACTAGGTTTCAGTTTTAGCCCCCTCATGAAAACTGACTCAAATGTGTTTCTTTTTATAGCCATGTCATAGTCCACTCTGTATGTGTACTACAACTTCTTCATACATTCATCTGCCAGTGGACATCTAGATTGCTTCCAAGTCCTAGCTATTGTAAACAGTGCTGCTATGAACATTGGGGTACCTGTTTCTCTTTCTTTAGTTTCCTTGGTGTGTGCCTGAACCCAGTGGAATTGCTGGGTCATATGCCAGTGCTATTCTCAGATTTTTAGGGGATATCCACACTTCTCCATCATGGCTGTACTAGTTTGCATTCCCACCAGCAGTGTAAGAGGGTTGGTTCCCTTTTTTACACACCCTCTGCAGGATTCATGAAGAGTTTTGATGGCGGCCATTCTGACTGATGTGAGATGATACCTCATTGTGGTTTTGATTTGCATTTCTTTAATAATGAGTGACGTTGAGCATCTTTTCATGTGTTTAGCCATCTGTTTGTCTTATTTGGAGAGATGTCTGTTTCATTCTTTTGTGCATTTTTTGATTGGGTTGTTCATTTTTCTAATACGGAGCTTTATGATCTTGTATATTTTGGAGATTAATTCTTTGTCAGTGATTTCATTTGCTGTTATTTTCTCCCCATTCTAAAGGCTGCCTTTTCACCTTGTTGTTTCCTTCCTTTTGCAAAAACTTGTGTCCCATTTGTTTATTTTTGTTTTTATTTCCAGTACTGTGGGAGGTGGGTCATAGAGGATCTTGCTGTGATTTATGCCAGAGAGTGTTCCGCCTGAGTTTTCCTCTTAAGAGTTTTATAGTTTCTGGTCTTATATTTAGAGCTTTAATTTTGAGATTATTTTTGTGTATGGTATTAGAAGGTGTTCCAGTTTCATTCTTTACACATAATAACCATTTATCTATAAATGCATTCCAGTATCAAACGACAGAATTCAACAGTATAAAATAAAGCAGCAATAATTTTTGCACCAAACTAATAGCATAGTTTTGACCCACCATATGTGTTCTAATGATTAGAATTCAAGTTAATTTTGTACTGCTGAATTGTATCACTTCCGTGGAAACTNTACACTCTGAAACGCTATCTTGAAATAGTGATCTAAGTATGTTCTCAGCTGAAGCAGTCATGAAGACATACTTCATGGTAATTTTAATGAGTACAGCTTAGTATTGGTATCTTTCATTGTTTTAGTAATTCATTTAAATTACTATAAAGCAAAGTCATTTTGGATTTATAATAATTTGATGGAACTTCAGACTCAAGTCAGACTTACTCAGCTCCCCATATTGCTAGCTGTGTGACAGTAGTTTGATTTATGTATTTATTTTCTCATCAGTGAATTGACTTTACTAATGGGACTTTTAAGTACATTGAATATATAAGCAGTGGACTTCAAAATGTTAGCTAAGAGACATTATAAATTTATATATCTGGTTGCTTTTTAGAATTCATAATGCACTTAAAGGAATCCCAGATGATCGAGATGGATTGTTTGATACTATCCAGCGCTCTAAGAATCACTATCAAAAAAGAGCATACCAGTGTATAAAATGTATGGTGGCTCTCTTTAGCAATTGTCCTGTTGCTTATCAGATATTACAGGTGAGAAATTTTTTTNGGATGGAGTGGAATGACATTACAGCATATTTTGACCACTCTTACAGTATTTTCTTTGCCCACTAGGCACCTCTCCTGTACCAAAAACTGCACTTAATCAAGATGTATATTTCACATTAACATGAAAATAAGCAGTATAAGAGTGTCTTGGTTACTTTGGTGCAATGTTTAGTTGCAATAGGGATGTCTTTTAAACGATAGTCTGGGTTAAAGCCTCAATTCTGTCAAATTACTCTCCAGTGAACAGGAAGGACCTGGGAATATCATCATAGTACTAGTCAAATGGACATCCAGCTAACACAGCACATTTTAGTCCATAGTTCATTCTCAAAGAACCACCAGGACTAGAGATTAAAAGTTTCTTATGTTCTTCATTGGATAAAATAGTCAATAGTCTCCACCGGAAAAAGTATTCAATAGTGCTATGTTTCCTGATGGACAGTACAGGCCAGTCTGATATACGTGATTGCTAACGTCGGAAAGTAAAAATAAATGTAAATGTCTTCCAGGTTTAAAAAGATTATAATAATATTGACAGTTTTGAACATTTAAATGTATCTTCTCTGAAACATCATGAGTGGAAAGACTACAAGAAGACTGAAAATGGCAGAGATCCCAGCTGTTAAGATCCTTGAAACTATAGACTAATGAGCTTGATGTGTGTGCCCCAGCCAAATTCTGAAAGAATCAGAGAGGAACACACACACACAAAAGCAGCAAAAAACATACACACAAGTAATCATAGAAACCACTGTAGCTTCATGAAGAAAGCATCATGTTAAATAAGTTCCCTTTCTCCTGTTAACATTTGACTCATTTTAATAGATAGTTCATTGCAGGAAGCAGAATAACTGATAAAAATTTTATATGAAGAAACTTTCATTTGTAAACAAGAATTGGGTGAGAAAGTTTCTAGAAAGTTTGTTCTGAATTATAAATTATAAATGTGACTAATTCAGCTATTTAGGCAATGGTCTTTAATGTTCCTTAAATCATCTAAAGGTCCTTGTTAAAATCACAGGTTGCTGAGGACCACCCCAAGGAAAGTGGACTCATTGCTGCTTTTAGACTTGGTAGGCTCAGTTTGCTTAGTCTTGGCCAATTGTTTTACAACACACTGGACTGTAGTTTGTCAGGCTCCTCTATGGGATTTTCCAGGCAAGAATACTGGAATGGATTGTCATTTCCTCCTCCAGGAGACCTTCTTGACCCAGGAATCATAACCTCATCCATTGTGTCTGCTGCATTGCAGGCAGATTATCACTAAGCTACCAGGGAAGCCTTTAGACATACTTACCATGTGAGTTTTTAATTTTCATTTGAAAAGTTTGACATGCCAATCTGTTTCACCTTCTCAGAATAATCACATACATGGACAGCCATATACAGGACCAGCAGCACATCATTTGAACAACCATCAGAAAACTGCCCAGCAACAACAAGAAAACTGTGAAGGCAATGAAGAAGTATCCTCATCTGAAATAAAGGATCAGTGAAATGTCCATAATTAACTGGTTCTTTAAAACCAGGCTATTAGGCCTTACAGTCCAAACTTTTATATACTTGGCTAGTATTTAACAAAATAGAGAAATTGTTTAACATGGAACGGAGTGTTTATTCATTGTCTCATTTGCAGAAGTTTGTTGTCAACAGGTGAGCCACCTGCAGGAGAGTGTATAGTGTTTTGTAATAAATGGGTGATACCGATATGTAAATGGGAAAGTTGTATATAATGTATTGTTTGACGGTTAATTCTTAAGCAACAAAAAAACTTTTGGTGACTATGAGAAATCTACAAAAAAAGTTGTTTTGGGGGTTTATTTTTTGTTATGTCTGCTGCACTTGGCAACCAGTATTGTCAGCTTCATGGCAATTGGATCAACGCCTTTATGAAAAAAAAAAAAGACGAGGAGAAGAAAGTTAACATTGAAAGAGGCCATTCATATCAGTAACACTAGTAGCTGCTTACTAATTCTTAGTTACTGGAGCCACTGTAAGGCTTTGAATAACATGAGTGATGTTGAAAATTGGTGTGTAATATCACTGTTTTTGCATATTTTTCATTACCCTTTTCTTCTGATTGTACATGATCACTTTAAAGCTATAGTAATGCTGTATTGTATTTAGCTTGGCTTCACACTATGTTGGTGTAGCCAGCGAGAACACACACTAAGTTTGTATAGCCAGTGAGAACAAAGTTACATGAATGATAGCAGTTTCCTCAAAGTGACAGATATGTTGCCGAGAGCTTTTATTTCTTATACTAGGAATAAATATAAAATGAGAAATGTGACAAGCAGTTTTGGGTTATATGTATGTTCCTCATATTTAATATTTGACAGTTGAGTCTCTTGATGGGACACAGAAATGTGAAAGTATTGATAATAGAAATATTAAAATATTAAATATGCAAAATTTTGCTGTGCTACAATGTGGAGCACATAGGAGGACTGTACTTGATGTCCTTGGTTTTTTTTTTTTAAATAGTTTAGTAGATGAAGGCTCTAAAATTTTGCTTCAACTGGAAGCCAGTGAAGTGGATATCATCAGAGTCCCATAGTACTTTGAAATACCATTGCACCAAGATACCTGGCTGATAGTCTACTCAGTCAGAATTTTACTTGGTAGCAAAATTGTCCCAGGTTCTTTTCCATTCCAAAACTTACTCTGGTGGGGTTTAATTAAAACATAAATTTATGGTTAGTTATTATAATTCTGAAGTACTATTTTAGAATAAGCATTTGTTTCAGGATTTCCGAAAACTTGGGAGTAAATACTATATTTAAAAAATTGGTAACTTTTAAATGTGTGAAATATTTTGGAGCCTGTCTAAAAACGAAATATACCTGCAAACAAATACAGCCCATCTTANTCTAGGTTTTCTGTAACATTAAGAAATTTAAAATCAAAGCCAGAGATTCTACTTTTTAACTTTTAATTATGTTTTTTATTTTATGATTACATTCCTCAACAGTAGTGAACTTAGTAGGTTATAAGGCTACCTCAGAGACATTGCAGGTTTAGTTTTAACCACTGCAGTCAGACAAGTTTCACAGTAAAGTGAGTCACATGAATTTTTGGTATTCTGTTACATAAAAAGTTACATAGTATGCAGTAACAGCATTGTATGTCAAAAAAATACGGTTTTGTTTTTATTTTGGCCATACCATGCAGCATGTGGGATCTGGTTCCCTTGCTGCTGGTGCTGCTAAGTCGCCTCAGTTGTGTCCGACTCTGTGCAACCCCATAGACGGCAGCCCGCCAGGCTCCCCTGTCCCTGGGATTCTCCAGGCAAGGACACTGGAGTGGGGTGCCATTTCCTTCTCCAACGTATGAAAGTGAAAAGTGAAAGGGAAGTCGCTCAGTCCTGCCCGACTCTAGCAACCCCATGGACTGCAGCCCACCAGGCTCCTCCATCCATGGGAGTTTCCAGGCAAGAGTACTGGAGTGGGGTGCCATCACCTTCTCCACCTTATGAGGGATCAAACCTTTTCCTTCTCCATTGGAAATGTGCAGTCTGGACTACCAGGGAAAAATGCTAACCATCATCTGAGTCTTCAGTGAGTTGTGATCTCTGCAGGCAGAAGATCTTCCCTTGATTAGCATTATGTTTGCTGAAAGTTAGTGGCTGTGGCAGTTTCTTAGTTTCTTAACAATGGCATTGATTCTTCTGTAGATTGCTTTGCCATATAATAATGTTTTAGTTACAGCTTCTTTCAAGTTGGAGTTAATCCTCCCAAGCAATGCTGCTGCTTTATGAACTACATTTATGTAATACCATAAATCATCTTTTTTTAATTTTTTATATAAATTTACTTATTTTAATTGGAGGCTAATTACTTTACAATATTGTAGTGGTTTTACCATACATGACATGAATCCACCACAGAGGTTCATGTGTTCCCCATCCTGAACCCCTCTCCTTTCTCCCTCCCTATCCCATCCCTCTGGGTCATCCCAGTGCACCAGCCCCAAGCACCCTGTCTTATGCAAAGAACCTGGACCGGCAGTCCACTTCACATTCAGTGCCGTTATCTCAAGTCATTCCACAGTCGCCCTCCCCCAGAGTCTAAAAGACTGTTCGATACATCTGTGTCTCTTTTGCTGTCTTGCATACAGGGTTATTGTTACCATCTTTCTAAATTCCATATATATGCTTTAGTATACTGTACTGGTGTTTTTCTTTCTGGCTTATTTCACTCTGTATAATAGGCTCCAGTTTCCTCACCTCATTAGAACTGATTCATATGTATTCTTTTTAATGTCTGAGTAATATTCCACAGTGTATGTATGTACCACAGGTGTCTTATCCAGTTTGTCTGCTGATGGACATCTAGGTTGCTTCCATGTCCTGGCTATAGTAAACAGTGCTGGGATGAACACTGGGGTACACGTGTCTCTCTCAATTCTGGTTTCTTCGATGTGTATGCCCAGCAGTTGGTTGTATTGCAGTTCTATTTCCAGTTTTTAAAGGAATCTCCACACTGTTCTCCATAGTGGCTGTACTAGTTTGCATTCCCACCAACAGTGTAAGAGGGTTCCCTTTTCTCCACACCCTCTCCAGCATTTATTGTTTGTGGGCTTTTGGATAGCAGCCATTCTGACTGGCATGAAATGTTACCTCACTGTGGTTTTGATTTGCATTTCTCTGATAATGAGTGATGTTGAGCATCTTTTCATGTGTTTGTTAGCCATCCGTATATCTTCTTTGGAGAAATGTCTGTTTAGTTCTTTGGCCCTCTTTTTGACTGGGTCATTTATTTTTCTTGAATTGAGCTTCAGGAGTTGCTTCTATATTTTTGAGATTAATTCTTTGTCCATTGCTCCGTTTGCTATTATATTCTCCCATTCTGAAGGCTGTCTTTTCACCTTGCTTATAGTTTCCTTTGTTGTGAGGAAGCTTTTCATTTTAATTAGGCCCCATTAGTTTATTTTTGCTTTTACTTCCAATATTCTGGGAGGTGGGTCATAGAGGATCCTGCTGTGGTTTATGTCAGAGAGTGTTTTGCCTATGTTTTCCTCTAGGAGTTTCATAGTTTCTGGTCTTAGTTTTAGATCTTTAATCCATTTGAATTTATTTTTGTTGTCGCTGTTAGAAAGTGTTCTAGTTTCATTCTTTTACAAGTGGTTGACCAGTTTTCCCAGCACCACTTGTTCAAGAGAATGTCTTTTCTCCATTGTATATTTTTGCCTCCTTTGTCAAAGATAAGATGTCCATAGGTGCGTGGATTTATGTCTGGGCTTTCTGTTTTGTCCATTGATCTATATTTCTGTCTTTGTGCCAGTACTACACTGTATGGATGACTGTAGCTTTGTAGCAGAGCCTGGAGTCAGGCAGGGTGACTCCTCCCGTTCCATTCTTCTTTCTCAAGATTGCTTTGCCTATTTGAGGTTTTTTATATTTCCATACAAATTGTGAAATTATTTGTTCTAGTTCTGTGAAAAATACTGTTGGTACCTTGATAGGAATTGCATTGAATCTATAGATTGCTTAGGGTAGTATACTCCTTTTCAATATATTGATTCTTGAATACATGAACATGGTATATTTCTCCATCTATTTGTGTACTCTTTGATTTCTTATATCAGTATATTATACTTCTCTATGTATGAGTCTTTAATTTCTCTGTTTTCTTATTGTTACTGTATAGGAATGCAGGGGATTTCTGTGTTAATTTTATAGCCTGCAACTTTACTATATTCAGTGATTAGCTCTAGTAATTTTCTGGTGGAGTCTTTAGGGTTTTCTGTGTAGAGTATCATGTCATCTGCAGACAGAGGTTTACTTCTTTTCCAATCTGGATTTCTTTTATTTATTTTTGTGCTCTGATTGCTGTGGGCAAGACTTCCAAAACTATGTTGAATAGTTGAGAGTGGCCATCCATGTCTTGTTCCTGATTTCAAGGGATATGCTTTGAGATTTTCACCATTGAGGATGTTTGCTGTGGGTTTGTCAAGTATACCTTTTATTATATTAAGGTATGTTCTTCTATTCATGCTTGCTGGAGGGTTTTTTTAATCATAATTGGATGTTGAATTTTGTGAAAGGCTTTCTCTGCATCTATTGAGATAATCATATGTTTATGATTAAAAATAATCATGATTAAAAAGCAACCTTTGAAATATTTAATGTGTATTGTGTTGAATAATTTGTGCATATTGAAGAATCCTTGTATCCTTGGGATAAAGCCCATTTGGTCATGATGTATGATATTTTTAATATGTTGCTGGATTCTTTTCGCTAGAGTTTTGTTAAGGACTTCTGCATTTATGTTCATCAATGATACTGGCCTACAGTTTTCTTATTTTGTGACATCTTTGTCTGGTTTTGGTATTAGGGTGATGGTGGCCTCATAGAATGAGTTTGGAAGTTTACCTTCCTCTTCAACTTTCTGAAAGAGTTTGAGTAGGATAGATGTTCAGTTCAGTTGCTCAGTCGTGTCTGACTCTTTGTAACCCCATGAATCGCTGCGCGCCAGGCCTCCCTGTCCATCACCAACTCCCGGAGTTCACTCAGACTCATGTCCATTGTGTCAGTGATGCCATCCAGCCATCTCAACCTCTGTCGCCCCCTTCTCCTCCTGCCCCTAATCCCTACCAGCATCAGAGTCTTTTCCAATGAGTCAGTTCTTCGCATGAGGTGGCCCAAGTACTAGAGTTTCAGCTTCAGCATTATTCCTTCCAAAGAAATCCCAGGGCTAATCTCTTTCAGAATGGACTGGTTGGATCTCCTTGCAGTCCAAGGGACTTTCAAGAGTCTTCTCCAATACCACAATCCAAAAGCATCAATTCTTCACTATTCAGCTTTCTTTATAGTCCAACTCTCACATCCATACATGACTACTGGAAAATCACAGCCTTGACTAGATGGACCTTTGCTGCCAAAGTAATGTCTCTGCTTTTTAATACGCTGTCTAGCTTGGTCATAACTTTCCTTCCAAGGAGTAAGTGTCTTAATTACATGGCTGCAATCACCATCTGCAGTGATTTTGGGGCCCAAAAAAATAAAGTCTGACACACTTTCCACTGTTTCCCCATCTATTTCCCATGAAGTGATGGGACCGGATGCCATGATCTTTGTTTTCTGAATGTTGAGCTTTAAGCCAACTTTTTCACTCTCCACTGACACTTTCATCAAGAGGCTTTTTAGTTTATCTTCACTTTCTGCGATAAGGGTGGTGTCATCTGCATACGTGAGGCTATTGATATTTCACCTGGCAATCTTGATTCCAGCTTGTGCTTCTTCCAGGCCAGAGTTTCTCATGATGTACTCTATATAAGTTAAATAAGCAGGGTAACAATATACAGCCTTGATGTACTCCTTTTCCTATTTGGAACCAGTCTGTTTTTCCATGTCCTGTTCTAACTGTTGCTTCCTGACCTGCATAGGATAGTTGTTAGCCCTTCTGTAAATTTTTGGTAGGATTCAGCTGTGTAGCATCTGGTCCTGGGCTTCTGTTTGCTGGAAGATTTCTGATTACATTTTCAATTTCCGTGCTTGTGATGGGTCTGTTAAGATTTTCTGTTTCTCCCTGGTTCAGTTTTGGAAAGTTGCACTTTTCTAAGAATTTGTCCATTTCTTCCCCAAGTTATCCATTTTATTGGTATACATTTGCTGATAGTAGTCTCTTATGAGCCTTTGTATTTCTGTTGTCCGTTATGATTTCTCCATTTTCATATCTAATTTTGTTGATTTGATTCTTCTCCATTTGTTTCTTGATGAGTCTGGCTAATGGTTTATACATATAGTTTATCTTCTCAAAGATCCAACTTTTAGCTTTTGTTGATTTTTGCTATGGTCTCTTTTTCTTTTGCATTTATTTCTGCCCGAATTTTTAAGGTTTCTTTCCTTCAACTAACAGTGGGGTTCTTCATTTCTTCCTTTTCTAATTACCTTAGGCGTAGTTAGATTATTTATTTGACTTTTTTTCCTGTTTCTTGAGGTAAGCCTGTAATGCTATGACTCTTCCCCTTAGCACTGCCTTTACAGTGTTCCAAGGTTTGAGGTTATTGCGTTTTCATTTTCATTTTTTTCTATGCATATTTTGATTTCTTTTTCGATTTCTTCTGTGATTGATTTGTTGGTTATTCAGCAGCATATTGTTCAGCCTCCATATGCTGGAATTTTTAACAGTTTTTCTCCTGTAGTTCTCATCTAGTCTTACTGCATTGTGGTCAGAAAAGATGCTTGGAACGATCTCAGTCTTTTTGAATTTACTAAGGCTAGATTTATGGCCCAGGATGTGATCTGTCCTGGAGAAGGTTCTATGTGCATTTGAGAAAAAGGTGGAATCATTGTTTTGGGGGTGAAAAGTCCTATGAATATCAGGACGCTCTGAAAGTGCTGCACTCAATATGCCAGCAAATTTGGAAAACTCAGCAGTGGCCACAGGACTGGAAAAGGTCAGTTTTCACTCCAGTCCCAAAGAAAGGCAATGCCAGAGACTGCTCAAACTACCACACAATTGAACTCATCTCACATGCTAGTAAAGTAATGCTCAAAATTCTCCAAGCCAGGCTTCAGCAATATGTGAACTGTGAATTTCCAGATGTTCAAGCTGGATTTAGAAAAGGCAGAGGAACCAGAGATCAAATTGCCAACATCCGCTGGATCATGGAAAAAGCAAGAGAGTTCCAGAAAAATATCTATTTCTGCTTTATTGACTATGCTAAAGCCTTTGACTGTGTGGATGAAAATAAACTGTGGAAAATTCTGAGAGATGTGCATACTAGACCACCTGACCTGCCTCTTGAGAAATCTATATGCAGGTCAGGAAGCAACAGTTAGAACTGGACATGGAATAACAGACTGGTTCCAAATAGGAAAAGGAGTACATCAAGGCTGTATATTGTCACCCTGCTTATTTAACTTATGCAGAGTACATCATGAGAAACGCTGGGCTGGAAGAAGCACAAGCTGGAATCAAGATTGCCAGGAGAAATATCAATAACCTCACATATGCAGATGAAACCACCCTTATGGCAGAAAGTGAAGGTAAACTAAAAAGCCTCTTGATGAAAGTGAAAGAGGAGAGTGAAAAAGTTGGCTTAAAGCTTAACATTCAGAAAACGAAGATCATGGCATCCAGTCCCTTCACTTCATGGGAAATAGATGGGGAAACAGTGGAAAGAGTGTCAGACTTTATTTTTTGGGGCTCCAAAATCACTGCAGATGGTGACTGCAGCCATGAAATTAAAATACGCTTTACTCCTTGGAAGAAAATTTATGACCAACCTAGATAGCATATTCAAAAGCAGAGACATTACTTTGCCAACAAAAGTCTGTCTAATCAAGGCTGATTTTTCCAGTAGTCGTGTGGATGTGATAGTCAAGAAGGCTGAGCACCAAAGAATTGATACGTTTGAACTGTGGTGTTAGAGAAGACTCTTGAGAGTCCCTTGGACTGCAAGGAGATCCAACAAGTCTATTCTGAAGGAGATCAGCCCTGGGATTTCTTTGGAAGGAATGATGCTAAAGCTGAAGCTCCAGTACTTTGGCCACCTGATGGGAATAGTTGACTCATTGGAAAAGACTCTGATTCTGGGAGGGATTGGGGGCAGGAGGAGAAGGGGACGACAGAGGATGAGATGGCTGGATGGCATCACTGACTCAATGGATGTGAGTTTGAGTGAATCCCAGGATTTGATGATGGACAGGGAGGCCTGGCGTGCTGTGATTCATGGGGTCGCAAAAAATCGGACACGTCTGAGTGACTGAACTGAACTGAACTGGTCTATTGTATCATTTAAAGTTTGTGTTTCCTTGTTAATTTTCTGTTTAGTTGATCTATCCATAGGTGTGAGTGGGCATTTATCCTGTTCCTTTCCCTACTGAGTATTTCTCAGCGTTTTCATCTTGACTATATTCCTGTGTTTGGTATGGCCTTTATTTACAGTGGCAGTTTGTGGTTCCTCTTTATTGTGGAGGTTCCTTACTGTGGGTGGGGTTGGACGGGTGGTTTGTCAGGGTTTCTTGATTACGGAAGCTTGTGTCAGTGTTCTTGTAGGTGGAGCTGGATTTCTTCTTTCTGGATTGTAATGAAGTGACCAGTAGGGAGTTTTGAGATATCAGTAGGTTTGGTGTGACTTAGGGCAGCCTCTATATTGAAGTTCTGGGCTGTGTTCCTGTGTTGCTGGAGATTTTGCATGGTATGTCTTTCTCTGGAACTTGTTGGCTCTTGGGTGGTGTAGGTATGAAGGCTTTTGGATAGCTCTTGTTGATTAATGTTTGCTGGAGTCAGAAGTTCTCTGGTGTTCTCAGAATTTGGACTTAAGCCTCCTGTCCCTGGTTTTTAGACTTTTCTTACAGTAGCCTCAAGCCTTTATCTCCATCTATACTGTACTGATGATAAAACATCTAGGTTAAAGATGAAAAGTCTTTCTGCAGTGAGGGACACCCAGAGAGGTTCACAGAATTACATCGAGAAAAAAGAGGGAGATAGAGGTGACTAGGAGGAGAAGGGGAATCAGGAGAGAGCAAGTTAGCCAGTCATCACTTCTCTGTATACTCTCCACAGTCTAGACTGCTCAGATGTTCATGGAGTAATACAGAGAAGAAAAGAAGGAGGAGGAAGGAGACAGATGGCCAGGAGGATAAAGTGGGGAATCAAAAGGAGAGAGAGAGATCCAGCCAGTAACAAACAGTTCCCTAAGTGTTATCCACAGTCTGGAACACACTGGTGATTGAGAGTTCAGTAGAGAAGAAAAGGGGGTGGGAGGAGATAGAGGTGACCTGGTGGAGAAAAAGGAGAGTCCAAAGGAGGAGAGAGCAATCAAGCCAGTAATATAGCTCCCAAGTAAAAAATGAGTACTGAAGACTGGGTTCTTAAAGGTACAAAATTGATAACAAATACCAAAAAGCAAAGATTAAAAATCTAGAGGTTAGACTCAAAAATACAATATTAAAAAAGTCACAAAAATTATAAAATATATATATGAAATTTGCTTTAAAAATAGGGTCTTTTCCCCCCAAGGTAATAGGTTATAAAAATGAAAAAGGAGTAAAAGAGGACTTAAAATTTTTTTTAATTAAAAAAATGATAATAGTAAAAATAGGAATTTCTCTGGAGCTGTTGCCGACAGAGTAGGGTCAGTTCATTTTCAGATAGTTCTTTTATCTGGCTTATACTTCTCAGTGTAGTTGGTGCTAATTATAGGGTTTTAATCTGTTGCACCTGTCACTTTCAAAGCTGCTGCTGCTGCTGCTGCTAAGTCGCTTCAGTCGTGTCCAACTTTGTGCGACCCCATAGACTGCAGCCCACCATGCTCCCCTGTCCCTGGGATTCTCCAGGCAAGAACACTGGAGTGGGTTGCCATTCCCTTCTCCAATGTATGAAAGTGAAGTCACTCAGTCGTGTCCAACTCTTCACAACCCGATGGACTGCAGCCCACCGTGCTCCTCTGTCCATGGGATTTTCCAGGCAAGAGTACTGGAGTGAGGTGCCATTGCCTTCGGTTCCCTCTAATTTAGTTGCTTCTGTTTGCTGGTCTCTTCAGTGCCTAATTGCTCCCCTGACACAAGGGGGTGATGGTGGTCAGTTTTTTAAGACTTACTTGTTCAGTCATGCTGTGGGGCAGGAGGAACACTGCAAGCATCACTGGCATTTGTGGGGAGTCCTCACAGTGTTTCAGCTGCACTGGGTTTGCTCTTGCTCACGGCGTGTATGCTTTCATAGTCTACACTGCTCAGCTCTAGGTTGCTCTGCTGGGAACTGTCTGATGTGGGTCCTGGGTTGGGTGTACCTCCCAGGTCTAAGCCGTTCAGGTTCTGGGGTACTCCACAAAGGTGCAGACTCAATTGGGCCTGTATTTTGTGCCCTTCCCAGGTTTGAGCAGCTCAGGTGACCAAGTGCTTGGCGAGCGCAGTCACCCCAAGTTGGGGGTTCATCTTAGCTCCTCCCCCATCGCAGCTGCTAAGTTTTCTAGGTGTACAACAGGCACGCCTTCTCAGGGGTGCTGTGTGTTTCTTCTAGGGAGCTGATCTCTGGCTGCAACCCTCCTGGCGGATGTCAACCGCCCAAAATCCCAAGAAGCCTTGGGTAGCAATGAAGCCTGCTTGCAGTTTGGTAGAGGATGCCTCTCTGGGGCCGAGTTTGCCCCTTTCCATCTCTGGTTGTCCCCCGCCTGCTTGTCTCTGGAGGTGGATAGGCTGGTCCACAGCCTACTAGCTCTCCTCTGGTATTTGCTCAGTCTTTTGTTCTGTGAGCAAGCCTGGCAGTGTTTTAGGTTAGGGCTTTTTGTGGGATAGTTCTCCCTCTCTTCACCCCGCCCCACAACCTTCTCTTTCTGGCTATCCCACAGTCTGTGTTGCTATCTCAGGTTAGTTCCCTCAGATTGCACTCAGGGCAGTTGGCCAGGTCCTTACCCTAAGCAATGCAGTCCGCGCCTCCCTGTTCAGCCCCTGCTTGCGGGTGGTGGCTGGGAGCACTGGGAATTGCCTTTAGGCACGTAGCCTGTGGGTTTTAATTATTAATTTATTTTCCCTCCTGATTATGTTGCTCTCTGAGATTCTAAGACTCCCCACAGACCCGCCGATGAGAGGATTTCCTGGTGTTTGGAAACTTCTCTTTTTTAAGACTCCCTTCCCAGGATGGATCTCCATCCCTGCTTTTTTCTCTCTTTTTATCATTTATATTTTTGTCCTACCTCCTTTTGAAGACAATGGGCTGCCTTTCTGGGTGCCTGATGTCCTCTGTCAGCATTCAGAAGTTGTTGGGTGGAATTTGCTCAGCATTCAAATGTTCTTTCAAAGAATTTGTAGGGGAGAAAGTGGTCTCCCCTTCCTCTTCCTCCACCATCTTAGGACCACCCCTCTAAATTGTTTCATACTCTTTATAGAATCTTCATCAGAGGTAGGTCATGAGAAACCACTTTTTAAAGAATTACTATTTTTAATTGAAGTATCAGATAGTAAAGACTTGGCCTGCAATGTGGGGGAGACCATGGTTCAATCCCTGGACTGGAAAGGTCCTCTGGGGAAGAGAACAGCTACCTACTCCAGTAATTTTGCCTGGAGAATTCCATGGACAGAGGAGCCTGGCAGGTCCATGGTCCATGGGGTCCATATGGTCCATGGAGTCCATGGGGTTGCAAAGAGTTGGATACAATGGAGCGATTCTCACTTTTTGTAATGTGTCCTTTTCTGCTGTACAGCATAGTAATCCAGTCATATATATGTGTATACATACACAGATAAGGCATTCCTGTAATTTTTCCATTATGCTTTATCACAGGATATTAAATATGTTCTCTGTCAGTGCAGTAGGACTTTGTAATTTATCCTGTATACAATAGTTTCTCTCTGCTAACCCCAAACTTATAGTCCTTCGTTCCAGTTGGCCACCACAAATCTCTTGGCTGTGTTAGTCTGAAGAAACCAGTTTTTTTGTTCATCCATAAGAAGCAAACTTACCTGCTAAAAGTTTTAACATGTTCAGTTCAGTTCAGTCTCATTCGAGTCTGACTCTTTGAGACTGCATGAACCACAGCATGAACCCTCCATCACCAAATGCTGGAGTCTACCCAAGCCCATGTCCATTGAGTCAATGATTCCATCAAACCATCTCATCTGTCAGCCACTTCTCCTACCTTCAATCTTTCCCAACATCAGTATCTTTCAAAATGAGTCAGCTCTTCGCATCAGGTGGCCAAAATATTGGAGTTTCGCTTCAACATCATTCCTTCCAATAAACACCCAGGACTGATCTCCTTTAAGATGGGCTGGTTGGATCTCCTTGCAGTCCAAGAGACTCTCAAGAGTCTTCTCCAGCACCACAGTTCAAAAGCATCAATTCTTCGGTGCTCAGCTTTCTTTATAGTCCAACTTTCGTATCCACACGACTAAGGGAAATACCATAGCCTTGACTAGACAAACCTTTGTTGACAAACTAATGTTTCTGCTTTTTAATATGCTGCCTAGATTGGTCATAACTTTCCTTCCAAGGAGTAAAACGTCTTTTAATTTCATGGCTACAATCACCATCTGCAGTGATTTTGGAGCCCAGAAAAATAAAGTCTGACACTGTTTCTACTGTTTCCCCATCTATTTCCCATGAAGTGATGGGACCGGATGCCATGATCTTTGTTTTCTGAATGTTGAGCTTTAAGCCAACTTTTTCACTCTCCTCTTTCACTTTCACTGAGAGGGCTCTTTAGTTCTTCACTTTCTGCCATAAGGGTGGTGTCATCTGTATACTGAGGTTATTGATATTTCTCCCAGCAATCTTGATTCCAGCTTGAACTTCATCCAGCCCAGCATTTCTCATGATGTACTCGGCATATAATTTAAGCAGGGTGACACTATACAGACTTGATGTACTCCTTTTCCTATTTGAAACCAGTCTGTTGTTCCATGTCCAGTTCTAACTGTTGCTTCCTGACCTGCTTGCAAGTTTGTCAAGAGACAGGTCAGGTGGTCTGGTATTCTCATCTCTTTCAGAATTTTCCACAGTTTATTGTGATACACACAATCAAAGTCTTTCAAATAATCAGTAAACCAGACAAAGATATTTTTCTGGAACTCTTGCTTTTTCAGTGATCCATTGGATATTGGCAGTATCCATTGGATATTGGTTCCTCTGCCTTTTCTAAAACCAGCTTGAACATCTGGAAGTTCATGGTTCACGTATTGCTGAAGCCTGGCTTGGAGAATTTGGAGCATTACTTTACTCTTGTGTGAGATGAGTGCTATTGTGTGGTAGTTTGAGCATTCTTTGACATTGCCTTTCTCTGGGACAGGAATGAAAACTGACCTTTTCCAGTCCTGTGGCCACTGCTGAGTTTTCCAAATTTGCTGACATATTGAGTGCAGCACTTTCACAGCATCATCTTTAGAGTTTGAAACAGCTGAACTGGAATTCCATCACCTTCACTAGCTTTGTTCATAGTACTGCTTCCTAAGGCCCACTTGACTTCACATTCCAGGATGTCTGGCTGTAGGTGAGTATCAGAGCATCATGACTAGCTGGGTCACGAAGATCTTTTTAGTACAGTTCTTTTGTGTGTTCTTGCCACATCTTAATATCTTCTGGTTCTGTTAGGTCCTTACCAATTCTTTCCTTTATCGAGCCCAACTTTGCATGAAACGTTCCCTTGGTATCTCTAATTTTCTTGAAGAGATCTCTAGTCTTTCCCATCCTATTGTTTCCCTCTATTTCTTTGCATTGATCACTGTGGAAGGCTTTCTTATCTCTCCTTGCTATTCTTTGGAACTCTGCATTCAAATGGGTATATCTTTCCTTTACTCCTTTGCTTTTCACTTATCTTCTTTTCACAGCTAATTGTAAGGCCTCCTCACACAGCCAGTTTTTCTTTTATCTTTTGGGGATGGTCTTGTCCCTGACTCCTGTAGAAATCGTGAACCTCCATCCATAGTTCATCAGGCACTCTATCAGATCTATTCCCTCAAATCTACCTCTCACTTCCACTGTATAATCATAAGGGATTTAATTTAGGTCATACCTGAATCATCTAGTGGTTTTCCCCACTTTCTTCAATTTAAATATGCATTTGGCAATAAGGAGTTCATGATCTGAGCCACAGTCTGCTCCAGTCTTGTTTTTGCTGACTTTATAGGGCTTCTCCATCTTTGGCTGCAGAGAATATAATGTCTGATTTTGGTGTTGACCATCTGGTGATGTCCACGTGTAGAGTCTTCTGTTGTGTTGTTGGAAGAGGGTGTTTGCTATGATGAGTGTGTTCTCTTGGCAAAATGCTATTAGCCTTGGCCTTGCTTCATTCTGTACTCTTAAGGCCAAACTTGCCTGTTACTGCAGGTGTTTCTTGACTTCCTACTTTTGCATTCCATTCCCCTATAATGAAAAGGAGATCTTTTTTGGGTATTAGTCCTAAAATATCTTGTAGGTCTACACAGAACTGTTCAGCTTCGGCTTCTTCAGTGTTACTGGTTGGGCATAGACTTTGATTATGGTTATATTGAATGGTTTTTGTCTTGGAAACGAACAGCGATCATTCTGTCATTTTTGAGATTGTATCCAAGTACTGCATTTCAGAATCTTTTGTTGACTATAATGGCTACTCCATTTCTTCTAAGAGATTCCTGCCCACATTACTAGATATAATGGTCATCTGAGTTAAATTCACCCATTCAAGTCCATCTTAGTTTGCTGATTACTAGAGTGTAGACTTTCACCCTTGCCATCTCTTGTTTGACTGCTTCAAATTTGCCTTTATTCATGGACCTTACATTTCAGGTTCCTACACAACATTGCTCTTTGTAGCATTGGACCTTGCTTCTGTCACCACTCACACTCACAACTGGTGTTGTTTTTGCTTTTGTTCTATCCCTTCACTCTTTCTGGAGTTATTTCTCCACTGATCTCCAGTAGCATATTGGGTACCTATTGACCTGGGGAGTTCATCTTTCAGTGTCCTATCTTTTTGCCTTTCATACTGTTCATGGGGTTCACATGGCAAGAATACTGAAGTGGTTTGCTGTTCCCCTTTCCAATAGACCACATTCTGTCAGACCTCTGCACCATGACCTGGCCATCTTGGATGGCCCCACATGACATGACTTAATTTCATTTAGTTAGACAAGCTGTGGTGTGTGTGATCAGATTGGCTAGTTGTCTGTGATTGTGGTTTCAGTCTGTCTGTCCTCTGATGGGTTTCTCTTACCTTGAACATCTAGTTTCTCTTCATGGCTGCTCCAGCAAAGCACAGCCAGTGTTGCTTACCATGGACGTGGGGTAGCTCCTCTTGGCTGCTCTTGCGCTGCTCCTGTTTTAACATTAGGCTGCCACAATTCAGTCACTTTAGTGCTGTGTGTTATAGTCATGTTGAAGTGTTTGTGACTCCGTGGACTGTAGCCTGCCAGGCCCCTTTGTCCAAGGAATTTTCTAGGCAACAGTGCTGAAGTGGATTACCTTTCTTCTGCCCCAAGAGTCGAATCTGTATCATTTGCATTCAGTTCAGTTCAGTCGCTCAGTCATGCCTGACTGTGACTCCATGAACCGCAGCACACCAGGCCTCCCTGTCCATCACCAACTCCCGGAGTCTATCCAAACCCGTATCCATCAAGTTGGTGATGCCATCCAACCATCTCTTCCTGTGTCATCCCCTTCTCCTGCTCTCAATCTTTCCTAGCATCAGGGTCTTTTCAAATGAGTCAGCTCTTCACACCAGGTGGCCAAATGTTGAAGTTTCAGCTTCCACAACAGTCCTTCCAATGAACACCCAGGACTGATCTTTAGGATGGACTGGTTGGATCTCCTTGAAGTCCAAGGGACTCTGAAGAGTCTTCTCCAACACCACAGTTCAAAAGTATCAGTTCTTTAGTGTTCAGCCTTTTTTATGGTCCAACTCCCATATCTGTACATGACTACTGGAAAACCATAGCTTTTACTAGATGGACTTGTGTATTGGTATTCAGTTAGAATTATTGCAGAAGCTTTGGAATGGTGTAATTTTGGGGGTTTGACTTACTTCTTTAACCCATCTTTTTATGAGGTATATTTAGGTACATATATTCCTAAGTATTTTATTATTTTGTTGTAGTGGTGAATGGAATTGTTTCCTTAATTTCTTTTTCTGTTTTCTCATTGTTAGTGTATAGGAATGCAAGGGATTTCTGTGTGTTAATTTTGTATCCTATAACTTTACTGTATTCATTGATTAGCTCTAGTAATTTTCTGGTGGAGTCTTTAGGGTTTTCTATGTAGAGGATCATGTCATCTGCAGACATTGAGAGTTTTACTTCTTCTTTTCCAATCTGGATTCCTTTTATTTCTTTTTGCTGTTGCTAAAACTTCCAAAACTATGTTTAATAGCAGTGGTGACAGTGGGCATCCTTTTCTTGTTCCTGACTTTATGGGAAATGCTTTCATTTTATCACCATTTAGGATAATGTTTGATGTGGGTTTATCATATATGGCTTGTATTATGTTGAGGTATGTTTTTTCTGTGCCTCCTTTCTGGAGGGTTTATCATAAATAAATGTTGAATTTTGTCAAAGGCTATCTCTGCATCTATTGAGATAATCATATGGTTTTTATCTTTCAATTTGTTAATGTGGTGTATCACATTGGTTGATTTGTGAATATTGAGGAATTCTTGCATTCCTGGGATAAAGCCCACTTGGTCATGATGTATGATCTTTATTATTAATATGTTGTTGAATTTTGTTTGCTAAGATTTTGTTAAGGATTTTTGCAGCCATGTTAATCGATGATATTGATCTGTAGTTTTCTTTTTATGTGGCATCTTTGTCTAGTTTTGGTATTAGGGTGATTGTGGCCTCATAGAATGAGTTTGGAAGTTTACCTTCCTCTGCAATTTACTGGAAGAGTTGGAGGATAGATGTTAGCTCTTCTCTAAAGTTTTGGTAATTCAGCGGTGAAGTCATTTGGTCCTGGGCTTTTGTTTGTTGGATGATTTATGAGTATGGTTTCGATTTCTGTGCTTGTGATGGGTCTGTTAAGATTTTCTATTACTTCCTGGCTCAGTTTGAAAGTTACACTTTTCTAAGAATTTGTCCATTTCTTCCAAGTTGTCCATTTTATTGGCATATAGTTGCTGATAGTAGTCTCTTATGATCCTTTGTGTTTCTGTGTTGTCTGTTGTGATTTCTCCACAACAATATTTCCTTCCTAATTTTGTTGATTTGATTCTTCTCCCTTTGTTTTTTGATGAGTCTGGCTAATGGCTTGTCAATTTTGTTTATCTTCTCAAAGAACCAGCTTTTAGCTTTGTTGATCTTTGCTATGGTCTCTTTTATTTTGGGCATTTATTTTTGCCCTGATTTGTGATTTCTTTCCTTCTCCTAACCCTGGGGTTCTTCATTTCTTCCTTTCCTGTTGCTTTAGGTGTAGAGTTAGGTTATTTGTTTGATTTCACTCCTGTTCCTTGAGGCAAGCCTGTATTGCTATGAATCTTTCCCTTAGCACTGCTTTTACTGAATCCCATAGGTTTTGGGTTGTGTTTTCATTTTCATTTGTTTCTAAGCATATTTTGATTTTAAAAAAAATTTCTTCTGTGATTTGTTGGTTATTTAGAAGCATGTTGTTTAACCTCCATATGCTTGTATTTTCATAGGTTTTTTCTTGTAGTTGACGTGTAGTCTTACTGCATTGTGGTCAGAAAACATGTTTGAGATTATTTCAATTTTTAAAAAGTTTACCAAGGCTAGATTTATGGCCCAGGATGTGATCTTTCCTGGAGAAGGTTTCATTTGCACTTGAGAAAAAGGTAAAATTCATTGTTTTAAGATAAAATATCCTATAGATATCAATTAGGTCTAACTGGTCCATTGTATCATTTAAAGTTTGTGTTTCCTTGCTCCTTTTCTGCTTAGTTGATCTATCCATAGGTGTGAGTGGGGTATGGAAATCTCCCACTATTATTGTGTTACTGATAATTTCCCCTTTTATATTTGTTAGGATTTGCTTTACATATTGCAGTGCTCCTGTGTTGGGTGCATATTTATTTATAATTACTATATCTTCTTCTTGGATAGATCCTTCCATCATTATGT
>SJYQ01007336.1:83483-96412 GCA_006410935.1 Redunca redunca
TAACAGGCATACAGGCACTCACTGAAATCAGAAAAGTGATGCATGAACAAAGTGAGAATTTAAAAGAAAATATCTAAAAGCACCAAACAAATCACATAGCTGAAGAATAACAAATATTCAAAAGAATGATTCAACAACACACTAGATCAAGCAAATGGATAAGCAAATTTGAAGACAGGTCATTGGAATTTATCCAGTTAAGAGGAGCAGAAAAAGAATAAAGAGAATTTAAGGAACTTACAAGATACCATCTGGTAAAACATTTATACACATTATAGAGGTTAATGAAGGAGACTAGAAAGGGGCAGAACATTTATTGAGCAAATAATGGCTGAAAACTTGCCTAACACAGAGAAGGAAACAATTATCCAGATTCAGAAAGTCCATGTATTTCCCCTCAAAAATTAATCCCAAGAGAGAAACACTGAGACACAATATATTTTGTTCATTTGACTGCAACAAAGTGCATGCAGGATCTTATTTCACTGAACAGGGATTGAACCCGCATTCTCTGAAGTAGAAGCATGGAATCTTAACCTCTGGACTTCCAGGGAAGTCATCAGTAATTTTCTACTGTCAAAACTACAGACCAGAGAATCTGAAAAGAACCAACGGAAAACTTGCTATAGATAATGGAATTCCTATAAGATGACAGCAGAAACTACAAGTCAGAGGATACTGAAATGACATATCAAACTGTTCAAAGAGAAAAACTTCCAACCAAGGACACTATACCCAGTGGATTTGTCCCTCACAGCTAAAGTTGAGAAAGATTTCCTGAGAAGCAAAAGCTCAGTTCAGTTCAGTCGCTCAGTCGTGTTCAACTGTTTGTGGCCCCATGAATTGCAGCACGCCAGGCCTCCCTGTCCATCACCAACTCCCGGAGTTCACTCAAACTCATGTCCATCGAGTCAGTGATGCCATCCAGCCATCTCATTGTCTGTCGTCCCCTTCTCCTCCTGCCCACAATCCCTCCCAGCATCAGAGTCTTTTCCAATGAGTCAACTCTTCACATGAGATGGCCAGAGTAATGCAGTTTCAGCTTAAGCATCATTCCTTCCAAAGAACACCCAGGACTGATCTCTTTTAGAATGGACTGGTTGGATCTCCTCACAGTCCAAGGGACTCTCAAGAGTCTTCTCCAACACCATAGTTTAAAAGCATGAATTATTTGGCGCTCAGCTTTCTTCACAGTCCAACTCTCACATCCATACACGACCACTGAAAAAACCATAGCCTTGACTAGATGGACATTTGTTGGCAAAGTAATGTCTCTGCTTTTGAATATGATAAGTTGGTCAAACTTTCCTTCCAAGGAGTAAGTGTCTCTTAATTTCATGGCTAAAGGGAGTTAATCACCACCAGAGCAGTCTTACAAGAAATGTTAAAGGAAGTTCTTCAAGCTAAAATGAAAAGATGCTAATTATTGACTGGAAAACCTACCAAAGTATACAACTATCTGGTAAAGGTAAATACATAGTTAAACTCAAAATGCTCTAATGTAATTTAGTTCAGTTCAGTTGCTCAGTCGTGTCCAACTCTTTGTGACCCCATGGCATGCAGCACACCAGGCCTCTGTGTCCATCACAAACTCCCAGTTTACCCAAACTCATGTCCTTTGAGTTGGTGATGCCATCCAACCGTATCATCCTCTGTCATCCCCTTCTCCTCCTGCCCTCAGTCTTTCCCAGCATCAGGGTCTTTTCCAATGAGTCAGCTCTTTGCACCAGGTGGCCGAAGTACTGGGGGCATCAGTCCTTCCAATGAACACCCAGGACTGATCTCTTAGGATGGACTGGTTGAATCTCCTTGAGTCCAAGGAACTTTCAAGAGTCTTCCCCAACACCACACTTCAAAAGCATCAATTCTTCTGCACTCAGCTTTCTTTATAGTCCAACTCTCACATCCATACTTGACTACTGGAAAAACCATAGCCTTGACAAGAAGGACCTTTGTTGGCAATGTCTCTGCTTTTTAATATACTGTCTAGGTTGGTCATGACTTTCCTTCCAAAGAATAAGTGTCTTTTAATTTCATGGCTGCAGTCACCATATGCAGTGATTTTGTAGTGACCCAAAAGAAAGTCAGCCACTGTTTCCCCCTGCATTTCCCATGAAATGATGGGGCTGGATGCCATGATCTTAGTTTTCTGAATGTTGAGCATTAAGCCAACTTTTTCACTTTCTTCTTTCACCTTCATCAAGAGGCTCTTTAGTTCTTCTTCACTCTCTCCCATAAGGGTGGTGTCATCTGCATATATGAGGTTATTGATATTTCTCCTGGCAATCTTGATTCCAGATTGTGCTTCCTCCAGTCCAGTATTTCTCATAACATACTCTGCATAGAAGTTAAATAATCAGGGTGACAATATACAGCCTTGTTGTAGTCCTTTTCCTATACGGAACCAGTCTGTTGTTCCATGTTCAGTTCTGTTGCTTCCTGACCTGCATACAGATTTCTTGACAGACAGGTCAGGTTGTCTGGTATTCCTATCTCTTTCAGAATTGTCCACAGTTTATTGTGATCTACACAAAGGCTTTGACATAGTCAATAAAGCAGAAATATATGTTTTTCTGGAACTCTCTTGCTTTTTCAATGATCCAGCAGATGTTGGCAATTTGATCTCTGGTTCCTCTGCCTTTTCTAAAGCCAGCCTGAACATATGGAAGTTCACAGTTCACGTATTGCTGAAGCCTGGCTCAGAGAATTTTGAGCATTACTTTGCTAATGTGTGAGATGAGTACAATTTCTGGTAGTTTGAATGTTCTTTGGCATTGCCTTTCTTTGGAATTGGAATGAAAACTGACCTTTTCCAGTCCTGTGGCCACTGCTGAGTTTTCCAAATTTGCTGGCATATTGAGTGCAGCACTTTCACAGCATCATCTTTCAGGATTTGAAATAGCTCCACTGGAATTCCATCACCTACACTAGCTTTGTGGATAGTGATGCTAAGGCCCACTTGACTTCACATTCCAGGATGTCTGGCTCTAGGTGAGTGATTTTTGTACAGTTCTTCGTGTATTCCTGCCACCTCTTCTTAATATCTTCTGCTTCTGTTAGGTCCATACCATTTCTGCCCTTTTTAAAGCCCATCTTTGCATGAAATATTTCCTTGGTATCTCTAATTTTCTTGAAGAAATCTCTAGTCTTTCCCATTCTATTATTTTCCTCTGTTTCTTTGCACTGATCACTGAGAAAGCCTTTCTTATTTCTCCTTGCTATTCTTTGGATAGCCCCCTAAATAACAGAGAGCTCTAAATGTGCTACCAAAACCTGAGATGATGCTTTCTACAGTGAGTGATAGGATGAAGAACAGGGAATGAAGAGGAAAAGTTAAAATTTTATCTCCTTTTCCTCTGCCTCTGAAACTCAGCTTGCTCCTTGCAAAGTCTAGATCACATAGGTCTCAGAAAGTAGGGACTCACAATACTAGCAACGGGAGCTTATCTCACTCATCCTTGTCCTACTCTTTGCAATTGCCCTAGCCCCTGCTAACTTGCTTAATCATGCCTGTCCATGTATAAAATCTCTGTAACACCTTTGTTCAGGGCTCAGAGCTTGGAGTGTTAACTGCCCTGGGATTGCCAGTGTTAATAAATCTGAGTTCTCCATCTCTCTGGGTGTGGTACTTGGTTTCTCAATAGTGGTTTCTGTAACATTACCACCAGTACCACCTGGGAGGCCCTAAACCATTTTATGAGAATATGTGTGTGCTAAGTCAATTCAGAAAGAATAATAAACACCGCTGAAATATCCTTCCTGCTTTAGTATGAAGCTTAGTGACCAAACACACTTCACCAGAAAAAAGAACTAGCCTAATCTGAATGTGTAAAGGGAAATGAAACTTCTAGGGTTTCACTGGAAAGACAGAGCAGACCAGCCCTGCCTGTTTTATAATCTGGGTGACCTTCAGTTAGCACTGAAAGTCTAGAATAGAAAAACATGTGTTTGTATTTTCAGGGACAAACCATGAGGAGAGTGTCAAGGAAGATGGCCTCTTTTTTTGACAGGTGGGAGCCCAGTTCTGAAGAGGAAGGAACACAATGGAAAGTTTAAAAAGGCAGGCCTTGGGCTTGAGCAACGAGAGAAGTTTTCAAGTAGATATAACCTAAGACAATAATGGAGATTAAAAAAACAAACAAACAAAAAAACAGCAGCTCCTTTCATTCTAATGAAAGGCCTAAGAATGAGAAACACTGAAGAGGTCACTTGACTATTTTTCATTTATACACTATTGAAAGGTTGTTGTCATGAGCTGAGTGTTACACATGTGACCCCCAGAGGAGACAATTTCAATCTGGGGTCAGAGACAAGGCTTGACTACTTGGAGATTTTTGTATAGCAAAATTTTATTAAAGATTAACAGAGACAGGGAAAGCTTCTGAGATAGATATCAGAAGGGGACAGAAAGAGTGCCCCCTTGCTAGGTTTTAGCAGGTGTTTTATGTCTGTTGAGTGAGTGAGTGAAAGTAGCTCAGTGGTGTCTGACTCTTTGTGACACCATGGACTGTCCATGGAATTCTCTAGGCCAGAGTACTGGAGTGGATAGCCTTTCTCTTCTCCAGGGGATCTTCCCAACCCAGGGATTGAACCCAGGTTCAATCCACTGCATTGCAGGCAGATTGTTTACCAGCTGAGCCACAAGAGAATCCCAAAGCTATTAATCAGATAAGAGAGACACCTCAAGGATGAGGCAGCTTCACCAGGACCCCTCTCTCAGAATATGCATTTTTGAGATTGGATGGCATGAAGTGTGTCATTTCCTGGCCATAAAACAATTGGCAGTAATACTGGTTTGTTGAGCCATTATCAGCCCATTTGAGAAAAGAAAAAAAGTTAGTCTTAGGGATCCACTTTGAAGAAAGGCAGATTCCAAAGCAAATATATAGTTTCATTAACACAGTTTAAGAAAAATGTTTCCATAAGAAAAATGCATGGGTTAGCCCAAGGCAGAAATAGATATTGTCAACATAGAATTAAAAGAAGTCTGTGTGCAAAAAAGGAAAAAAAAGTCTGCCACTTGCAGTTTATTTCCTCCTTCCACTTGGGGACCTCTGGCCTTCCTGTCTGTTACCCTCCCACTGTAGTAGCAAATAGAACTAGGAATAAAAATCACACTGGATTACATATGAATTTTTATTGAGCAGTTTTTCTCACTACAGAGAATTCACAGGCCACTATTTACGATCTCAGAGTAAGAAGCTGGGCAGCAAATGTGGTTACCAAATGTCATCTGGATCTTCATGAGAAAAGCCCACAAAACTAAATTAGGGAAAGAGAAAAATTTTAAAAATCTGCTACATTCTTATCAAGTCTATTCTGTGATTTCTATCATGTTCTCATTCTTTTTCTGTGGGGTTTCTACCCCTGCTCATGATTTTTATCAGTAATTTTACAGGTTAATGAAATGTAGTAATTTTTTTTTTTAAGTCAGTCATTTTGAATGTTTGTTATAGGCAGACTCAAATATCTGAATGTTTCCCTGATTGAGAATGAACCAGCAATATGCTAAATCGTTTGCGTAAGAACACAAAATGCTGGGGACGCCACACCTTTTGTCTTTGTCACTAGATGGCAGTACGTCCACTTCTGAGCTCTCTCTGACCACCTTTTTGGAACAAAGACACAACATGGAGGTGGAGATGTGAATTTTGCAATTAGATATGTATTCATTTTATTAAACACATTATGATTTCTCTAGGAACTATTCTTGAAATATGTATGTAACTGAAGTTTCTATAAGGCAGTGACTTTTAAACATGATATTCTGCAAGCACTCCAGAATAAGTTGCATGGAAAGCATTCTCAACATAGTATATTAGACTCAGATAAAATATTACTGATAAATAAAATATAACACATTTGTCATTTCATTATAGAGCTTCCAATATATTTAGTTCTTGTTCTGAAGTTATTAAGACACATCTCAACTTCTACAAACTTTGACAAATCATTTACTCAAACAAAAGCCATGACATTTTGTCAGGAGTTACAGATGTTGAGAAGGCTGGAGCTCTATGTGACCTTCAGATTTTCTATACTTCTCCCTTTGTCTCTAACAGAGAAGGCAGATCATTATCCCAAGGTTTTCAAGTAAACCACAGAAGCCCTCAGTACTCCCCACCGACAAACGCCTGTCCACAGCATTTGCACCTTATCTGTAGTGTCCTGGTCTTGATTCTGTCGTAGCATTTTCATGTATTTCTCTAGATGATTTTCACCACTAACAGATACAGATTTGTCTTTCATTTCCTGAACACTCATTTCGAAGTTTTTTTCGTTTCCAACTTCAATTAGTCTCTGAAATGGGCACCAAAATGGAAGTGTACATATTTTAGAACTTTTAAGTTGAAAACACACAGTAATATAATCCTGATCTTTCACCTACAACCCACATGAAAAGAACTGTTTTTTTAATCGAAGTCTTTGGTATCATTAAAGTGGGGACAAAAACATGACATCTCAATGAAGAAAGGGATTAATATGCCTCAACTGGGATTCTCTGGTGGCTCAGACAGTAAATAATTCACATGCAATGCAGGAAACCTGGGTTCAATCCCTGGGTCAGGAAGAGCCCCTGGAGAAGGAAATGGAAACCCACTCTAATATTCTTGCCTGAAGAATCCCATGCACAGAGTAGCCTGGCAGGCTAAAGTCCCCTGGGTAGCAAAGAGTCAGACATGACTGAGCAAACACACACACAGTGAGAAAATCAACCACAAGAGAAGGTCCTCCTCATTCATGAGCCTGTTTTGAGGACCAGATGAGGATGCATGGGAGAAGGCTGGTCTTGCTATCCTGAACCAGGAGACATGAGGCCTGTGTGCTCTGCAGCTGTCCTTAGGTCATCCACGGCTGGTTCACTGCCCAACTCCTCCTAGGGCTTGGAGATACAGGGGACTCCCTCTTCCACCACCATGATTACCCTTTCCCGATCCAGCATTTCAAGTTCTCCCCACTCCCTCTGCAGAGTTTTCTGCCGTTTGGTCTGACTCTGCTCTTCTTCCTGCCTTTGTTGCTTGGCCTGCTGTTCCCAAAGTTTATCTTCTTTCTTCCATTCAAGTGGTTTCTGGCTGACATCTAATGGGATAGAAAATGAAGAACCAATAGTTTTCAGAAGCAAATTTTTCAAACAGGGGATAGGTGTGCAGGGTGGAGGATGGGGGAGGGGGATTGCCAAGCCCCAGATAGATAGTGTGATTCTCAGCTGCCACTTGCACTTGCTTCAAGGGGCTGTTCTGTCCTTACTGTCCTCAGAGCCCCTAAACCCACCCTGAGCAGCGTGCCCTGCCCATCTCTCAACTGTGCCCCCCATTCCCACCCTGATTGCGTAGGTGAGCCCTGCATTTGCACCTCTGCATTTGGTTCAAGCCTGCCGCATTCTTAGGATTCTTTTATTTTTTTCTGTAGCTTGCACATGCAGATGTGTTTTGTTTTTATTTTTTAAAAAAATTATTTTAATTGGAAGCTAATTACTTTACAATATTGTAGTGGTTTTTGCCATACATTGACATGAATCCATCATGGATGTACATGTGTTCCACATCCTGAACCCCCTCCCACCTCCCTCCCCATCCCCATCCCATCCCTCAGAGTCATCCCAGTGCACCAGCCCTTAGCACCCTAGGATTCTGACCCAATTATTTGTCACCACTTATTTCCACAGCACTTTGATCATTCCCTCACCCTACTCCAACGAGGGCATGAGAATCTCCTGCCCAAAGGAGGACAAAATCACCACCATCCCCTTCCTACTCAAGCTACCTGGTGAACACTCCATTCCTTCCAGGCAAATCCCTCCCTGGGGTTTGGGACTGCCTCTGTTCCCATCACTCCCCCATGATTCCTCTTGTCCTTCTCTCTCCTCTCTCACTTCATACCAGTGCTTCTATGGGGCAGTTCCCTGCCATCTGCACATGGCAATCCCACAATGGTGGTTTCCCTCTGGTCCCTGTGACTGAGCTCACTCTATGCTTTCTACCACCTCCCAGGGCTTCAGGCTCCCTCCTCCTCATCCTGCTGCTACAGTGAGGGTCCTGATCATCCTTCACAGATAGCGCCAACACCACAGTCTCTGTGCTCCCTGACACCAATCTCTCAGCCTTCAAGTCAGCTTCCTTCCTTAGCACCTGTCACCTTCTGAAGAGAAGGAAGGGGAAGCACTGTGTGCTGTCTCTGCTCTGATAAAAGTCCAGACCACCGCAGCCAAGGCCCTGTCAACCAGCCTTTTGAATTCCTTCATGACCACCACTTTTGCACATCTAACCTCCACCAGCACATTCACTGTCACTTGACTCCAGCTGCTCTTCTCTGCCACCTATGCTCCTACAGTCTCCCTAATTGATGAGTTCCTTCCCCATCTCTCCCCACAAAACCACTTAGCCTGTAAATCCCACCTGTGTACACCCAGTACCCCCCATAGGGATGGGGAACCTCTCCAGTGCCGGCTGTGTCCACAATCATGTGTTACCTACTTTATGTCCCTTCAGGATGAATCTCAGGCTTCCTTTGCCCACTCCAGAGAGCCCACAGCATCTCATAGGTTGAATTACATTCCAAATCCGCTGCTTGTTCTTTTTCCTGCAGTTTTGACTGAAAAACCTCAGCACCCACCCCCCAACAGTGCTGAAAAACAGACAAATTCACTGCCTCAACACAGGACTCTGAACGTCTGTGCTGGGACCTGTTTCATATCACCAATGAAACTGAGCTTGCTCTCCTCACAGGAAGAGAGGCAACACAGGCTTGTCTTACCCTTGATCCTGGCTGTTAACCTGACTACCAGGAGGCAGGCTCTATTTATTTCCATGGGCAGAAAGGCAATCTTCTGCTTCCTTGCTGGGGACGAGGGTCACCCCTGAAGGGTGCAGCCACACTTCTGAACGCTCATTTTACAAGACATTATTCAGTTCAGCTCAGTCACTCAGTAGTGCATGCCTCTTTGCGACTGCATGGACTACAGCACTCCAGGCCTCCCTGTCCATCACCAACTCTTGGAGCCTGCCCAAATTCATGTCCATTGAGTCAGTGATGCCATCTAACCTTCCCATCCTCTGTCATCCCTTTCTTCTCCTGCCCTCAATCTTTCCCAGCATTAGGGTCTTTTCCAATGACTCAGTTCTTTGCACCAGGTGGCCAAAATACTGAACTTCAGCTTCAGCATCAGCCCTTCCAATGAATATTCAGGACTGATTTCCTTTAGGACTGACTGGTTTGATCTCCTTGTAGTCCAAGGGACTCTCAAGAGTCTTCTCCAACACCACAGTTCCAAAGCATCCATTCTTCCATTCCCACTTTTCTTTTTGGTGCAACTCTCACATCTGCATGTGGTTACTGGAAAAACCATAGCTTTGACTAGATGGACCTCTGCTGGCAAAGTAATGCTCTGCTTTTATATACACTGTCTAGGTTTGTCATAGGTTTTCTTCCAAGGAGCAAGCATCTTTTAATTTTATGGCTGCAGCTGCAATATGCAGTGATTTTGGAGCCCCCCAAAATAAAGTCTGTCATTGTTTCCCCATCTATTTGCCATGAAGTGATGTGTACCATGATCTCAGTTTTCTGAGCTGTTGAGCTTTAAGCCAACTTTTTCACTCTCTCTTTCACTTTCATGAAGAGGCTCTTTAGTTTCTTTTCACTTTTTGCCATATGGGTGGTATCATCTGCATATTGGAGGTTATTGATATTTTTCCTGGCAATCTTGATTTCAGCTTGTGTTTCATCCAACCCAGCATTTCTCATGATGTACTCTGCATATAAGTTAAATAAGCAGGGTGACAATATACAGTCTTGACATACTCCTTTCCCAGTTTGGAAACAGTCCATTGTTTCAAGCCTGGTTCTAACCATGCCTGGTTGCTTCTTGACTTGCATACAGATTTCTCAGGAGGCAGGTCAGGTGGTCTCTTATTCCCATCTATTTAGAATTTTCCAGTGTGTGTGATTCACACAAAGGTTTTGGTGTAGTCAATAAAGCAGAAGTAGATGTTTTTCTGGAACTCTCTTGCTTTTTTGATGGTCCAGTGGATGTTGGCCATTTGATCGCTGGTTCCTTTGCCTTTTTAAGATCCAGCTTGAATATCTGGAAGTTCACGGTTCACATATTATTGAAGCTTCACTTGGAAAATTTTGAGCATTACTTGGCTAGCATGTGAGGTGAATGCAATCATCAAGTAATTTGAACATTTTTTGGCATTGTCTTTCTTTGGGATTAGAACAAAAACTGACCTTTTCTAGTCCTGTGGCCTCTGATGAGTTTTTAAAATTTGCTGGCATATTGAGTGCAGCACTTTCACAGCCTTTTAGGATTTGAAATAGCTCATCTGGAGTTCCATCACTTCCATTAGCTTTGTTCATAGTAATGATTTCTAAGACCCACTTGACTTTGCATTCCAGGATGAGTGATCACATCATCATGATTATTAGTGTCATTAAGATGTTTTTTGTATAGTTCTGTATATTTTTGCCAACTCTTCTTAATATCTTCTGCTTCTGTTAGGTCCATACTATTTCTGTCCTTTATTTTGCATGAAATGTTCTCTTGATATTATTACAATGAATTATATAATAATATAATTATAATGAACATAATAGAAGACATTATTATAAGAACAATTACCTCTCACAGGTGGAACATTAATCTCCTCAGTTGGTTTCTTTTATTTTGTTATTTCTATTCCCATCTCTGTCAGATGGCTGCCACCATTGCTACTGAGTATCCATCTGAATGGGGCTCCCTGATGATGGGTTTCTGATCATACCCCACCCCCAACCCAGAGAAGCTCCACAAAGCAGGGATTGCTTGACTGCAAAATGCCCAGCCCCCAGCGAAGTCCCTGGCATAGACAAAGCTCTGATCAAGCCACCCTAGATGAATGCTTTCCACAATGATTTACACTGTAATCAGCAAAATCATCCCTCTCACAATCTTTCTTCTGACAGCAATTCCTCCTGTTCCTGAGTATGGTGACTTCACACTGCCTATGAGTCTTTGCACAGCTTTGGGTGAGGATGTTTCCCCAATGTTTGGAAACCACCAGTAGAGGGTTTTACTTGAGGAAGGGCACTTTGGTCAAGGAGAAAAGGACCTGTCTACTGGGCAATGCATGGACAGCCTCTACATGGTAGTGAGGGAAGGGGGAGCCTGCAGAAGAGAAAGAGAGAGAAAGGGGGCCAAAGGAGGGATTTAATGACCAGTATTCCTTCAATGTCATCACTGTTCTGAAGACTGAAATAAAACAGATTAACTGTCCTAATTTTTCAAGCATGAAGGAAGCAAAGAGATAGAAAGAAAAATAATACTGAGTTTTATTACTGACATACCTTGTTAGTTAATGAGAGGGAAACTCATACAGGTACTGAAAGGAGATGGGCCTGGCAGGCACACAGGTTGTGGCACTGTCCACAAGAGGCATGTCACCAGCCTGATGGGTACTGTGTTTCTTGAACAGCCTTGGCACACTCCACCCATCTATAAGAGGCACAAGCGAGTCTCCCCTAGCCCTCAGCAGCAGCAAGAGAAGAGAAGGTGGGGATAACTGCTTGCTGAGCACTGAAGTTTTAGAAAAAGCAACTGGGCCAGCCTTTTCCTTACAGGGTTCCAGGAACTCACTAGAGCCACTCGCCAATGTGCTTCTACAAGCATTCTTAGGAGATTCATTTACAAATATTATTTGCTACCCAGTAGGGAAATTGGTCCAGCAACAGCAGAATTCATCTGAAGTGGTGAAAGCATCTGAATTCTATTTCAATAGCAGTGATTTAACAAAGTTAATGACGTTGGTTCAAAGATTTCATAAAATATACTAAGCTCTTTATTTTGCCTGTTCAAAGTACTAGACATTCAGACTTCAGGATGAAGTTCTCAAAGCAAAGTAATAGGTTAACACAGAAACACAAAGACTTTCTGGGGGATGGGATCAAGATGGTGGAGGAGCAGGTCATGGAACTCACCTTCTCCCACAAATACATCTTAAAACATCTGCACATGGAACAATTCTCACAAAACATTACAGAACACTGGAAGACCACATGAGACTTAACAAGAGGGCAACACAAGTCTAGGAAACTAGGTAGGATGAAAGAAAAAAGAAAAACCAAAAAGAGAAAGGAATTGAGAGGGTACCTGCAACCATGGGAGGGGCCTGTGAAGAAGCAAAAGTTTTTCACCCTGGCAGCTGAGGCTCAGGCTTTAGAAGTCTGAATCAGGGAGACAGCCTGAGAAGTTACAGGGTGCAAGGGAGTGTAGTAATAAGCCTGGACCAGCCAGGTAGTTCATGGGGTTGCAAAGAGTCGCACATGACTTAGCGACTGAACAATAACAGCTGACGGATACTTAGGTTATTTTAAGTTTCTGGCTATTATGAATAAAGCTTATATAAAGGATATACCAAGCCATAAAGAAACTCAGAGCTGGTTGACACTACATCTCTATTGTTTAGTGAAGTAGGCTCTGAGGTTGAAAAATCTAAGTCAAGGTCAAAGCCAAGACAACAATTTCTAGTCTCTTAAGCTAATACTCTTAAATCTCCATTCTGTAACTAAGGAAGTGTTTTCTAAATCTGAGGCAATTGATGGAATCAGTATAATCCAAGAGTCACTTAACATTTTCACATTCTACAAAAGTGGGGGGAAAAAGCAAATTTTAAGAAGTCACTTATTTTAAATCTGAGGCAATCCTAACCTTCATAAATTAAAGATTCATTTTGGGGCTTAGCTTTGACTTTACAGTTATTGTTGTTCAACAGTCACTAAGTAGTGTCCTATTCTTTGGGCCCCACAGACTACAGCACACCAGGCTTCTCTTTCCTTCACTATCTCCTGAAGTTTGCTCAAACTTATGTCCATTGAGTGGCAAGGTCATTCAACCATCTCATCCTCTGTTGCCCTCTTCTCTTCCGGCCTGGATTATTTTCTAAGTTTGAAACTAG
>SJYQ01007336.1:111049-122865 GCA_006410935.1 Redunca redunca
TATACTATGGAAAACCAATGGATCCAGGAAATTTAAAAATACCTTTAGACAAATGACAATGAAAACAGAACCATATAAAAAATTTATGGGATGTAGCAAAAGCAGTTCTTGGAGATTCACAGTAATATAGACTTTCCTCAAAAAACAAGAAAAATCTTAATAAAAATGTAATATACCACTTAAAATAACTAGAAAAAGAACAAACAAAACCTAAAGTTAGCAGAAAGAAGGAATTAATAAAGATGATAGAAAATAAAGTAGCAATTAAAAAAAGAATAAGTCAATAAAACCAAGAGCTGAGTCTTTGAAAGAGTAATAAAATTGATAACCTCTGGTCAGGCTCACCAAGAAGAGAACCAGATTTAAATAAACAAAATAAGAAATGAAAAGGAGATATAAAAGCCAATTACAAATAAATAAAAAAAAGTCCTATGAAAATACTATGAACAATTATACACCAACAAATTCAAAACCCATAACAAATGGACAATTTTTCTAGAAACACATAGCTCACCAAAACTGAATTAAAAAAAACAACTAAGTAATTTGGACAGACTGGTCATTAGAAGTGAAAAAGAATATGTAACAATAATCATAATGGGGAGCTAAGATGGTGGAGAAATAGGATGGGGAGACCACTTTCTTCCTAACAAATTCATTGGAAGATCATTTGAACTCTGAGCAAATTCCAAGAAACATCTTCTGAACTCTGGCAGAGGACACCAGGCACCCAAAAAGACAGCCCATTGTCTTCAAAAGGAGGTAGGACAAAAGATAAAAGATAAAAAGAGAGACAAATCAATTAGAGACAGAGACCTGTCCCGCAGAGGGAGTCATGAAAGAGAAGTTCCCACACACCAGGAAACCCTCTCACTGGCGGGTCTGTGGGGGAGTGTTGGAATTTCAGAGGGCAACATAACCAGCAGGAAAAAAAGTTAATAAACCCCACATATTATATGCCTAACCACAACTCCCAGTGGAGAAGTAGCCCAGAAGCTTGCTTATGTCACTAGCAAGTGGAGGCTGAACAGGGAGCTGTGGGCTGCATTGCTTAGGGTAAGGACTGGGCCTGAATGCCCTGAAGACAGTCTAAGGGAGCTAACCTGAGATAGCAACCCAAACTGCGGCATAGCCAGAGAGAAAGAGAGAGGAAAAAAAAAAAAGAAAGAATGAGAACTGTCCTGTGAAAAGCTCTAACCTAGTCAGAGCATAGCCTGCGCAAGGAATGAAGGACTGAGCAAATACCAGAGGAGAGCTAGCCAGTTGCAGACCAGCCTCTCCCCATGCCAGAGGCAGACAGGTGGGTGGGTGATAACCAGAGCCAGAAGCCAAGGGGAAAACTCGTCCCCAGAGACTGCATCCTTTACCAAACTGCGAGCAGGCTCCCAGTGGCTAACCAAAGTTTTCCTGGGATCCTGGACAGTTGACATTTGCCAGGAAGGTCACAGCCAGAGATCAGTTCCCCAGAGGAGACACACAGCACACCTGAGATGGCATTCCCGCTGTGCACTCAGGAGACTGAGACGCTGGGATGGGGGAGGTGATAAGATGCACCAACCACCTGGGGAGAGTGTGCTCACCAAGCACCTGGTCGCCTGAGCTGCTTGGACCTGTGAAGGGCAGAAAACGAAGGCCCAACCGAGCCTGTGAAATAGATATTTTCCTGGAACTCTCTCGCTGTAGCAATGATCCAGCAGATGGTGGCAATTTAATCTCTGGTTTCTCTGCCTTTTCTAAATCCAGCTTGAACATCTGGAAGTTCATGGTTCATGTATTGCTGAAGCCTGGCTTGGAGAATTTTGAGCATTCCTTTACTAGCATGTGAGATGAGTACAATTGTGCGGTAGTTTGAGCATTCTTTGGCATTGCCTTTCTTTGGGATTGGAATGAAAACTGACCTTTTCCAGTCCTGTGGCCAATGCTGAGTTTTCCAAACTAGTGTGTGAGATGAGTCCAATTGTGTGGTAGTTTGATCACTGTTTGGCATTGCCTCTGGGGCTGGATGAAAACACACTCTGTGAGTGGGGACAAACCCAGTTTGACCCAGACACTGCAAGCGCTCCCCACACATGCCAGTGATATTTGTTTGCAGTGTTCCTCTCTCACAACAGCACAGCAACCCTAAATAAGTGACTACCTTTGCCCCCTTGTGTCAGTGTGGAAATTAGACACTGAAGATACGTGCAAACAGAGGAAGCTAAAATAAACAGAGGGAACTGCTTTGAAAGTGACAGGTGCAACTGATTAAAACCCTGCGGTTAGCAGACTACATTGGAAAGGGCCTATATAACTGTCACCTTGCTTATTTAACTTATATGCAGTGTACATCATGAGAAATGCTGGGCTGGATGAAACACAAGCTGGAATTAAGATTGCTGTGAGAAATATCAATAACCTCAGAAATGCAGATGACACCGCCCTTATGGCAGAAAGTGAAGAGGAACTAAAAAGCCTCTTGATGAAAGTGAAAGAGGAGAGCAAAAAAGTTGGCTTAAAGCTCAACATTCAGAAAATGAAGATCATGGCTTCTGCTCCCATCACTTCATGGGAAATAGATGGGGAAACAGTGGAAACAGTGTCAGACTTTATTTTGGGGGGCTCCAAAATCACTGCAGATGGTGACTGCAGTCCTGAAATTAAGACACTTACTCCTTGGAAGAAAAGTTATGACCAACCTAGTCTAGTCCAGGCTATGGTTTTTCCAGTGGTCATGTATGGATGTGAGAGTTGAACTATAAGGAAAGCTGAGTGCAGAAGAATTGATGCTTTTGAACTGTGGTTTTGGAGAAGACTCTTGAGAGTCCCTTGGACTGCAAGGAGATCCAACCAGTCCATCCTAAAGGAGATCAGTCCTGGATGTTCATTGGAAGGACTGATGCTGAAGCTGAAATTCCAATACTTTGGCCACCTCATGCAAAGAGTTGACTCACTGGAAAAGACCCTGATGTTGGGAGGAATTGAGGGCAAGAGGAGAAGGGGATGACACAGGATGAGATGGCTGGATGGCATCACCAACTTGTGGACATGAGTCTGGGTAAACTCTGGGAGTCAGTGACAGGTAGGCCTGGTGTGCTGTGATTAATGAGGTTGCAAAGAGTTGGACACAACTGAGCAACTGAACTGACAGACCTAGAGAAGAAGTGTAAACTGGAACAAGGAACTATCTGAAACTGAACTGACCACACACTGCCCACAACAGCTTCAGAGAAATTCCTAGATATATTTTATATTATCATTTTTTAAAAATTTTAAGTCCTTTATTATTAATTTTCATTTTTATAACCTTACAACTGAAGTGACTTAGCAGCAGCAGCAGCAAATTGCCTTGCAAAAAAAAAGACCCTATATTTAACACAATTTTCATATATATTTTTTATAATTTTTGTGATATTTTTGGCTTTTTAAAAAATATTGTATTGTTGAGAGTCTAACTACTCTAGATTTTCAACCTTTGCTTTTTGGTATTTGTTATCAATTTTGTACCTTTAAGAATACAATCTTCAGTACCCGTTTTTAATTAGGAGTGTCATTACTGGCTTGATTGCCTTCTTCCCCTTTTTACTCTCCTTTTCCTCCCCCAGTAACCTCTAACTCATCTCTCCCATTTCTCTTCTCTACCCAACTCTGTGAATCTCTTTGGATATTGTGGTGAACACTTAGGGAACTGATTACTGGCTAGATCTGTCTCTCTCCTTTTGATTCCCCCTCTTCTCCTCCTGGTCACCTCTATCTCCTGCCTCCCTCTTCTCTTCTCTGTGTAACTCTGTGACCTCTGTGGGCGTTTCAGGCTGTGGAGAGCACATAGGGATTTGATTACTGGCTAGACTGCTCTCTCCCCTTTTGATTCCCCCTCTTTTCCTCCTCGTCACCTTTATCTCCCTCCTCCCTCTTCTCTTGTCCATGTAACTTAAGTGAACCTCTCTGGGTGTCCCTCACTGTGAAGAATCTTTTCTCCAATAACCTAGATGTTTTATCTTCAGTGCAGTACAGATGAAGTCTTGAGGCTACTGTAAGACTATGACTGAAAACCAGAGGCAGGAGGCTTAAATCCAAAACTTGAGAACACCAGAGAACTCCTGACTAGAAGGACATTAATCGAAAAAAGCTCAACCAAAAGCCTCCATACCTACACTGAAGCCAAGCTCAACCCAAGAGCCAACAAGTTCCAGAGCAAGACATACCATGAAAATTCTCCAGCAACAGAGGAACACAGCCCTGAGCATTAATATACAGGCTGCCCAAAGTCACACCAAAGTTATAGACAGCTCAAAACTCACTACTGGACACTTCATTGCACTCCAGAGAGAAAAGATATAGCTTTACCCCCCTGAACACAGACATAAACTTCCCTAACCAGGAAATCTTGACAAGCCACTTGTCCAACCCCACCCTCAGGGAGGAACCTCCACAATAAAGAGGAACCAAAAACTTCCAGCATACAGAAATGCCACCCCAAGCATAACAATCTAAACAAGATGAAAAGGCAGAGAAATATTCAACAGGAAAAGAAACATGATAAATGCTGACCAAACCAACTTGAAAGCAAAATGGAGTTACAGATAGTCTGAAGACAAGGATTGAGAAGATGCAAGAAATGTTTAACGAGGACCTAGAAGAAAGTCATTTCAGTTCAGTTGCTTAGTTGTATCCAACTCTTTGCGACTGCATGAACTGCAGCATGCTAGGCTTTCCTGTTCATCACCAACTCCCGGCGCTCACTCAAACTCAGGTCCATCGAGTCGGTAATGCCATCTAGCCATCTTATCCTCTGTTGTCCCCTTCTCCTCTTGCCCACAATCCCTCCCAGCATCAGAGTCTTTTCCAGTGAGTCAACTCTTCACATGAGGTGGCCAAAGTACTGGAGTTTCAGCTTTAGCATCATTCCTTCCAAAGAACACCCAGGACCGATCTCCTTCAGAATGGATTGGTTGGATCTCCTTGCAGTCCAAGGGACCCTCAAGAATCTTCTGCAACACCACAGTTCAAAAGCATTAGTTCTTCAGTGCTCAGCTTTCTTCACAATCCAACTCTCAATAAATGAGATCAAAACCACTCTGGAGTGAACCACAGTAGATAAACTGAGGCAGAAGTTAGGATAAGTGAGGTAGAAGATAGAATGGTGTAAATAAATGAAGCAGAGAGGAAAAAGCATAAAAGAATTAAAAGAAATGAGGACAATCTCAGAGACCTCTGGGAAAATATTAAATGCCCCAACACTGGAATCATAGGAGTCCCAGAAGAATAAGATGAAAAGAAAGACCATGAGAAAATACTTGAGGAGAAAAATAAGCCTCCATACCTACACTGAAGTGAGTGTAGCTGAAAACTTCCCTAAAATGGCAAAGAGAATAGCCATCCAGTTCCAAGATACCCAGAGAGTCCCAAACAGGACAAACCAAAGGAAAAACACCCCAGACACATTAATCAAATTAACAAAGATCAAACATAAAGAACAAATATTAAAAGCAGCAAGGGAAAAACAACAAATGACAAAATGGGACTCCCATAAGGATAACAGCTGATCTTTCAATAGAAACTCTTTAGGCCAGAAAGGAATGGCAGGACATAAAAGTGATGAAAGAGAAAAACCTACAGCCCAGATTACTGTACCCAGCAAGGATCTCATTGAAATATGAAGGAGAAATCAGAAGCTTTACAGACAAACAAAAGTTGAGAGAATTCAACACTACCAAACCAGCTCTCCAACAAATGCTAAAGGATCTTCTCTAGACAGGAAACACAGAAAGGGTATATAAACTCGAACCCAAAACAACAATGGAAATGGGATAATACTTATAATTAATTACCTTAAATGTAAATGGGTAGAATGCCCCAACCAGAAGAAAAAGACTGGCTGAATGGATATAAAACCAAGACCCCTATATATATACTGTCTATAAGAAACCCACCTCAATATAAGGGACACATACAGACTGAAAAGATATTTCACACAAATGGAGACCAAAAGAAAGCAGGACTAGCAATACTCATGTCAGATAAAACAGACTTTGAAATAAGTGCTGTGAAAAGAGACAAAGGAGGAAACTAGATAATGATCACAGGATCAATCCATGAAGAAGATATAACAGTTATAAATATATATGCACCCAACATAGGAGCACTGCAATATGTAAGGGAAATGTTAACAAGTACGAAAGGGCAAATTAGCAGTAACACTATGATAGTGGGAGCCTTTAATACCCCACTCATACCTATGGATAGATCTACTAAACAGAAAATTAGCAAGGAAACAAAAACTTTAATGATACAATGGACTAGTTAGACCTAACTGATATCTACAGGACATTTCCCCCCAAACAATGAATTTCACCCCAAAACAATGAATTTTACCTTTTCCTCAAGTGCACATGCAATCTTCTCCAGGATAGATCACATCCTGGGCCATAAATCTAGCCTTGGTAAATTAAAAAAAACTGAAATCATTCCAAGCATCTTTTCTCATTACAATGTGGTTAAGACTGGATGTCAATACAGGGAAAAAACTATTAAAAATACAAACATATGGAGGCTAAACAACACACTTCTGTATAACAAATGAATCTCAAATGAAATAAAAAAAGAAATCAAAATATGCATAGAAATTAATGAAAATGAAACCACAACCCAAAATTAATGAAAATGAAAACACAACCCATAGCCTATGGCATTCAGTAAAAGCAGTGCTAAGGGGAAGGTTCACAGCAATACAAGCTTACGTCAAGAATCAAGAGAAAAATCAAATAAATAACCTAACTGTACATCTAAAGCAACAAGGAAAGGAAGAAATGAAGAACCCTAGGGTGAGGAGAAGGAAAGAAATAATAAAAATTAGGGCAGAAATAAATGAAAAAGTAACAAAGCAAAAGTAACCACAGCAAAAATCAACAAAATTAAAAGCTAGTTCTTTGAAGAGATGAATAAAATAGACTAACCATTAGCCAGACTCACCAAGAAAAGAGAGAAGAATCAAATCAAGAAAATTAGAAATGGAAATGGAGAGGTCACAACAGAAAACACAGAAATACAAAGGCTCCTAAGAGACTACTATCTGCAACTATATACCAATAAAACGGACAACTTGGAAGAAATGGACAAATTCCTAGAAGAGTATAACTTTCCAAACCTGAACCAGGAAGAAATAGAAAATCTTAATAGACCCATCACAAGCATGGAAATCCAAACTGTAATCAGAAATCTTCCAGCAAACAAAAGCCCAGGTCCAGACAGCTTCACAGCTGAATTCTACCAAAAATTTAGAGAAGAGCTAACACCTATCCTACTCAAACTCTTTCAGAAAATTGCAGAGGAAGGTAAACTTCCAAACTCATTCCATGAGGCTACAATCATCCTAACATGATGCCACGAAAAAACCAGACAAAGATGCCACAAAAAAGGAAAACTATAGGCCAATATCACTGATGAACATAGATGAAAAAATTCTTAACAAAATTCTAGCAATCAGAATCCAACAACATATTAAAAAGATCATACGTCATGACCAACTGGGCTTTACCCCAGGGATGCAAGGAATCCATAATGTCCAGAAATCAATCAATGTGATAAAGTACATTAACAAATTGAAAGATAAAAACCACATGAATATTTCAAAAGATGCAGAGAAAGCCTTTGACAAAATCCAACATCCATTTGTAATAAAAACCCTCCAGAAAGCAGGAATAGAGAAACATACTTCAACATAATAAAAGCCATATATGATAAATCCACAGAAACATTCTCCTCAATGGTGAAAAATTGAAAGCATTTCCCCTAAAGTCAGGAACAAGACAAGGGTGCCCACTCTTACCACTACTATTCAATATAGTTTTGGAAGTTTTAGAGAAGAAAAAGCAATTAGAGAAGAAAAAGAAATAAAAGGAATCCAGATTGGAAAAGAAGTACAATTCTCATTGTTTGCTAATGACATGATCCTCTACATAAAAACCCTAAAATTTCCACCAGAAAATTACTAGAGCTAATCAATGAATACAGTAAAGTTATAGGATACAAAATTAACACACAGAAATCCCTTGCATTCCTATACACTAACAATGAGAAAAGAAAGAGAAATTAAGGAAACAATTCCATTCACCACTGTAACAAATAAAATACCTAGGAATATATCTACCTAAAGAAACAAAAGACCTATACAGAGAAAAGTATAAAACACTGATGAAAGAAATCAAAGAGGATACACACAGATGGAGAAATATACCATGTTTATGCATTGGAAGAAGCAACATAGTGAAAATGAGTATACTACCCAAAGCAGTCTATAGATTCAATGCAGTCCCTATCAAGCTACCAACGGTATTTTTCAGAGAAGTAGAACAAATAATTTCACAATTTGTATGGAAATACAAAAAACCTTCAATAGCCAAAGCAATCTTGAGAAAGAAGAAGGGAACAGGAGTAATGAACCTGCCTGATTTTAGACTATACTACAAAGCTGTAGTCATCAAGACAGTATGGTACTGGCACAAAGACAGAAATATAGATCAATGGAACAAAATAGAAAGCCCAGAGATAAATCGATGCACCTGTGGACACCTTATCTTTGTCACCTCCTTTGTCAAGGAGGTATGGATATACAATGGAGAAAAGACAATCTCTTTAACAAGTGGTGCTGGGAAAACTGGTCAGCCACTTGTAAAAGAATGAAACTACAACACTTTCTAATACCATACAGAAAAATAAATTCAAAATAGATTAAAGATCTAAACATAAGACCAGAAACTAGAGGAAAACATAAGTAAAACAGTCTCTGACATAAATCACAGCATGATCCTCTATGATCCACCTCCCAGAGTAATGGAAATAAAAGCAAAAATAAGCAAATGGGACCTAATTAAACTTAAAAGCTTTTGCACAATGAAGAAAACTATAAGCAAGGTGAAAAGACAGCCTTCTGATTGGGAGAAAGTAATAGCAAATGAAGCATCTGACAAATAATTAATCTCAAAAATATATAAGCAGCTCCTGCAGCTCAATTCCAGAAAAATAAGTGACCCCATCAAAACATGGGCCAAAGATCTAAACAGATAGTTCTCCAAAGAAGGCATACAGATGGCTAACAAACACTTGAAAAGATGCTCAACAACATTCATCATCAGAGAAATGCAAATCAAAACCATCATGAAGTACCTCTCACACAAGTCAGAATGGCTGCTATCAAAAAGTCTACAGACATTAAGTGCTGGAGAGGGTATGGAGAAAAGGGAACCCTTACACTGCTGTTGGGAATGCAAACTAGTACAGCCACTATGGAGAACATAGTGGAGATTCCTTAAAAAACTGGAAATAGAACTGCCATATGACCCAGCAGTCCCACTGTGCGGCATACACACTGAGAAATCAGAATTGAAAGAGACACGTGTATCCCACTGTTCATCGCAGCACTGTTTACAATAGCCAGGACATGGAAGCAAGCTAGATTTCCATCAGCAGATGAATGAATAAGAAAGCTGTGGTACATATACACAATGGAATATTCCTAAGCCATTAAAAAGAATGCATTTGAATAAACTCTAATGAGGTGGATGAAACTGGACTCTATAATACAGAGAGAAGTAAATCAGAGAGAAAAACACCAATACAGCATACTAAAAAAGAAATGCAGAAAAGCAAACGGCTGTCTGGGGAGGCTTTACAAATAGTTGTGAAAAGAAGAGAGGNNAGAGAGTTCCAGAAAAACATCTATTTCTGCTTTATTGACTATGACAAAGCCTTTGACTGTGTGGATCACAATAAACTGTGGAAAATTCTGAAAGAGATGGGAATACCAGAACACCTGACCTGTCTCTTGGGAAATCTGTATGCAGGTCAGGAAGCAACAGTTAGAACTGGACATGGAACAACAGACTGGTTTCAAATAGGAAAAGGAGTACATCAAGGCTGTATATTGTCACCCTGCTTAATTAACTTCTATGCAGAGTACATCATGAGAAATGCTGGACTAGAAGAAACACAAGCTGGAATCAAATTGCTGGGAGAATTATCAATAACCTCACATATGCAGATGACACCACCCTTATGGCAGAAAGTGAAGAGGAGCTAAAAAGCCTCTTGATGAAAGTGAAAGAGGAGAGTTAAAAGGTTGGCTTAAAGCTCAACATTCAGAAAATGAAGATCATGGCATCCGATCCCATCACTTCATGGGAAATAGATGGGGAAATAGTGGAAACAGCGTCAGACTTTATTTTTGGGGGCTCCAAAATCACTGCAGATCGTGACTTCAGGCTGAAATTAAAAGACGGTTATTCCTCAGAAGAGAAGTTATGAGCAACCTAGATAGCATATTCAAAAGGAGAGACATTACTTTGCCAACTAAGGTCCGTCTAGTCAAGGCTATGGTTTTTCTTGTGGTCATGTATGGATGTGAGAGTTGGACTGTGAAGAAGGCTGAGCGCCAAAGAATTGATGCGTTTGAACTGTGGTGTTGGAGAAGACTCTTGAGAGTCCCTTGGACAGCNGACAGCAAGGAGATCCAACCAGTCCATTCTGAAGGAGATCAGCCCTGGGATTTATTTGGAAGGAATGATGCTAAAGCTGAAACTCCAGTACTTTGGCCACCTCATGAGAAGTGTTGACTCATTGGAAAAGACTCTGATTCTGGGAGGGATTGGGGGCAGGAGGAGAAGGGGATGATTTAGGATGAGATGGTTGAATGGCATCACTGACTCAATGGACGTGAATCTGAGTGAACTCCAGGAGTTGGTGATGGACAGGGAGGCCTGGCATGCTGTGATTTTTGGGGTTGGAAACAGTAGAACACGACTGAGTGACTGAACTGAACTGGATGTGTATATATGGAATTTAGAAAGATAGTAATGATGACCTTATATGTGAGTCAGCAAAAGAGACACAGATGTAAAGAACAGACCTTTGGACTCTGGGAGAAGGTGAGGGTGGGATGATTTGAGAGAACAGCACTGAAACATTGTGAAAGATATGTGAAACAGATAGCCAGTGCTGGTTTGATTCATGAGATAGGGCGCTCAGGGCTGGTGCACTGGGATGACCCTGAGGGATGGGATGCGGAGGGATACGGATTTGGGAGAGGGGTTTAGGACCAGGAACACGTGTACAACCAAGGTTGATTCATGTCAATGTATGGCAAAAACCACTATAATACTGTAAAGTAATTAGCCTCCAATTAAAATAAATTAATTAAGAAAATCATACTATAAAAAGCTCTGTACAAAAGTACAGGACCAGATAGCTTCACAGGTGAATTCTACGAAACATGAAGAGAAGAATTTATATAGATCTTTGTCAAACTTTTCCAAAAAATTGAGGAGGAGATATCCTCTCAGATATCCTCATGAATCCACTATCACTCTGATACCCAAACCAGAGAAATACACCTATAAAAACAAAAAAATTACAGGTCAATATCTTTAATGAATACAGATGAAAAAATTCCTCAGCGAACTGTTATCAAACTTAATTTAATAAGACATACAAAAGATCATACACTACAACCATGTGAGATTCATCCCAAGTTCATAAAAATGGTTCAACGCATGCAAATCAACATGAAACACCACCAGGAAGAAAAGAAAAAAACCACATGATCATCTCAATAGATGTAGTAAAAGCATATAAGAAAACTCAACATCCAGTCAAAGCAAACTCTTACTAAGCTGGGAATGGGGGGAAAACATCTCAACATAATAATAACCATTTATTAAAAACCCACAGTGAATCTAATACTCAATGGTGAAACTTGAAAGCCTTTCTGGTAAAATCTAGAACAAGATAAGGAAGTTCACCCTCACCTCTTCTATTCAATATAGTAATGAAAGCTCTAGCTACAA
>SJYQ01007336.1:123612-159648 GCA_006410935.1 Redunca redunca
AACTGATCTCCTTTAGGATGGACTGATTGGATTTCCTTGCAGTCCAAGGGACTCTCAAGAGTCTTCTCCAACACCACAGTTCAAATGCATCAATTCTTTGGCACTCAGCTTTCTTTATAGTCCAACTCTCACATCCACACATGACTACTGGTAAGACCATAGCCCTGACGATACAGATCTTTGCTGGCAAAGTAATGTCTCTGCTTTTTTAATATGCTGTCTAGTTTGGTCATGATGTTTCTTCTAAGGAGGAAATGTCTTTTAATTTTATTGCTGCAGTCACCATATGCAGTGATTTTTGAGCCCCGCAAAATAAATTCTCTCACTGTTTCCATTGTTTCCCCTTCTATTTGCCATGAACTGATAGGGCGAGATGCCATGATGTTTGTGTTCTTTTACAAAATATAAATTTATTTATTTTAGTTGGAGGCTAATTACTTTACAATATTGTATCGGTTTTGCCATACATCAAGATGAATCCGCCATGAATGTACACGTGTTCCCCATCCTGAAGCCCCCTCCCACCTCCTTCCCTTGATCTTAGTTTTCTGAATGTTGAGTCTTAAGCCAACTTTTTCACTCTCTTCTTTCACTTTCAACAAGAGGCTCTTTAGTTTTTCTTCGATTTCTGCCATAAGGGTAGTGCCATCTGCGTATCTGAGGTTATTGATATTTCTCCCGGCAATCCTGAGTCCAGCTTATGCTTCATTCAGCCCAGTGTTTCTCATGATGTACTGTGCATAGAGGTTAAATAAGCAGGGTGACAGTATACAACCTTGATGTGCTCCTTTCCTGATCTGGAACCAGTCTGTTGTTCCATGTCCAGTTCTAACTGTTGCTTCCTGACTTGCATATAGATTTCTTAGGAGGCAGGTCTGGTGGTCTGGTATTCCCATCTCTTTCAGAATTTTCAACAGTTTGTTGTGATCCACACAAAAGCTTTGGCATAGTCAATAAAGAAGAAGTAGATGTTTTTCTGGAAGTCTCTTGCATTTTCAATGATCCAGTGGATGTTTGCAATTTGATCTCTGGTTCCCCTGCCTTTTCTAAATCCAGCTTGAATATCTTGAAGTTCACGGTTCATGTACTGCTGAAGCCTGGCCTGGAGAATTTTCAGCATAGATTTGCTAGAGTATGAGATAAGTGCAATTGTGTGGTACTTTGAGCATACTTTGGCATTGCCATCTTTGGGACTGGAATGAAAATTGACCTTTTCCAGGACCTTTAAAAATTACTTCTCCCATCCCAAAACATAAAAAATAACCATGAATGAAGAGATGAAAGATTTATATATTGAGAACTATAAAATATTAATAAAGGAAATTAAAGAGGATTCAAAGAAATGAAAAGATGTCCCATGCTCTTGGACTATAAGTATACTGTTAAAATGGCAGTACTATCCAAAGAAATCTATTAAATTTCCCATGATACTTCCTCACAAAACTAGAATAATCAGTCTTAAAATTTATATGTGTAAAAAACCCAGAATTGCCAAAGAAATCCTGAGGGCAAAAAACACAAGGCAGGAGCCATAACCCTTTCAGACTTTAGAAAATACTAGAAAGGTATAGTAATCAAAACATCATGGTACTGGAACAAAAACAGATAAATGAGTCAATGGAATAGAATAGAGAGCCCACAAATAAACCCCCATACCCAAAGTCAATTAATCTTGGACAATGAAGGCAATAATGTACAGTGGGAAAAACACAATTTGCTCAACAAGTGCTGTTGGGAAAGCTGAAGAGCTGCATACAAAGCAATGAAGTGAGAACACACTATGTCATCATACACGAACTCAAAATAGCTTAAAGACTCAAAAGACATGATTCCACAAAGCTCTGAGAGGAGATCATAGGATAACATTCTATGACATAAATCATACCAGTGTTTTCTTAGGTCAGTCTCCCAAGATAATAGAAATAAAAACAAAAATAAACATTTATCTCATAAACCTAAAAAAAACCTGTATAAGCTTTTGTAGAGCAAAAGAAACCATAAACAAAAAACAAAGAGACAACTTATGCATGGGACAAAATATTTGGTAACAACACCTAATTTGTTAGCTTAATTTCCAAAATATACACAATCAACAGCAAAAAATTAAACAACCCCAAATGGGCAGAAGACCTAAGTAGATGTTTCTCTGAAGAAGAAATACAAGTGGCCAATAGGCACATGATAAGATACTTAGTATCACTAAATATCAGAGAAATACAAGTCAAAACTATAATGAGGGATTACCTCACACTGGATCAGAATGGTCATCATTAAAGACTCTACAAATGCTTGAGAAAGTGTGTAGAAAATGGAACCCTCCTACACTGTTGGTGAATATGGTTGGTACAGCCACTATGGAACTGAGGTTCCTCAGAAAACCAAAAAAGGAATTACCATACGATTTACCAATCCTATTCCTGGGCATATATAGGGACAAAACTCTATAATCTAAAAAGATATATGCACCTGTATGTTAATAGCAGCACTATTCACAATAGCCAAGACATTAAAAACAACCTACACATTCATCAGTACATGAATGGATAAAGATGTGGCGTATATATACATACACAAATACACACAGACACAATGCAATACTAACCAGCCAAAATAAAAGAACAAAAATAATGCCATTTGCAGCAACATGCATGCAAGTAGAGATTACCATACTAGGTGAAGTAAGTCTGAAAGAAAAACAAATACCATGTGGTATTACCTATATGTGAAATCTAAAATATGACACAAATGAGCATGTCTGTGAAACAGAAACACTCATAGACGGTGAGAAGAGATGGGGTGGCAAAGTGGGAAGGTTTTGTGTAGGGATGGAGTGGGATGGGAGGCTGGGTTTGACAGATGTAAGCTACTATGTATGTAATGGATCAACAACAAAGTTCTGTAAAGCACAGAGAACTATATTTAGTATCCTCTGATAAAGAAAAGAAAGTGAAGTCGCTCAGTTGTGTCTGATTTCTTAGGATCCCATGGACTGTATGTAGCCTACCAGGTTCCTCTGTCCATGGGATTTTTCAGGTAAGAGTACCGGGGTGGGTTGCCATTTCATTCTCCAGGGGATCTTCACAACCCAGGGACTGAACCCAGGTCTCCCACATTGTAGGCAGACACTTTACTGTCTGAGCCACCAGGGAAGTTCATCCTGTGATAAACTGTAATGAATAAGAATATCAGAAGCAATCTATATATGTGTAACTGCTGGATATATGACTCACTGCTGGATAGCAGAAGTCAACACAGTAGAGTAAATCTACTAAATTTCAATTAAAAAATAGCTTGTAAAACCACAGTCATAACAGTAATTAACATTTGAGACTTTATGCATACCAACTTTTGCTTCATACGCTTTCTTCTGTAATGCATGTTATAATTTCACAATCCATCACTCACAACCTTGAAATCCAACAAGCTCGGAGAACTGAAAGCGCATTCACAACGTGTTTGGGGACAAAGCCTAACCAGACTTGAACTCAGATGGTTGAAAAATCTGACCTGAGCTGATACAAATCCATTTATAATCTTTGTTTATTTCACCCGGCAGGAACATTAACACACTTGACTTTAAAATAATGAATGTGTCTCATTACAGAATGACCCCAAACTCCCAGGGCTGTGGCAAAATCTACTGCATACAGCTTGAGTCTCAGTGAAGGGAAGAAGGGTGTATGGTCAGGGCACCACTGTTGGCCCAAAACTCTTACTGCTCCCAAGTCACGGAAGGGAGACTGCAGCTGAATCACCTAGCAGCAAGGCACCAAGTCACTGGGCTGGCCTAATGCAAAGCCACCACATGTGACCACTCCTCTCCTGCAAGGCCACCTTGATGATGCCAGGGACAGATGCATGGGAGGGCTATGCTCATGAAGCTTCCATCCTCACTGAACTATTTCTAATGATCTGAGTTCGGGACAGTTTGAGCAGTGGGCAGTTTGGCAAATGCAGAGTTGTGGAGAGAAAATGAGGAACAGGCAAGAGTAGAGATGAGCAAAGAGATGGAAATAAAAGTTGTGTGGGGAGAAGGGGCCAAGGGAGAAGAAGAGCAAACAAGAAATGAAGAAGGCTCAGAATCAGTCTTGTGAACTTCCACTGGGCTTGAAAGCAGCTCAACAAAGCGTCTAAGCCTCAAAACTTGTTAGGAAGGAGGAAGGGCAGATGTCATGCATCCACAGGAAGACACAGTAGCAAAATGATAGCACTGGCCATTTCTCCAATGTTTTATATGCCCCAGGTACTGCACTGGAGCTGCTCACATTTCCCCTTTGTTTTCCAGAGAATGGAAGGTATTATCCTCATCACAAAGGGGGAAACTGAGGCCCAAGGAAGTTAAAAACAATGTACCCAAGGCTAAACAACTAGCTTCAAAATTAGTGTTCAAACCCAATTTTCCGATTTCAGTGGCAGTACTCTTTCTGCCAAGCAATGCTGCCTCTCTCACTGACGTACTCCTCTGTCAGGGAGTATATAAAACTATTCAAGAGTTAACTGGTTTTATTATCAGGATGTGTGTTAGTCACTCAGTCATGTCTGACTCTTTGAGACTCCACGGACTATAGATTACCAGGCTCCTCTGTCTAATTGTACTCTACTTTTAAAAGCAGCTTAAGAAGTTTCTTCCTTTTTGTGCATGCACACTATTTTCTATCAGCTCTATCGCATGGACAACGAGCAGTTCTGCCACAGAAATTTCAAAAATCTCCGGGCAAGAACACTGAAGTGGGTTACCATTCCTTTCTTCAGCAAATCTTCCTGACCCAGGGGTCGAATCTGGGTCTCCTGCATTGCAGGTGGAGTTTTCACTATCTGAGTCACCAGATAGCAAAAAAAGGAAAGGCTAGGTCCAGGATGAATTTGGGGGCATCTATGTCACTATCACCAGAGATCATTGCCCACATTCGCTGGATTATTGAAAAGGCAAGAGAGTTCCAGAAAAAACATCTATGTCTGCTTTATTGACTATGCCAAAGTCTTTGACTGTGTGGATCACAATAAACTGTAGAAAATTCTGAAAGAGATGGGAATATCAGAATATTCCTGACCTGCCTCTTGAGAAACCTGTATGCAGGTCAGGAAGCAAAAGTTAGAAATGGACATGGAACAACAAACTGGTTCCAAATAGGAAAAGGAGTATATCAAGGCTGTATATTGTCACCCAGCTTATTTAACTTCTGTGCAGAGTATATCATGAGAAACGCTGAGCTGGAGGAAACACAGCTGGAATTAAGATTACTGGGAGAAATATCAATAACCTGAGATATGCAGATGACACCAACCTTATGGCAGAAAGTGAAGAACTAAAGAGCCACTTGATGAAAGTGAAAGAGGAGCATGAAAAAGTTGGCTTAAAGCTCAACATTCAGAAAACTAAGATCATGGCATCTGATCCCATCACTTCATGGCAAACAGATGGGGAAACAGTGGAGACAGTGGCTGACTTTATTTTTTTGGGCTCCAAAATCACTGCAGATGGTGACTGCAGCCCTGAAAGTAAAAGACACTTACTCCTTGGAAGAAAAGTTATGACCAACCTAGACAGCATATTAAAAAACAGAGATATTAGTTTGTCCACAAAGGTTTGTCTAGTCAAGACTATGGTTTTTCCAGTAGTCATGTATGGATGTGAGAGTTGGACTATAAAGAAAGCTGAGCACCAAAGAATTGATGCTTTTGAACTGTGGTGTTAGACAAGACTCTTAATGGCAAGAAGTCCCTTGGATTGCAAGAAGATCCAACCAGTCCGTCCTAAAGGAGATCAGTCCTGAATATTCACTGGAAGGACTGATGCTGAAGCTGAAACTCCAATACTTTGGCCACCTGATATATGAAGAGCTGACTCATTTGAAAGACCCTGATGTTGGGAAAGATTGAGGGCAGGGGGAGAAGGGGACAACAGAGGATGAGATGGTTAGATAGTATCACTGACTCAACGGACATGAGTTTGGGTAAATTACGGGAGTTGGTAATAGACAGGGAGGCCTGGCTTGCTGCGGTTCATGGAGTTGCCAAGAGCTGGACATGACTAGTGACTGAACTGAACTGAACTGATGTCACCTATCTGTGGTATGAGGTTCCCCAATCCCGGGGCACCTGTGAAAACAAGTCCTATTAGCTGACCACCTGGATGGTTTCCCTGAAACAGACAGGGAGCTTGACTTCTGAGATGGCACATCTCTATGACTTTTCCCTATGATCTGCTGTGAGCTCAGTTGTGTCTGATTATCTGTGATCTTACAGACTGTAGCCCCCTAAGCTCTTCTGTCCTTTGGATTCTCGAAGGCAAGAATACTGGAGTGGGTTGCCATTTTCTCCTCCAGGATCCTCCTGACCAAAGGCTCAAACCTATGTCTCCTGTGTCTCCTGCACTGACAGGAGGTTTATTTACCACTGACCCATCTGGGGAGCTTTCCCTACTATGAGAATTAGTAAAAATTCAATGAGTAACAGTCATTAAATGTCCATAAATGTCAGAAGTTTTACACACATACACACACACAGAGGTTAAAATGTCTCTAACCTATTTGAGTTTGTTTCAGTTGTGATTTTAAATCGGTAACCTGCACAGTTAACCTCTTGAAAGAAGCATCATATTCTAATATCTGGGCCTTCAGCTGGGTGGAGTGCTCAATCTGCAGAGAATCAGAGAAGAAAAGAAATCAGTGCAGAGGAAAACACAGCTCACTCCAAAGGGAGCAATACTCTTATTGGGCTTATTCTCTTTTGCCGTTTTGGCAATTCTGAGCAGTGAACCACCCTTAATCCTTAATACACATGGTCCCTACAAAATGATAAGAAATAAAACAAATTTCCACTTCTTGTTACATACATGTTAAAGCAGCTACTTCAGGGCATGGGCAGACACCAGAAAGATGGCAGCAGTATTTCCAAGGCCCTGCCACTGTGGGCACCACCAGGACTTGTAGAATTGTGTGTTTCAGTGAGTTTGCTTGCCTCTGGATTTTGTAACAGTTATGAATGTAAAGTCACATGATCACTGGAGAGTTCTCTCAGATGAGAAAGCACACCCTTTAGTACCTTACGGGAGATCTAATTTTAAAGTAAACCCCATTTAAACCAGTGTGGCATGTGTTAAGTTCACACATTTATGCAGCAGACTGGCCCAATCCCTGGCTGCACAAGAAGCAATACTCACTTCACTTTGAAGCTGTTTTTGCAGAGCTTGTTTGTGGGTTTCGAACTCCTTATGCTCAGATGCAATAGCTTTTGTTGCTTTCATTAATTCTTTCTGAAAAATTAGTAGCTCTGGAGATGGCTGAGCTAGGCCTAGGAAGGTAGAAGAGCCTGGTTGTTATCAACATGAAATTTTCTAATTGTACTCTACTTTTAAAAGCAGCTTAAGAAGTTTCAGATTGTTCTTCCTTTTTGTGCATGCACACTATTTTCTATCAGCTCTATCGCATGGACAACGAGCAGTTCTGCCACAGAAATTTCAAAACAATTTAATATACATAAATGCAAATTTTACTATTTGCTGAGTCCTTCTCCATGTAACAGAGTTGTTTCAAATTCTTAAATTAACTTGAAAGTCTGTCTCTCCCCTATACCAAGCATAGAGGTAGGGAAGGAACACTATCAAAACCTATCCATGAATGCTCTGAGGTCCAATCAATCTCTGTATCTCAGCAGCTCTCAGGGTCCAGGCAGAAAGCAGATGGCATTCCCAATTTGGATCCTCAGAGAGGCCTTCAGTGAAGACTGACTTAGGCTGATCCCTAGCCACAAAAGATGATGTAGTTCCCTAGACTGCTAATGGGGCCAGGCTGTTAGCTACCAGCCCTTGGGCCTGGAAAGTCAGGGAGGCAGGAACTCCCAGAATTGAGAAGAGAGAGCTGTAAGTCCTAGCCATGGCAATCATTAAAGAAAAAGAGATGAAAAGAATTCAAACTGGAAAAGAAGTAAAACTCTGTTTGCACATGCTATTATATTGTACATACAAAATCCTAAAGATGCCACCAGAAAACTAATCAGTTGAGTTCAGTCACTCAGTCATGTCTGACTCTTTGCGACCCCATGAACCACAGCACACAAGGCCTCTCTGTCCATTACCAATTCCTGGAGTCCACCCAAACCTATGTCCATCGAGTCAGTGATGCCATTCAACCCTCTCATCCTCTGTCATCCTCTTTTCCTCTTGCCCTCAATCGTTCCCAACATCAGGGTCTTTTCAAATGAGTCAGCTCTCCATATCATTGGAGTTTCAGCTTCAATGTCAGTCCCTCCAATGAACACCCAGGATTGATAGAGCTCGTCAATAAATTTGGCAAACTTACATGATATAAAATTAATACAGATAAATCATTTATATTTCTATACACTAACAATGAAAAGATGAGAAAGACGAATTAAGGAAATAATCATATCTACCACCGCAGAAAGTGAAGAGGAGCTAAAAAGCCTCTTGATGAAAGTGAAAGAGGAAAGTGAAAAAGTTGGCTTAAAGCTCAACATTCAGAAAACGAAGATCATGGCATCTGGTCCCTTCACTTCATGGGAAATAGATGGGGAAAGAGTGGAAACAGTGTCAGACTTTATTTTTCTGGGCTCCAAAATCACTGCAGATGGTGACGGCAGCCATGAAATTAAGAGACGCTTACTCCTTGGAAAAAATGTATGATCAACCTAGATAATATATTCAAAAGCAAAGACATTACTTTGCTGACTAAGGTCCGTCTAGTCAAGGCTATGGTTTTTCCTGTGGTCACGTATGGATGTGAGGGTTGGACTGTGAAGAAGGCTGAGCACCAAAGAATTGATGCTTTCAAACTGTGGTGTTGGAGAAGACTCTTGAGAGTCCCTTGGACTGCAAGGAAATTCAACCAGTCCATTCTAAAGGAGATCAGCCCTGGGATTTCTTTGGAAGGAATGATGCTAAAGCTGAATCTCCAGTACTTTGGCCACCTCATGTGAAGAGTTGACTCATTGGAAAAGACTCTGATTCTGGGAGGGATTGGGGGCAGGAGGAGAAGGGGACGACTGAGGATGAGCTGGCTGGATGGCATCACGGACTTGATGGACGTGAGTCTGAGTGAACTCCGGGAGTTGGTGATGGACAGGGAGGCCTGGTGTGCTGCGGTTCATGGGGTCGCAAAGAGTCGGACAGAACTGAGCAACTGAATGGAACTGAACTGAACCACTGCAATAAAAAGAATAAATACCTAGCCACAGTAGTTCCCTAGACTGCTAATGGGGCCAGGCTATTTGCTACCAGCCCTTGGGCCTGGAGGGTCAGGGAGGCAGAAACTCCCAGAATTCCCAGTAGGAATAAACCTACTGTTGGAGCAAAAGATCTGTATGGAGGTAAGCTGATAATGAATGACAACACAAATGGAGAGGTTTACTATATTCTTGGATTGAAAGATTCAATACTGTGAAAATGACTATATTACCCAAGGCAATTTAGACGCAGTGTAAACTCTATGAAATTACCAACCACATTTTTCACAGAACTAGAACAATTTCACAATTTGTTGTTAAAGACCCAGAGTAGTCAAGACAATGTTGAGAAAGAAGAATGCAGCTGGAGGAATCAGGCTCCCTGACTTCAGACTATATTACAAAGCTACAGTCATCAAGACAGTATGGTACTGGCACAAAGACAGAAATATAGATTAATGGAACAAAATAGAAGTCCAGAGATAAACCTATGTCCCTATNTTTTAAAAACATTCCTCTCAGGATACTATGAATTACAGAATAGCAAGCAAAAAAGAAGGAATTTCAATCTGAGAATTTTAATTTTATAAAATCTTCCCAATTGAAGCCTCCCCTAGAGCAGTTTCCTGGGACTTCCCTGGCGGTCCAGTGGTTAGCACTTTCACATGGGACATGGGTTTAATTTCTGGTCAGGGATCTAAGATCCCATATTCTCATGGTGTAGCCAAAAAAGCAGTTTCCTAATATGAGCCTAACATGAATTACAAATCATATTAAAGAGAAAAGACTTACGGTTTAGGAGATGCAAGTGTTCACTTTTCATGTCTTCCACTTGTTGTTTAAGTAGTTTATTTTGCACCTGAAGCTCCAGTTTTCCTTCTTTCAGTAGTGAATAGTTGCTCATTTCTTTAACCTTCTCACTTAGCATGTGGTTTTGCTTTGTTAATGCCAAACAGTGAGCTCTAACAGACTCCACCTCAAGCTGGAATTGGAAAAGGAAAACTTATATTGGAACAGCGACTCTATAGGACTGAGTAGGTAAACACTGACAGTCTGCTCTCAGGTTTGTGGCATAATTTAATCATGGTCAGTTTGCTGGTCTGGTTCTCTGTAACAAGATGACCCTGACTATAACAACTTCTGTTCTGGAGCTGAGGCAAGTTCATACAACTTGATTATGCAGTATCCTGTCCTACATAGCAAATCCTTCAGATTATCATCCCATTTTCCAAATGCAACTAAGGACCCAAAAGCCATCACAGATTTAATAACATGTCTGTTTTTCAACACAAAAAGGTGAGAGATACCACTAAGGTGTTGGAAGGTGCTCTCCTTTCCTCAGTGTGATATATCTCTTGTTTGAAGACAGGAAACTATAAAGTGCTCAAATAAAACATTACAGTTGCAGAAACAAATTTTATATACAGAACATATTTTAATTATCTGAAGTTCCAGTTCTGTCCTTTGTATAGCAAGTCCAGAAAAAAAACAGAAAAAAAGTAACAGTGTGTGAAAAATGCCTCCCATTTTGCTTTAGTCTGTGAGCTCCTGATGTAGTGATAGAAATTTTTACCTGGTGCTGAGAAGAGAGAAGAAACTGAATAGATGCCAAACACATGCTATCAGAAAGGCACAGAAATCAGCTGAAGTCCCTCCTATGAGATGTGAACAATATCCTAGAGTTTATGGATAAAGGATCTGAGGTCACAGATCTTGCCCAAAGGCACACAAACAGTGAGGGAGATTCAAGACGACTCTGGACCCTAAAGGACATGCTCTTTCTATGCTTCTCTAGGAGACAAAGATTGAAATGAAGAACTACTGAATTAAGTTCAGTCATCACCCTCTTGGGTCATATAATAAACAGTCCAAACATACCAAGAAGATTATTGGAGATAACTTATGTGTGACTGAAGTTAAAATTTCCTGTATTGTCTAACATCTATTTCAAAATATCAATATGGTTAACAATTACCTCAAGTTCTTTTACACGGTTTACAGAATGATCGAGTTCTTCCTTTTTACAATTAAGAGCTCCAAGTTCCTCTTGCAAATGTATAGCTTTTTCTGAAAGACAGAACCAAGCAACTAAACATCATAAAGTTTTACCAGTGAATACAAAAGTCATTTAATCATTTATAGCCAGTATGCTAGAGATAATGAGCATCACAGAGACAAGTGGCACAGCCCCCTACCCCCGCCTCCCAAAAAACATAAAGTACCAGATACTGGGCCAAAAAAACATTAGTGAGCAAGTAAGTCCTGTTACTCAATAGGTGATGGGAAGTTAGCATACATGTGGTGTACTTCCTGCTACACCCAAGTCACCAGAGTTATACTACGTGTGTGGAATGTGGGGTCCTCATGCCAACAGACATAGAGAATAGATTTATGGACATGGGGAGAGGTGAGGAGAGGGTGAGATGTTTGGAAAGAGTAACACGGAAACTTACATTACCATATGTAAAGTAGATAGTCAACAGGAATTTGCTGTTTCTCTACTGTTGCCCTGTAAATAAATTCTTAAGTACTATTTTTCTAGATTCCATATATATTTGTTAGAACACAATATTTGTTTTTCTCTTTCTGACTTACTTCACTCTGTGTAATACATTCTAGGTTCTTCCACCTCATTAGAAAACACCCAAATGTGTACCTTTTTATGACTGAGTAATATTTCATTGTGTATGTGATATGTACCACAACTTTATCCATTCATCTGTCTATGGACATCTGGGTTGCTTCTATGTGTGTCTCTTTCACTTTTGGTTTCCTAGGGTATATGCCTAGGAGTGGGATTGCTGGGTCATCAGCAATCAGTTCAGTCACTCAGTCCTGTCCAATTCTCTGTGACCCCATGAATCACAGCATGCCAGGCCTCCCTGTCCATCACCATCTCCCGGAGTTCACTCAAACTCACAACCATTGAGTTGGTGAGGCCATCCATCATCTCATCTTCTGTTGTCCCCCTTTCCTCCTGCCCCCAATCCCTCCCAGAATCAGTCTTTTCCAAAGAGTCAACTCTTCACATAAGGTGGCCAAAGTACTGGAGTTTCAGCTTCAGCATCATTCCTTCCAAAGACAGACTGCTCTGCTAAGAGTTTGCAGTTATTATTTTGTCACTTTCACTTCATCTAACATAAGCATATATACAACGCATCATCAAAAAGTCACAAGCTAACTACCTGACAAAACCAATTGCTAAAGAAGTATTACTATTAGGCTAAGTGACCTTCTGATAAGGACCAACTACTCAGCCCCGGTTTACCCTCTGGAATCCATCTGAAATATCAACCCAAAACTCTTCTCTTAGGCTAGTTCCTAGAAAGTCACTGCATTGTAAAATACTTGAAAGATCAAAAAATTACCCAACTTTCCTGGGCTTGGAGTAATGTATACAACATTTTAGGAGGTTATATGTGAAAATAAAATTTCATAAGCATAAATATGTGTTACAAGGTAAGAAAAATAAGTAACAAGGTCACTAGGGACAAAGGAAATAAAATTTCTCCTAGGGTTAAAAAAAAAAAAATCTCATGGTTCAGAGTAGTATTAAGTAATGACAGCAAGTTGCTGCCACTTTCTTGACATCACAGATCTATTCATCAAAATATACTGAAATAAAGTTGAATAAAATTCTACCAATAAAGCTCTGATCTTTATGAATATACAAAAATTAAATAAGATTTACAAAAACATACAGAAAGACTGATTATTTTTTTTCATTGTGTAAGAGTAAAAGGACAAAAACTGTGTCACTTTATGGTAACAATGATGTAGAAGGAGTACTTTTTGGATAAAAGAACAGACCCAACTTAGGAAGCTAATAACCTGTGTTAAAAATGAAAAATACAGAATTGTGCCCCAGCCCAAGAATCACCTTTATTCTTCCTTTCACTTTCTATCAGTCTGGTAGTTCTAGAGATGTAGTCCTCCTTCAGTTCAAGCTGATACCTGAGAATCAAAAGGATGAAAATGAGTTCCTGATCATTTCCCTGTGCAGACTGCTGTCAATGATGAGCTTATCTATGGCACCAGGTCACAGAAGAACACTGAACAGAACAATAAATGAACTTCAAGAGCACTCAGTACTAAGGCCAGGGGTCTAAATTCTGGCTATAAAAAGTCCAGGAAAATCTGCTGCAGTCCTGTAAACTGGGTCTGAAAACTCAAGCACAAAATGATGGGTCATTATTGAGCTTATAGAGGGCATTGTTTCTCAGCTGGAGTCCAGTCAGTCACACACACACACACACACACAAACACCAAAGACAACAACTAGAAAAACAAACTAAACTAAATTTACTTACTTTACACTGTATACTGCAGACTCTAAACCTCAAAGTATAATAAGTCAGTCACTTCCAATCCATCTTTCCCACCTTCCCACTCTCATGCAGAAGACCTTTCACCCTAAGGAACTGAAAACTGTACTGAGAAACACTGTCAATAGCATTATATTAAGACTGGTGATACCAAAGTCATATTTTCATGGAATTTTACCATCTCTACCAGCTGCTAGCAGCTAACTTTCTGGTTCAGAGATTAAAGAAAGGAAAGAAGTACTACAGTGGTGAATATCCTCAGAACCTCAACACCTGCCAAAGTCATATGAGGACACCCACAGCCAGACAAAGATACCTAACAGTTCCCTACTCCCCAGCTATATCAAGCTAACATACACACTTTTATTTTCTTATTCCTAATATTTAACAACTATAGATTCTTTAGAGTTTATCTCTAAAGTATGTGGAAAAATCCATAAAATATGTGGATAAAAATCTACAATGTCAAAACTGATCCACAGAAAAGGACTGTATTTTATTAGAATTATTTTAAAGCATAATCTAAAAGACCTTTGAAGGTATTATATCATGGACTATAATGACAAATTATGGACAAGTGAAGCCAATGATTAAGAAACATCCAGAGCTACTATGTTGAGTCATCACTTCACTATGAATTCATGGTGCCAATAAACATTAAGTGAACACTTACTTCGTGCCAGACATTAAACTGAGCACTGGAGAGAAACGTCACCACCTACAAACTTAATGCTTCTGCACTAAGATACTAACCATAAAAACACAACAAAACTCAGACTAGAGGAAAGTCATCTAAAGGCAGAGACACTATTTTGTTAACAAAGGTCTGTCTAGTTAAGACTATGATTTTTCCAGCAGTCATGTATGGATGTGAGACTTCGACTGTAGAGAAAGCTGAGCACCGAAGAATTAATACTTTTGAACTGTGGTGTTGGAGATGAGCCTTGAGAGTCCTTTGGACTGCAAGGAGATCTAACCAGTCCATCCTAAAGGAGACCAATTCTGGGTATTCATTGGAAGGAGTGATGTTAGAACTGAAACTCCAATACTCTGGCCACCTGATGCAAAGAGCTAACTCATTTGAAAAGACCCTAACACTCGGAAAGATTGAGGGCAGGAGGAGAAGGGGAGAACAGAGGATGAGAGGGTTGGATGGCATCACTGACTCAATAACATGAACTTGGATGGACTCTGGGAGCTGGTGGTAGACAGGGAGGCCTGGCATAATGCAGTCTATGGGGTCACAAAGAGTCGGACATGACTGAGAGACTGAACTGAACTGAGATGAACTGAGAGGAAAGACACTGTATCATAGTGATTCATATTTTCCTTTCCTTCTATCATTTTTTGCTTTACATAGTTAATTCCATTTGTTTCTTTGATTCCTGCTTTGCAGAATCTTGCAAGAATACAGATCAACAAACACTATAACAAATAAACAGCATAATTTACATATCATTAGATATTCCATCTTAATGGCAGTACTAGTGGGGTAGAGGAAAAGATAAAAATAACCATAACTTCCATTTTATAGCTTCTCAGGAAGTTACTAAGTGCCTTAAGAAATTCAAGCAAAATCATGGGCCTTCAATAAATACTTGAGAAGTGACAAAAGTGAGCAGAGGATGCTATTCCTTGTACTGTATCTTTTTAAAACCATCTTAACTCAAATATTCATGGGAAAAACTTGACTGTCAATGAAAACATGTATTTTTTTTTTAAGAAACACTGGATTTTGCTCTAAAATACTAGTTTTATCTACTTCATTAATGTTGCTGTGTTTCCATCAACTTAATTCAAACGCAATACTTTTTTTCCTTTTTTAAGATGCCCAACAATTACTTTAGAAGTTTGTTCTTCAGCTTCTGGTCATAGGTCTCCTCAAGGCTCTTTATATTCATCTCTTGCCTCATCAGTCCATCTGGGCCCTCAAATTAGCAAAAGCATGTAAGTCAAATTAGAAAAATATTAATATTGGGGAAAAGATACCATGTGTTTTTAGTTCCACAGACTAAAAACTGTTCTGTGACTGTCTTGGCTGGTGAGTTGAAAACAAAGAGTTAGAAGTCACCTGTTATTTTAGGGGCTGACCTAATGATGATGGATCTGAAGGACTGGCAGAACTCCATAGTTCTGTGGCTGGGGAGTGTGAAAAAATGCCAGCACCAAAGTGGTTCCTCATAGGAGATGGTTCACATTAAAAAAAGAAAATGATCACAAGTGATAAGTAATTGTAATTAAATGGTAAAAGATTGTTTTAAGTTATAAAACTACAAGCCAAACTTTAGTTACAACATTCAAGTGCTTGTTTCTTTTATAATATTGTTTCTAACTGTGAGGTTTAACTTACTAGCCCCATAGCTATTAAAAACAGAAGATTTAATTTTGGTGTTTGATAATCTACTAAATCAATACTAGTTTAATACCAATGAACTAAAAATCTAAATACCGAAAATACCAATGAACTAAAAGTAAATACTGAAAAGAGAGCAAAAGATAGATGGATCAATCAAAACGTAGCAACACTGAAGAAAGGAATAGCCCTGATGGTGAAACCTCAAGTCAAGCACAAAATCAGTTCCAGAGCCAGGGAACTGGGTTCACAAGAACTCAGATCAAGCGCAAAAACAGAAGTGCTAGGGAACAGAGACTGCCAAGCAAAGGATAAAAGGTCTCTGTGTTAGCTCCCTCTGCTGGTTAATCTGTACAGGTATAGTTGTTTAGTTTGTATGATATGCTTCTCTGACGGCTCAGATGGTAAACAATCTGCCTGTGATGCAGGACACCTAGGTTTGATCCCTAAATAACAACTCACTCCAGTATCCTTGCCTGGGGAATTTCATGGACAGAAGAGGCTGGTGGGCTACAGTCCATGAGGTCACAAAGAGTCAGACATGACTGATGACTAACCCTTTCACTTTAAGTGGAGGTAAATAAATGATTATATAACCACTAACTATCAATGCCCAAATTGGTTTCCTTTTCTCTCTTATGGTCAATTTATCTCTTCAGTATTGCCAAAAAGAGTAAATTTGGCAGAGAGAAGAAATCAAATGAACTGAGCCTATGTAAATGAGGAAACAACATTCATGAAAATGAAGGCAAATCTTTTAAGGAAAGGTTTGTGGTGTATCTATGAGTGCTGATTAATGGCAGATACCAAACTGGAAAGAAGGCTCATTACATAACCTATACAACTGTTGAGCCTGTTATTAATCCCTGGTAAGATATGAACAATGAAACACTAGTGAGCGCTTAAAAAAGCAACACACACATTACATGAAACAGTTTCTCCCAGTACAAGTCAACTCAGAGCCATTGTGTTGCCCGTTTGTGCCAGCAGAGTATGTCAATATGGGAGGTTTGCTGTCTGGAATTCAGATACCATACACACATGAAACTGTGAGATCTGAATGTTTGACACTAACAGGAAACATATGATCTGTTGAAGTGTTACTAGCTTCTCCAAATTATGTCAGGTCCCACTGTAACCTGATAATGGTATCTCCTTCTGCTTTCATCCCAGTGACCATCATTTCAGAAACAAAATGCTCATCTTCATTTAACCTGAAGTGTGCCTTGAAGCTAGGTGATAAACACCTTTACAATCAAGAACTCTACTCTGCAGTTATTATTAGAATATGTAGACATATTTTGGAGAAGGCAATGGCACCCCACTCCAGTACTCTTGCTTAGAAAATCCCATGGATGCAGGAGCCTGGTGGGCTGCAGTCCATGGGGTCGCTATGAGTCAGGCACGACTGAGAGACTTCACTTTCACTTTTCATTTTCCTGTATTGGAGAAGGCAATGGCAATCCACTCCAGTGTTCTTGCCTGGAGAATCTCAGGGACGGAGGACCCTGGTGGTCTTCCGTCTATGGGGTTGCACAGAGTCAGACATGACTGAAATGACTTAGCAGCAACAGCAGCAGCAGACATATTTAGTTCTTTTTAATCTCATTCATTCTGAAAGTCCAAAATGGACACACATTACTTACAATTCAAAGGCTTCAATTCTTTGCTTCAGCTCAGCTTCTCTGCCTCTCAGCAAATCTATGTCTTTTAGCAGAAGCTGCCTTTGGGCATAGATTTCTTTAGTTTCATTCTGCAGATGAAAGCATTAACTTTTACCAAGCAAGCTAAAGAAAACAAAGGAGATGAACAAATATATTTCTTCCTAAATTCTAGAAAACAAAGGATGGACATTTAGAGGAACAATTTTCAAGAGGTTCCAATGCAAGGTGTATGTTTTGCCTTTTTATCCTCACAAAACTGTACTTCCTCATCTCCCAAGGACTGTTAAGTTACATTACCCTGTATTTCTAGCATCCCTTGTCTACAGTTATTTTATTATTTCATTAACATCTCTCAGATACTGAAGAAAATTCATTAAGTTCTTCAGCAAAAAAAATGAAACTAAATGTTCATTCAGTAATAAAATGAAACTTAAATGATGATGACCCAAACAAATAACCACACTTCCATGTATGTGTTCCCTGAACACCTATCACCTATTCAAGGCCACACTGGGTGTTGCATATACAAAGATGTATAGATACAGGTCAGTCTTCACCTTAAAAAAAAAAAACCACCTCACTTTATTCAGGGAGAGAAAGACAAACCAAACATGATGATTTCACAATTAAAGTAAATCGAGACTCTGTAGGATGAATGATTCCTGGAGGAGTACATCAGTGAGGGGTCATGAGAGGCATCATGAGGACCTGACATTCCACCTGGATTTTGAAGACTGGACAATTTTATTAGGCCAAGAAGGGAAGGGGGATTCCAGGTGGTGGAATAAAGGCACGGTGCTCTTCATAAATGGCAGCCTTCTCAAGAGTCTTCATAGACCAGTTGACTAAACCAGAGTTTGAGTCTGTGAACTGACTGATCTGATCTAATCAGTCATCTATCTTCTTTTTTTGAACAGTATTGAAATTTAGATGATTTACCATGCTATGTTAATTTCTGCTGTAGAGCAGTAACTCAGTTATACAAATGTATCTTTTTAATATATTTTTCCCATTATGGTTTATCACAGGATACTCAATATATTTCCATGCCCTATACAGGAGGCCCTTGTTTTTTATCCATCCTATATATTATAGTTTGAATTTGCTAATCCCAAGCTTCCAGTCCATTCCTACCCTCTACAACCTTGGAAACAAGTCTGTTCTCTCGTGTCCATGAATATGTCTCACCGACATGTCCATTTGTGTTGACTGGTGATAGAAGCAAGGTCCGATGCTGTAAAGAGCAGTATTGCATAGGGACCTGGAATGTTAGGTCCATGAATCAAGGCAAATTGAAAGTGGTCAAACAGGAGATGGCAAGAGTAAACGTCGACTTTCTAGGAATCAGCGAACTAAAATGGACTGGAATGGGTGAATTTAACTCAGACGACAATTATGTCTAATATTGTGGGCAGGAATCCCTTATAAAAAATGGAATAGCCATCATAGTCAAAAGAGAGTCCTAAATACAGTACTTGGATGCAATCTCTGAAAGGACAGAATGATCTCTGTTTGTTTCCAAGGCAAACCATTCAATATCATGGTAATCCAAGTCTATGCCCCAACCAGTAATGCTGAAGAAGCTGAAGCTGAATGGTTCTATGAAGACCTACAAGACCTTCTAGACTAACATCCCCCAAATATGTCCTTTTCATTATAGGGGACTGGGATGCAAAAAGTAGGAAGTCAAGAAACTCCTAGAGTGACAGGCAAATTTGGCCTTGGCGTATACAATGAAGCAGAGTTCTAAGAGAGTTCTGCCAAGAGAATGCAGTGGTCATAGGAAACACCCTCTTCCAACAACACAAGAGAAGACTCTACACATGGACATTAACAGATGGTCAACACCAAAATAAGGTTGATCATATTCTTTGCAGCCAAAGGTGGAGAAACTCTACAGTCACCAAAAACAAGACCAGGAGATGACTGTGGCTCAGATCATGAACACCTTATTGCCAAATTCAGATTTAAACTGAAGAAAGTAGGGAAAACCACAAGACCATTCAAGTATGACCTAAATAAAATCCCTTATGATTACACAGTGAAAGTGAGAACTAGATTTAAGGGACTAGATCTGATAGACAGTGCCTGATGAACTGTGTATGGAGGTTCATGACATTGTACAAGAGACAGGGATCAAGACCATCCCTAAGAAGAAGAAATGCAGAAAAGCAAAAGTAGGCCTTACAAATAGCTGTGAAAAGAAGAGAAGTGAAAAGCAAAGAAGAAAAGGAAAGATATACCCATTTGAATGCAGAGTTCCAAAGAACAGCAAGGAGAGATAAGAAAGCCTTCTTCAGTGATCAGTGCAAAGAAATAGAGGAAAACAATAGAATGGGAAAGACTAGCGATCTGTTCAAGAAAATTAGAGGTACCAAGGGAACATTTCGTGCAAAGATGGGCTCAATAAAGGACAGAAATAGTATGGACCTAACAGAAGCAGAAGATATTAAGAAGAGGTGGCAAGAATACACAGAAGAACGGTACAAAAAAGATTTCATGACTCATATAATCAGGATAGAGTGATCACTCACCTAGAGGCAGACATCCTCAAGTCGGCCTTAGGACGCATCACTACAAACAAAGCTATGGAGGTGATGGAATTACAGTTGAGCTATTTCAAATCCCACAATGTGATGCTGTGAAAGTGCTGCACTCAGTACATCAGCAAATGTGGAAAACTCAGCAGTGGCCATGGGACTGGAAAAGGTCAGTATTCATTCCAATCCCAAAGAAAGGCAATGCAAAAGAATGCTCAAACTACCACAGAATTACACTCATCTCACAAGCTAGTAAAGTAATGCTCAAAATTCTCCAAGCCATGCTTCAGCAATACGTGAACCATGAACTTCCAAGTGTTCAAGCTGGTTTTAGAAAAGGCACAGGAACCAGAGAGATCAAATTGCCAAAATCTGCTGGATCATAAAGAAACAAGAGAGTTCCAGAAAAACATCTATTTCTGCTTTATTGACTATGCCAAAGCCTTTGATTGTGTGGGTAACAATAAACTGTGGAAAATTCTGAAAGAGATGGGCATACCAGACCACCTGACCTGCCTTTTGAGTAACCTGTATGCAGGTCAGGAAGCAACAGTTAGAACTGGACATGAAACTATGAACTGGTTCCAAATGGGAAAAGGAACACGTCAAGGCTGTATATTGTCACCCTGCTTATTTAACTTATATGCAGAGTACATCATGAGAAACTCTGGGCTGGATGAAGCACAAGCTGGAATCAAGTTTGCTGGGAGAAATATATCAATAACCTCAGATATGCAGATTATACGACCCTTATGGCAGAAAGTGAAGAACTAAAGAGCCACTTGATAGTGAAACAGGAGACTGAAACAGTTAGCTTAAAGCACAACATTCAGAAAACTAAGATCATGGCATCCGGTCCCATCACTTTCTGGCAAATAGATGGGGAAACAGTAGAAACAGTGGCTGACTTTATTTTTGGGGGCTCCAGAATCACTTCATATGGTGACTGCAGCCATGGAAATTAAAAGACGCTTACTCCTTGGAAGGAAAGTTATGACTAATCTAGATAGCATATGAAAAAAGAAGTAGAGACATTACTTTGCCAACTAAGGTCCATGTAGTCAGGGCTATAGTTTTTCCAGTGGTCATGTATGGATGTGAGAGTTGGACTGTGAAGACAGCTGAGCACAGAAGAATTGACGCTTTTCAACTGTGGTGTTGGAGAAGACTCTCGAGAGTCCCTTGGACTGCAAGGAGATCCAACCAGTGCATTCTAAAGGAGATCAGCCCTGAGTGTTCTTTGGAAGGAATGATGCTAAAGCTGAATTTGAAAAGACTCTGATGCTGGGGAAGATTAAGGGCAAGAGGAGAACGGGATGACAGAGGATGAGATGGCTGGATGGCCATCTCAATAGACATGAGTGTGGGTAAACTCTGTAAGTTAGTGATGAACAGGGAGGCCTGGCATGTTGAGGTTTATGGGGTTGCAAAGAGTCAGACACAACTGAGCAATTGAACTGAACTACATTTCTCATTTAAGTGATATCATGTGGTATATTTTTCTTCCTGACTTTGTCACATATCTTAAAGATGACATTGTTAATACTCACTTTAACAGCACATATACAAAAGCAGAATGACACAGGGAAGATTAGCATGGCCCCTGCAAAAGGATGACTCACAAATTTGTGAAACATTTCATATTTTTCCTAGTTTAGAAACCAGTTCAGTCACTTTGTTCATAGTGATGCTTCTGAAGTCCACTTTACTTCATATTCCAGAATGTCTGGCTCTAGGTGAGTGATCACACTATTGTGGTTGTCAAGATTATTGAGACATTTTCTGTACAGATCTTCTGTGTATTGTTGCCACCTCTTCTTAATATCTTTTGCTTCTGTAAGGTGTTTGCCATTGCTGTCTTTATTGTGACCATCTTTGCATGAAATATTCCCTGGTATCTCATTTTCTTGAAGAAATGTCTTTAAGATGTCTATTCTTTCCATCTAAGTGAGGCCAATTGCCAGAACTGCTTATACAAAACTTGCAGAGGGGCTGTAATTACCCTTCAATAACCGGGTCTTCTTTGGAGGAATGTCTGTTTAGTTATACAGATGGCTAACAAACACATGAAAAGATGTTCAACATCACTCATTATCAGAGAAATGCAAATCAAAACCACAATGAAGTACCATCTCAGTACCACCAGTCAGAATGGCTGCTATTCAAAAGTCTACAAGCAATAAATGCTGGAGAGGGTGCAGAGAAAAGAGAACCCTCTTACACTGTTGGTGGGAATGCAAACTAGGACAGCCACTACGGAGAACAGTGTGGAGATTCCTTAAAAAACTGGAAATTGAACTGCCTTATGACCCAGCAATCCCACTGCTGGCCATACACACCGAGGAAACCAGAAGTGAGAGACACGGGTACCCCAGTGTTCACTGCAGCACTGTTCATAATAGCCAGGACACGGAAGCAAACTAGATGTCCATCAGCAGATGAATGGATAAGAAAGCTGTGATACATATACACAATGGAGTATTACTCAGCCATTAAAAAGAATACATTTGAATCAGTTCTAATGACGTGGATAAAACTGGAGCCAATTAAACAGAGTAAAGTAAGCCAGAAAGAAAAACACCAATACGGTATACTAAAGCATATATATGGAATTTAGAAACATGGTAATGATAACCCTGTATGCGAGACAGCAAAAAAGACACAAATATATAGAATAGTCTTTTGGACTCTGTGGGAGGACAAGGGTGGGATGATTTTTGGAGGATGGCATTGAAGCATGTGTAATATCATATGTGAAATGAATTGCTAGATCAGGTTCGATGCATGATACAGGATGCTCAGGGCTGGTGCACTGGGATGACCCAGAGGGATGGTATGGGGAGGGAGGTGGGAGAGGGGTTCAGGATTGGGAACACGTGTACACCTGTGGCGGATTCATTTGATGTATGGCAAAGCCAATACAATATTGTAATGTAATTAGAATCCAATTAAAATGAATAAATTTATATTAAAAAATAAAATGGATAACCAACAACAGATAAAACAAAACAAAACAAAAATGGGTCTTTTTGAGAAGCTCTAAGCAAGGGTGGACAATGGGAGGAAGCCTCTTACTTTCAGGAGAATTTCCTGATGGAAGCACCCTCTGTCCACAGTAAGCAGGGTCCCAGATCCAGTCTAGTGTAAGACAGGCCCTTAACAAAGAAAACTGTTTTTTCTAAAGCAATGAGTCAAATCCCTCCCCACACACCCTCCTGCTACTGGGCAATCTCTGTATCTCCTATTCAGCCACCGGCCTGGCAGACAGGATCAAATGGCCACTGGCAACCCTGGATGCCTCCACCCTAGGGACCTCATCTCTGCTCCCAAGGCAGCACACTGCGTTTTGTTCCCATTCTTGACCTCAAATCTCCACTTCCAACTCTGTTGTCTTGGCCCATCTTCTTCTGGTCATCAGAATCCCCAGACTTGCTTCTCAGCGTCTTTTAGGCAGCTATGTAACTAATCCCGTTGCCCTAGATTAGCAGCCACCTGCCATCTTGAGCTCCCTTCCACACCCTTCTCAACCCGAGTCATCCATGAAACAGGCTGCCTTTCTGAAGCCGAGGAGTTTCAACTCTCCCAAGTTCCTCTGCCTGAGTACCTCCATTTCTCCAGCTTGGCCAACACTGCACCCCCTCCTGAGAGTTGCACAAGGGCCCTCACCTGGAAGCCCTGAACTTGGTGTACTGTCAGTCCACACTGCTCACCTCAGCTGAGTCCTTGACACAGCTCAGTAGGCCTATCAGCTTTCCAGGGCTTTGTTTCCTTTAGTGACAGTAGCCATTTCACATCTCTGATCCTCTCCTTCCTGCTGTTAATGAAGCCTCAAAGCTGCTGCTTCTTTGGTGTGAGTTTCTTCCATTCCCAGCATTCCCAGACCATATCATCTGCAGTCCCTTCCCTCCAGCCATCTCACAGAAAGGGTGCCTGCACATCCTTTTCAAGTCCCCTGCTTCCATTTGCATTCTTGGCCCCAAGAACTACTGGAGAGGTAGCCCAGAGATGGCCACCCAGTAAATGATTTTAGAATATTACCTCCTGGTGCTTTTGAATTCTCTCAAGGGTCATCTTCTCACGAGATATAAGGTTCTCAGATTTTGCTCGATAAGCTCTTTCCAATTCATTCCGGGACTCAGCTAATTCCTTCTCACACTTACTTTTCTCTTCTGATTTAATTTTCTCTATTTCAGTATCTTTAAAGTACTTCAACTGCCAGTTGATGAGAAAAAATTGTAAATATCAATAACTATAGTAAAGAAACAACAAATTTTCTCTATTAACACTGTCTAAATATATTTAGCTTATTTCATCTTCATGTTCCATCTTATCCATTACAATTCTAGGGTGTGCTCAGAAGTCATAAAGAAATGATGTTATCTGGAAAGAGAAATAATATCCACAACAGTATAGTACCACATTCATTAGTAAAGATTTTTTCTATTTCTCCATATACCGAAGGTGAAGACATTAAAATTTGAGGAAAAATATCACTTTTGATGATAACAAGATGAATCTTACCTCCTGATTCATTTCTGCTCGTAGCTGCTGTTCTATTTTCCTCTTACATTCATTTAACTTGATTTCTAAGGATTCTAACTTTGGATATTGAGGGCAAGCACCAGCAAACTCATTGTCAATAAGCTGAAGCTTCTCCACTACCAAAAAATAACACAGTATATGAGGTCAGAGAGACATGTGCAGGTGAGCAAACAGAGCCAGAGCTCTGTTCAAACAGAGTATACTCAGGGAAAAGTGTAAGGATGTCTGCCACCTTACTTATTAATAGAAATGCATCCAAAAAAGTGTGAGTGCTTAATGGATGGACAGATAAGTGATGAAGCAAGTATAACAAACTTCACAGCAGACTCAGGATGTACAAGTGTTTGCTGTAAAGGTTTCAACTTTTCTGAATATTTGAGAATCCTCATCATAAAATATACTTTAAGTCAGAGAACAGTGGCTTTTCTTTACGTCGAAGTGCCATGGGAGAGGGCTCTTTCACTGCACTTTGGTTAGAGCTAATTCACTTTCAAAACATTGACCCTAAGAGGAATCAAAGATGTTGTGTTTCACTTCCTCTATTTCACAGAGGAGGAAACTGATGCCCATCAAGTTGAAGGGACTTCCAGAAGGCTATGCAGCTACATAATGGCACCAATGGGGCTAAGGCCAGGTCTATGATTGTCTCTCATTCCAGCAGTCTTTTCAGGAGACCCCCAGCCCTCAAAACAACTGTGGATTTGAAACCAACTACACCACACACTGCAAACCTGGCCCTCTCATATAGTCTTAATCAGTGTAACACCAATATTGCCAAAAAGTAGGCAGAGAAAAAGATAGCTGGCACAAGCAGATTAATATATGTGCTCAGTCATGTCCAACTCTTTGCAACCCCATGGACTATAGACTGCCAGGCTCCTCTGTCCATGGAATTCTGCAGGCAAGCAACTGGGGTGGGCTGCCATTTCCTCCTCCAGAGAATCTTCCACACCCAGGGAACGAACCCATATCTCCTCTGTTTCCTGCACTGCAGGCAGATTCTTTACCACCTGAGTCATCAGAAATCAAACTATTGACAGGTATGTCGCTGACTGGCAAAATGTTACACATAGTTTCCATCTACCTTTTTGTATTCTACAGAAGGCATATAACTCAGAAAAGGCTCTGGCTCACAGACCAGAAAATGTGGACTCTAATATCACCTCTGATCTACACAGGGCATTGCCAAGTTGTCCTTCCTCAAATGATCATAGGTTTTTAAACTATAAAATGAAAGGATGGCCCACTGACTTTTCTAGTTTCCTGCAAACTAAGTAGTCTAAGATCTTCCCACTTTAGTGGCTATAAAATAAAGTAAGATGAGACACAGGGAAGAACTTCCCAGTCAAGAGAGATGCAACTGAACAAACAAGGAAGTGGGCCTCTGGATCCCCATGTGGAAAGCATAGTCCTGGTGGTCATGAATGGAGAAGCAGCCCTGGAGAGCAGCTTCTAGTCCCTCTGAAAGAAAATGAGCAATGATTCCAGAAAACATGTTACCAGCAGCCTATATCCCTCTCAGTGAAGCAACAAATACATAATACAGTACATCAGGTCATCACCTTCACTGAAAATAGAAAATGGAAGCAGTGTAATTATGAAGAAGATCACAATTACCAAGAGAGTCTTCGATGGGAAATGTTGAACTTGTCTGAGTTTCCATATTGCAACTCTCTTTATTTTGATGAAATTCTGCCAATTCTTTCAGAATCATAAGGAGAAAACCTGAAAAGCACAAAGCATATATTTTTGTTTCACAACTTTCTTTCATTCAACCATTCATTGTTCAATCACTGTTTATGCAATCTTGAATTTATAACATTATCTTTCTCACATCATGTATCCTTTAAGAATAATTTCTGAGAAAAGGCCTTTCCAGACATGAAACAACAGACTGGTTCCAAATAGGAAAAGGAGTACGTCAAGGCTGTATACTGTCACCCTGCTTATTTAACTTGCATGCGGAGTACATCATGAGAAACTCTGGGCTGGAAGAAGCACAAGCTGGAATCAAGATTGCCGGGAGAAATATCAATAACCTCAGATATCCAGATGACACCACCCTTATGACAGAAAATGAAGAACTACAGAGCCTCTTGATGAAAGTGAAAGAGGAGACTGAAAAGGTTGGTTTAAAGCTCAACATTCAGAAAACTAAGATGATGGCATCTGGTCCCATCACTTCATGGGAAATAGATGGGGAAACAGTGGAAACAGTGTCAGACTTTATTTTGGGGGGCTCCAAAATCACTGCAAATGGTGATTGCAGCCATGAAATTAAAAGATGCTTACTCCCTGGAAGGAAAGTTATGGCCAACCTAGACAGCATATTCAAAAGCAGAGACATTATTTTGCTAACAAAGGTCCGTCTAGTCAAGGCTATGGTTTTTTCCAGTGGTCATGTATGGATGTGAGAGTTGGACTGTGAAGAAAGCTGAGTGTCAAAGAATTGATGCTTTTGAACTGTGGTGTTGGAGAAGACTCTTGAGAGTCTCTTTGACTGCAAGGAGATCCAACCAGTCCATTCTAAAAGAGATCAGTCCTGGGTGTTCATTGGAAAGACTGATGCTAAAGCTGAAACATCAATACTTTGGCCACCTCATGCGAAGAGTTGATTCATTGGAAAAGACTCTGATGTTGGGAGATATTAGGGGCAGGAGGAGAAGGGGATGACAGAGGATGAGATGGGTGGATGGCATCACGGACTCAATGGACATGAGTTTGAGTTAATTCTGGGAGATGGTGACAGACAGGGAGGCCTGGCGTGCTGCAATTCATGGGGTTGCAGAGTCAGACATGACTGAGCGACTGAACTGAACTCAACTGAAGCATGATATCAAACATGAAAATAAGAACTTATATATGGCATGAAAGAACAAAGTCAAAAGACAAATGACATATTGGAAACAAGTATTTACCATAATATGAACACAGAGGATTAACTTTCATAATATCAAAAAGCTTTTACAAATCAGTACAAAAATATAAAAATAGGACAAGCACAAACTTTACAGGAAACAATTTTAATGTCAAATGCTGCTACTGCTGATAAGTCGCTTCAGTTGTGTCTGACTCTGTGTGACCCCATAGACGGCAGCCCACCAGGCTCCCCTGTTCCTGGGATTCTCCAGGCAAGAACACTGGAGTGGGTTGCTATTTCCTAAAATGAACAAAATCATAAATAAATGTGAATTAATACTATGACAGAAAGGTACTATTTTCTCAATAGATGTATTATCAAAGTTTTAATCTTACCACTAAAAGTGTTGGCAATGGAGCAGGAAAGCAGGCATGCACTTTCACTCAGGAGGGAAATGGTCAGTGTTTATGGATATTCAAAACGCAAGTGTCCTTTAACACCTCTCTGAATTTATAGAATTAGACTTTCTCAAAAGTATGTACCAATGTACACCACACACTTCTAATGGCAAACCCCTATCAACAGGGGTTAATTAAATACATTAAAAAATATAATTAGTCTACATATATAGCTAGATAAAGATATACTGGTGGATAAAGGAAGCAAACTGCACTACAGTACAATGATTCCATTTATCAACATATGTGCTTTAATTACATATAGACTTTGATCCCCATAAACTAAATACTGGTAGGATATAGAAGACACTCTTCATTCTAGTTAACAGAAGAAAACGAAATTAGACTGTTGAGACTATTTTTCTTTGACTTTATACCTTTCTGAATAGTTTGAAGCTTTTTTTTTAAAGTCATGCCCTGTGACTTGTGAATTCTTAGGCACCTAACCAGGGGTTGAACCCAGGTCCCCAGCAATGGAGTCATAACCAGTGGACCACCAAGGAATTCCCTGAAACTTGTTTTTTTCTTAAGTTCTGAGCATAAATCTTGTTAAGTTTTCAGCTTCTTAGAACAGGTGAATGGATTTCTGTATCAATCAAGGGCCTTTCTTTCTCTTCTGTTGAAGGCATTATAGTATACTTGTTCTTTTTAACTGAAGAATAATTGATTGATAATGCTAATTTCTGCTGCATAGTAAAGTGATTCAATTATACATATACACTTTAAAAAATATTCTTTTCCATTGTAATTTATCATAGGCTACCAAATATATTTGGACCTTATTGTTTATCCATAAGGTTTCCTCTGCTACCCCAACCTCCTCCCACTTGGCAATCACAAGTCTGTTCTCCACATCTGTGAGGCTATGTCTGTTTCATAGACAGGTTCAATCGTGGCATATTTTAGATTCCACATAAGTGATATCACACAAGGAACTGTTTTTACATTTCTCCTACTGTAGATATAAACTTTTCTTTCATATTCAGTGCCTTGTAACTCTTTTCTCTCATCCACCCTCTTCTGACCATTTCCTGTGAGCCTGTTCTAACCTCATCCCCTCCTCATGCTGAGGCCAGATCTTGACTCCCTCTCCAGGAGAAGGTCAACATTTGGTAGGCATTTTGAAGATCCTGAAGTAGGTCATCTGTAGATATTCATTCTCCCACCCCAGCACTCTAATGCTATGAGCTCTGCAGGTCTTTCCACAGGCCCCTAATTAGTTCCACTTCCCCCGTCTCTCCTCCACATCCCTTCCCCCAAGAAGGATATCATTTCTTCATATCAGTATGAACCCCAACTTTATACTTTGGTAATTATAATTCATAGCTAATTCTATAACTCATTTATATAACTCAGCCATTTTTCTTTTTGTTGTTGTTGTTGCTCCTGGTATTCCAGCTTTATTTTGCCTTCAGGAGCACTTACATTATAAATTTCTTAAGCACTTCCTTAGGTTCTGGCACTATAACGGGCTTCAGGTTCATTATGTTGGTTAGCCTCTGCTCCATTCCTGGAATCAACCACTGTTGCAAGGAGCCCTGGTTTCTGATTATTACAGAATGGTACTAGAAACTGTATCTTAGTACTGAAAACTGGGCTTGAGGTATGCTCACTGCAGCTGGGATGTCACTGCACCTGGGATGTCAGCCCGCAGAGTTAGGAAATATGAATGTACATTAACCTATGCATACATACTTATTTATAAATATCTCTATGTCTCATCTGTATCTATGTTAAGTTAAAAATGAGTTCATACTGATGTGTCCAATGACACCATTACCATATGTATCATCTTAGCCTGTTGTTTATCTGTAAGTTCCCACCTGGCTCCCACTAGCTACTATTCACTTTCTTCATTGTTCAATTCCAGCCTACACATATAACGGTTTCAGAACTGTCAATCAGCACCCCCATGAGAAGTAACTCTCATCTTAAAAACATAACATATATATAGTTCCTTCTGCCTTCAGTTGTAGTCTTCATCCCTTTCTAGAGTTACCCCTTCAGTGAGCTTATTGCGCTTACATTGTTTTGTCACAAGCAGCATTTCATCCTGAGATCACCTGACTTCCTATATTTTCATACACGAAGGTTCACACTTTGTAAAGCTCTACAGGATTTGACAAACAGTGCCATGTATTCTTGGAGAAGGGAATGGTACCCCACTCCAGCATTCTTGCCTGGAGAATCCCATGGACGGAGGAGGCTGGTAGGCTGCAGTCCATGGGGTTGCAAAGAGTTGGACACGACTAAGCAACTTCTTTCACTTTTCACTTTCATGCATTGGATAAGGAAATGGCAACCCACTCCAGGGTTCCTGCCTGGAGAATCCCAGGGATGGTGGAGCCTGGTGGGCTGCCATCTTTGGGGTCGCACAGGGTCAGACATGACTGAAACAACTTAGCAGCAGTAGCTGTAGCAGCCATGTATTTTACCATTATAGTAATGTAAGAACACTTTGACCACCCTAAAAAACATCCTATGCTTTCTATCTTCCACTTCCTACTCCTTCCTTCCACATCCCTAGAAACCACTTAGCAGCAAGGTAGTCAGGTGTGCTGACTGCCCTAACTTTGCCTTCCTTAGAATGTCACATATATAGAATCTTAGACCATGTAGCCTTTTCAGATGGGCTTCTTACATTAACACAAATTTGTGATTCATTTCTCTCTCGCATGGCTTGATAGTAATTTCTTTTCTTTTTTTTTAGCCGAATAGTATTTCCCAGTTTGGATGTACCATAGCCTGCTTATCCATTCCCCCACAGAAAGATATCTTGTTTGTTTCCAATTTCTGGCAATTGTAAATAAAGTTGCTATAAACATTTATATGCAGTTTAAGTCATTTCAGGCAAATACCTAGGACAATGATTGGTGGGTCACCTGGTAAGTCTATGTTTAGTTATACCTCNTATCCCTCCAAACTACTCCCTGCCCCCAAGCAACTATACCATTTGTCCCACCAGCATTTAGTGTTGTAGGTTAGTTGGATATTAGCCATTCCAATAGGTACAGAATGTTACCTCATTTCTGTTTTAATTTCCATATTATGTCTAATAACAAAAAATATGGAGCATCTTTTGATATGCTTACTTGCTGTTTGCATATTTTCTTTGGACAGTTATTTATTCAGACCTTTGCTAATTTTTTAACTGATTTGTCTTTGTTGAGTTTTCAGAGTTCTTTGTATATTTCTGACACAAGTCCTTTATTGGATGTCTTTTGGCAATATCCTCCCCCATCATAATTTGTCTTTTCACTCTCACAGAAATACAATTTTAAATTTTTAACAAAATCTAATTGGTCTATTTTTTTCTTTCATTTAATTACACTTTTGATGTCATATATCATCACTAAAACCAAGGTCACAAAGATCTTCCCCTAATGTTTTCTTCAAGAAATTGTATCATTTTGTGTTTTACATTTAGAAATATAATTCATTTTCATCTAATTTTTGTGTAAGCTGTAAGGTTTAAGTTCATTTTTGTGCATATGAATGCCCAATTGCTCCAACACCACTTGTTGAAAAGACTAACTTTCTTCCACTAAATTGCTTTTCCTTTTGTCAAAAACTAGTTGACTGTATTCAGATCAGTTCAGTCGCTCAGTTGTGTCTGACTCTTTCAGACACCACAAACCATAGCACGCCAGGCCATCCTGTCCATCAACAACTTCTGGAGTTTACCCAAACCCATGTTCATCGAGTTGGTGATGCCATTCATCCATCTCATCCTCTGTCATCCCCTTCTCCTCCTGCTCTCTATCGTTCCCAGCATCAGTGTCTTTTCAAATGAGTTAGCTGTTCGCATCAGATGGCTAAAGTACTGGAGTTTCAGTTCCAACAACAGTCCTTCCAATGAACACCCAGGACTGATCTCCTTTAGGATGGACTGGCTGGATCTCCTTGCAGTCCAAGGGACTCTCAAGAGTCTTCTCCAGTACCACAGTTCAAAAGCATCGATTCTTTGGTGCTCAGCTTTCTTTACAGTCCAACACTCACATCCATACATGACCACTGGAAAAACTGTAGCCTTGACTAGATGGACCATTGTTAGCAAAGTAATGTCTCTGCTTTTTAATATGCTGTCTAGGTTGGTGATAACTTTCCTTCCAAGGAGTAGGCATCTTTTAATTTCATGGTTGCAATCACCATCTGCAGTGATTCTGGAGCCCCCTTTCCCCCAAATAAAGTCAGGCACTGTTTCCACTGTTTCCCCATTTATTTGCCATGATCTTAGTTTTCTGAATGTTGAGCTTTAAGCCAACTTTTTCACTCTCCTGTTTCACTTTTATTTGGTTCTCTATCCTATCCCACTGATCTATCTATCCTTTTGTCAATCACAGGTATGGACTTTAACTTCCAAAAGAAAAGAGCCAGTGTCCAAATTCTCTACCCAGCTATTTCTCTATACTGTATATCTCTGAAAGGATGTGTGAATGGAATCTAGGGGAAAGTACCAACACATACAGTACCAACATCCAACAGATCAGCATCCCTGAAGTATAGATACAGTTAGATAAGACCAAAGATCTCTGTCAGGAAATACACAGCAGTCAGGTACAAAACATCTTCCTACATGTTTTCTGATGGTCTCAATTTCTTGAGGCTGAAGAAGCTTTAGTGCTTTGTCCACCTGATGCAAAGAGCTGACTCACTGAAAAGACCCTGCTGCTGGAAAAAACTGAAGGCAAAAGGAGAAGAGAGGGGCAAAGGAAGAGATGATTGGATGGCATCACTGATTGAATGGATATGAGTTTGAGCTAACTTCAGAAGACAGAAGACACAGGAGACTTGTGTGCTGCTGCAAAGTGTTGCACATGACTTAGTGACTGAAACAATAACAATGTCTTAATTAGAAGTCATCAATTTAAAAATAATTTCATTGTAAGAGCAGCTATTTTACTGTTAGCCAAGAGTTTTATGAAAATTATGCCACTAGCATGTGTGAATTGGAGAAGGAAATGGCAACCCACTCTAGTGTTCTTGTCTGGAGAATCCCAGGGATGGGGAAGCCTGGTGGGCTGCCGTCTGTGGGGTTGCACATAGTCCTACATGACTGAAGTGACTTAGCAGCAGCAGCAGCAGCATGTGTGATGTGTGTGCAACTCAGTTTTTCTGACTTTCAGGGATTTTACTAGGATGCTGGGAGAAGCTGAACAGACATCTTTCTGAATTAGAAAGAGTCAAAGAGCATGTTTAAAAGTGAAAAGCTATTATTAATAATATAAACACCTAGAAATAAATGGGTTATTTAACCCCTTAGAGCCTCTAATTTCTTTCTGAAATAGTTACACTACAGATAGCAGCTAATTACTTAGACATGTGCTGTCCAACGTGACAGCCAGTAGCCACATGTAGCTATTTAAATTATAATCTCAGTTCCTCACACTAACCACATTTGCTCAATAACCCCATGTGGCTAGTGGCTACGATATCAGAAAACACAGATTCAGACATTCCCATCATTACAGAGTTATACTAGATATCACTGCCTTGGAATCTACAACCTTGGATCAACTACCATCCTCAGCTTCAGTAAGGGTGAGCTATTTTGCAGGTTATCTAGAATGCCTTGTGATCCAAATATAATATACAGAATGAATAAGCAACAAGATCCTACTGTACAGCACAAGGAACCATATTCAATATCCTATAATACTGGGTATGTGGGAAAGAATATTAAAAATAATGTAAATGGCACCCCACTCCAGTACTCTTGACTGGAAAATCCCATGGATGGAGGAGCCTGGTGGGCTGTGGTCCATGTGGTCGCTATGAGTCGGGCACAACTGAGTGACTTCACTTTCACTTTTTACTTTCCTGCATTGGAGAAGGAAATGGCAACCTACTCCAGTGTTCTTGCCTGGAGAATCCCAGGGACGGAGGAGCCTGGTAGGGTTCCGTCTATGGGGTCGCACAGAGTCATACACGACTGAAGCGACTTAGCAGCAGCAGCATGTATAACTGAATCACTTTTCTGTATAGCTGAAATCAATGGAATATTGTAAGCACCTATACTCCAATAATACAATAAAATAAAACAGAAATAGAATGTCTTGTAATTCAACTTACTTATCCNTCAGTTAACATTACTTCCAGGAGTCCAGGAAGTTAAGTTAAGTTAAGTTAATGACTGGCAGAAAGTACTCAAGTATCTGCCAAAGAGTGATGAATCAGTTTTAATGCATGGTAGCAATGCTGGCAAAATCCAGGAGCACACCAACATGAAAGGGCCATTAAATAATATGTTACAGATTTTTTGAAAAGCTCTAAGTAAGTTATGCAACACAGGTGGTTACCAGCCTATGTTCATACTACCAAGTTCATCAAGTCTAGCCCATGGCCTGGCAACCCACAGAAGTTGTAAAGGGAAAAAGAAAGTCAGCTTTTCTCCTTATGTGTAGGCAAAAATCCACCTCTTTCACCTCTCCACTCCCTGTCAGCCTCCTTGGCTTTTACACAGAACGAGGCACCACACTTCACTCCTGGCAGCCCTTCTCACCTGCAGTCTGGGGGTCTCTCCCCACATCAAGCCATATTCTTATGAGGCCAGCTGGGTATCCTACAATTTAACTTAATTCTGACACTGTCTACCTGGAGCTAGGACCTGATGCCATGGGTGAGGGGCTTCACTCCCCCACGCCTCATAGATACACCAATACTCCTTCAGATGCCAGCCCCAAGGCCAGGTTGCCACCTGTGCTTCTGAGCAATGGCTATTGATAGGAGATGCCACCCTCCTCCATGGGCTTGCTGACTGTGTCAGAGCAGCTCACAAAACTCACTGAAGCTCTCAGACTTGGTAGTTTATTAAAGGACATAATAAAGGAAATAGCTGAACAGCTGAATGGAAATACTGCACAGAAGCCAAGCAGGAGCCTGGAGTTCCATGCCTTCTCCAGGCATGTCACTCTTCCAGCACCTCCACCTGTTCACTGACCTGGAAAGTCTCTGAACTCTATACTTTTGGGATTTATGAAGACTTCATCACAATGCATGATTCATTATTAACATCATTTTTCGTCCTTCTCCCTTCAACAGAATGGGGGGTACGCAGGGCTGAAAACCCCAGGCTTCTAATCATGGCTTGGTCTTTTTGGTAACCAGTCCCCATCCAGGAGCACACCCAGTGCTGGCTCATTCAAACAAAAGACACCTTTATCCCCCTAGGAGACTACAAGGGTTTCAGGAGACCTGTGACAAGAACTAAAGTCAAAGACCAACATGAGAACAAGAGCTGCTCCATGTATTCCTAGGAGATTACATTGGTTTGGGGAGCTGTGTGTAGAACCTGGGGGTAGAGATCAATATATATATTTTTTCTATTATCTCAGAGTAGTTGGACTTCCCAGATGGTGCTAGAGGTAAAGAACCTATTTGCCAATTTAGGAGACTTCCCTGGGTCAGGAAGATTGCCTGGAGGAGGAAATGGCAACCCACTCTATTATTCTTTCCCAGGAAATCCCAAATATAGATGAGTCTGGTGGGCTATGATCCATACAGTCACAAAGAGTGATATATGAGTGAAGCGACTTAGCATCAGATTTATATAAACACTTGATTACAAAAATAATATAAAACATACAGTTCATTCTTTAAGCAAATATGAATACAAAACTCAATACACTGGATTTGTGGGATGTCTAGGATACAAAGACACCTAAACATTGTTGTCTTTGTTTTGGAAATGTTCCATACAGTGGGTATCTTTAAAAAAACTAGCTTTGAAGCTGTTTATAGGGCTTTTGATGCTATCTCTAGTTTTCTTATTTGAGTAAGAGCTATCTTAAAAGGCTGAAAACCACGGGAAAAGATCCACATTTGTCAAAACAGATGAATGTTTCTATTTAAAAATGGACTGCTAGCAAGGAAAATCAAATGATTCAATGTAAATTCCCTATTTTTTCCACTTAAAAATTATTAGCTTCATATAAAAAACCACATAACAAAAATGTTCCTATTCTCCACAAAGATGAAGGTTCCTACCTTTTTGGTTTTCTTTATCAAATCTTGAAATCTGTTAAAAGAAAACAGTTTATTTTCATTCAACTATTCAGTTTTTATTAACAAACAAAAGCAGGTTATTAAAAACTAAACAATCCTACCAGTGA
>SJYQ01007336.1:159729-171175 GCA_006410935.1 Redunca redunca
TGCATAGTAAATACCTTTAAAAAAAGCACACATATTTTAACATCAATGATTAAGTGATGACTGAGATGTTTCTGAATTTTAAACTAAAATTCATAGTTCAAGTTAAATAAGACTGTAACTATGCTAGTAACATAAAATGTAAGCTTCCTCCCACTATTAAATAAATTACACTAAACATTGAGGTCAAAAGGATAAAATTTCTCTTGATCATGTAATTAACCTCCAAATAATTCACATAAAGCATAATATGCCTAGAGCAGTGGTGAAGAATCCACCTGCCAATGTAGGAGACATAAGTTCAATCCCTGAACTGCTAAGATCCCACATGCCATGGACAGGTAAGCCTGGAGCACCACAACTACTAAGCCAGTGCTCTACAGTTCACATGTCACAGTCACTGAAGCCCACAGGCCATAAAGCCCATGCCCCACTAAAATTGAAGCCACTGCAACAAGAAGCCTCATGCCAAAACAAAATAGCTCCTCCTTGCCATAACTAGAGAAAAGCCAGTGCAGCAATGAAAACACAGATGGCCAAAAACAAAGTTGAAATTAAATATATATATATATATGTTTAAAAAATGATATGCCTGACAGAAATAACAGAAATGGTTAATGACTTACAGCTAACACCCAAATATCTGAGGCACCATGAACATATGAGTGTATTCCAGAGTCTCTCAATTGCAATGAAGTTTTAAAATTACTATTGCTTAAAAATGTGCATAAACTAAGTTTTTACTCTCCTTAAAACTATGAATGTTTAAAACTATTTTAGATATACCTATGCTAAACATTTTGAGTAAATTTAAAAATATATTTATTTTGGTTGTACTGGGTCTTCACTGCTGCACACGGGCTTTCTCTAGCAGTGGCCAGTGGGGGCTATTCTTCACTGTAGTGCGCAGCCTTCTCATTGCAGTGGCTTCTCTTATTACAGGGCATAAGCTCTAGGGCTTGGGGGCTTAGTTGCTCTGCATGCGGGATCTTCCCCAACCAAGGAAACGAATGTGTCCTCTGTACTGGCAGATGGAATCTTAGTCACTGCACCACCACGGTAGTTCCTTGAGTAAATATTTTTCACATGTATTTCTAGTACCATATGTATTGCTTATTATATCTATGCTGAGGACACTGACATAATCTTCAGTTGGTTTTCCTTTAAAGAAAATATTTTATGGTATAGATACCTTTAAGTGTATGAACTAGATCAGTGTTATAACTATGTGATTATTATTCATTCAAGCAGCAAAATTGTGAAATATGAGAAATTTAGATGGAAGGATCAAAAACGAATTCCTCATGCTCGTAAAATTTGGTTGTTAAATGTACTGTATTTATTCATTATTTATTTAGTACTTATTTATTTGGTGGTGCTAGTGTTAGCTGTGGTATGTGGGATCTAGTTCTCTGATCAAAGACTGAACCCAGGTCCCCTGCACTGGGAGCATGCAGGGGAACCACCAGGAAAGTGCCTATACAAGATATTTAAATTTTAAGTTTTTCCAATAATAACACTATTGTTTTCTTACAACTTCTGAGTATCACACTTTTGGGCAATTATGGCCCAGATAAACAGCAAAAACACAGGGACAACCCCAAGACTGAACCCTAATATAAACTATAGACTTCAGATGATAATGATGTGCCAATGTAGGTTCACTGAATATAAAAATGTACATAGTAGAAAATGTTGGGGTTAAGGGGGAGGCTGTGCTTGTGTGGGGTCAGGGAGCAGATGCACTGCTTTTTTGCTATAAACACAGACTGCTCTAAAAAATTAAGTCTATTTAAAAAAAAAAAAAAGAGGAAATTCCTATACCTGCCTTTAAAAAACACAAAGTGTAACTACTATGTTCAATGGTTGGTAGACAGCTGTTAAAAGCATTAGGAAAAAGCTGTTTTACTATTGAAGAACTCCACAGGCTTTTAAAAGTTATTCTTCTCTTACTTAATCACAAAGAGGACAAGTATTTGACAAGACTGTAGCAGAATTAAGAAAGCACATTGTAGACCTAAATTATTGCCCTGTTGCCACTTACTAATCATATGAACTTGAGTAAATCATCTCATTTCTCCAGAGGCTGGATCCCACTTAACCCATCTACCATCTGCAAAATGACCAGCAGTGCCAGTCTCATGACAAATGTTCAACATAAATGGCAGTTTGGGGGTCTCAGACTACATGGAATGTCAGGTCAATTCTAGCTCCAAAACATCACAATTTTATAAACGCAAAACAAGATACCAAGGAACTGGTAACAATGTTAGATTTCATATTCCTTTGTCACCTTATACTAAATACATGATGTAGTTTCAAAGATAAAAAAGAAACAGACCCAGCTATCCAGGGAGCACTTAGCAATTTTCTGAGGAAATTTCAGAAAAGCAAAAGGTGTTACCTTTTCTTTTGCCAAACCACTTTCGGGAAGGAAGACAGAAAGTGAGTACTCATAGCCACATCTCTGTAAGTGACTGGCTACTACAAAGTTGGAGGCTTCTATTAACAGGCAGCTCTCTTCCACTGAGATGGATGGGGACTGCACCTTGCCATTCAGTACAGGGTGCATCAGTTCATGAATCAACTGGTTTCTGACTTGTGTCTAGAACAAATATTAAAAAGAAACAAGAGGGAAAACAATTTCAGCAGGATTTTTTCCACTGGAGGTTCACAAATTTGTCACATAAATTAGAATCTTTCCTTTTATTTCCAGAATGGTTAAAGATCCATGGCCAAAATTTAGGAACCTTTTCCTGCACTCTGTCTTACACTGTGAGACAAACAGTCCAGTGGGTTCTGGAAAGAGCAGTTTGAACTGATGGTGAGCCACACGTACTGAAACTCACTTCACTTTTCAGTTCAGGAATTTTTCATTATGGTTTCAAACATAGGAGAAAACTTGGCTACTCCCTCACCTCTCTGTGGATTATTGGAAGATATGAAATTAATGTTTAAATATTAAATATTAATATGATTAATATGTTAAAAGTATGTTGATGAAAGTAAAATTAGTTTCCCAAAAGAAATAATACACGCAAAAGAGAAATCAGTAAAACCAAAAATGATTATTAAGATTTATTTTCACATGGACTATTTATAGTTCAAGACACTGTGAAACATAAGTTCCCTCTATTTTACAATAAGAAAATTTTAGGCTAAAGGTGGTTAATTTTCTCAAGGTTATAATAAGAATATCACTGTTTATCTGGATTTTAAGAAAAATCCCCAAAGTTATTCAAACTAGTGGGTTTTGCTTTAATTATTTTGCACATAATGTGAAAACATACAACTGGGCCAAGCTTAAGAGTTCACACACTGCCTAGATTCATGGGGTTTAACAGTAAACGACATCTAAGAAATTGTTATTAATAGAATAAAAAGAATAAACCAATGGAGTTCTTGTTACATCTCTTTCTTCTCTTCTTTAGCTAAAGAGTAGAAAGTATATATTTAGTATAAAACAAAATTTATTATATGTACATTTAAAATCCTATAGTAAACAACACTTTTACACAAAACAGAATATACACATTTTGCCTTATCTGATACTAAGTTACAGCCTTTACCATCAATAAAATTTAATGGTCTAATTCAATTTGTAACATGGCAAGAAGAAATATATTTCTGCTAAGTCACTTCAATCGTGTCCGACTCTGTGCGACCCCATAGATGGCAGCCCATCAGGCGCCCCCGTGCCTGGGATTCTCCAGGCAAGAACACTGGAGTGGGTTGCGGTTTCCTTCCCCAATGCATTAAAGTGAAAAGTGGAAAGTCAAGTCGCTCAGTCGTGTTCAACCCTCAGTGACCCCATGGACTGCAGCCTTCCAGGCTCCTTCATCCCTAGAATTTTCCAGGCAAGAGTACTGGAGTGGGGTGCCATTGCCTAGATCCAGCTTAATTAAAAGGATTTAAGATGTCTTGCAAACAAGTACTGAAATGGGTAAGAATTAAATGAAGGACATATGCAAGGTAAAGGAAAAGAAGAGGAGCAAACAGTGGCATGACATTACAGATGAATTTCCATCTAGACCAGCACAAAAGCATACCGTATAGCACTTGCTAGAAGGAATCCAAAAAGTGGCTGGGAGGCTTTCCAGAAGGGAAATCTATGTGCAGAGGGAAATCTATTCAGAATTCAAGTGTGAAATGTCCCCAAAGCAGAAATAATGACAAGGAACTCATTAAAGATTTTGCCTATGAAAAAATTCTCCCCCCAAACCATTGGGGAATTAGGGGTTTCTGAGCATGTGTCACCTATTCTTCTAACTTGGCCCTGCAATCAACCTTTCTCTGCTTTAAGGAAAAAAACAAAAAAAAAAACAACAAAAAACAAACCAAACTATTCCCAACTAGTGTGGGAAAGAGGGGAAGTGGGAGAAACAAGACTTATAGACCCTAGGCACATCTCTCATGAGTTGACAGAGTACGCAACCAAGATTACTCTGCCCAGAAAGGATCTCATTCAGATTCAAGAGACAAATCAAAAGCTTTTCAGACGAGCAAAAGCTGAGAGAATTCAGAACCACCAAATCAGCTTTACAGCAAATGTTAAAGGAACTTCTCCAGGCAGGAAGCACAGGAGAAGAAAAAGACACACAAAAACAAACCAAAACAATTAAGAAAATGGTAATAGGATCACACATATGAATAACACAGAGAAGGCGATGGCACCCCACTCCAGTACTCTTGCCTGGAAAATCCTGTGGACGGAGGAGCCTGGTAGGGTACAGTCCATGGGGTCACAAAGAGTCGGACACGACTGAGTGACTTCACTTTTACTTTTCACTTTCATGCATTGGAGAAGGAAATGGCAACCCACTCCAGTGTTCTTGCCTGGAGAATCCCAGGGACGGTGGAGCCTGGTGGGCTGCTGTCTATGGGGTCACACAGAGTCAGACATGACTGAAGCGACTTAGCAGCAGCAGCAAAAGAATAATTACCTTGAATGGAAATGGATTAAATGCTCCAACCAAAAGACACAGAGAGGGGAAATGGATACAAAAACAAGAGCTGACTCATTTGAAAAGACTCTGATGCTGGGAAAGACTGAGGGCAGGAGAAGGGGACAACAGAGGATAAGATCGTTAGATGGCATCACCGACTCAATGGACACGATTTTGGGTAAACTCTGGGACCTGGTGATGGACAGGGAGGCCTGGCATGTTGCAGTTCATGGGGTCACAAAGAGTCAGACACGACTGAGGAACTGAACTGAAATGAACTGAGAAATAACAACAGAAACACAATGACCCAAAACTTATTTCACACAACAAAGAGCAGTTAAAAAAGGGAAGTTTATAACAATTCAAATCACTTCAAGAAACAAGAAAAATCTCAATGATCTAAACTTACACCTAAAGCAACTAGAGAAAGAACAAAAAAATTCTGATGCTAGTAGAAGAAATCATAAAATATCAGAGCAGAAATCTCTGAAGTAGCATCAAAATGACAATAGCAAAGATCAATTAAATAATAGCTAGTTCCTCGAGAAGACGCATAAAATTGATAAACCTTTACCCAGACTCATTGAGAGAAAAAGAAACAGGATTCAAATCAAAATTAGAAATGGAAAGAAAACTTACAACTGACTCTACAGAAATACAAAGAATTAGAATATTACAAGCAATGACAACCTGGAAAAAAAAGACCAATTCTTAGAGAAGTACAAACTTCTAAGACTGAACCAGGAAGACATAAATAGATCAATGACAAGTAATAAAACTGAAACTGTAAAATCTTCCAACAAACAAAAGTCCAGGATCAGATAGCTTCACATATGAATACTATCAAACATTTAGAGAAGAGTTAACACTATCCTTCTCAAACTTGTTCACAAAGTTTCAGAGGGAGGAACAGTCCCACACTCATTTTACAAGGCCACTATCACTCTGATACTACAAGAAAATTACAGACCACTATAACAGATGAACACAGATTCAACAATTCTCAACAAAACACTAGAAAAAGAATCCAGCAATATATTAAAACAATCATACACAATGATCAAGTGGGATTTATCCCAGGGAGGCAAGGATTCTTCAATATACACAAATCATTGTGCTACACCATATTAACAAGCTGAAGAATAAAAAAGCATATGCTCATCTCGTAGATGCTGGAAAAGTTTGACAAATTTTAATACCGATTTATAATAAGAAAAATACTCTCCAGAAAGTGGGCATAGAGGGATCCTACCTCAACATAATAAAAGCCACATACAGCAAACCCACAGTAAACATCATTCTCAGTGATGAAACCATGAAAGCATTTCCTCTAAGATAAGGAACAAGAAAGGGTGTGCACTTACCACTATTATGCAACATAGTTTTGGAAGCCCTTGCCAAGGCAAACAGAGAAGAAGAAATACAAGGTATCCAAATTTAAAAAGAAGTTAACTCTGGCTGTTTGTAAATGTACTATACCTAGAAAATCTTAAAGATGCCACCAGAAAACTTATTGATTATGAGAACTAATCAATGAATTTGGTAAAGTCATAAACATAAAATTAATACACAGAAATCTCTTGCATCTCTATACATTAACAATGAAAGATCAAAAAGAGAAATTATGGAAACAAACCCATTTACCAATGCAATAAAAAGAATAAAACAGGAACAAATCTTTCTAAGGAGGCAAAAGGCCTGTACTCAGAAAACAGTGATGAAAGAAACCAAAGATAACATAAGATCAATTGGAAGAATCAATATTTGAAAATGACTACAATACCCATATAACTAGAGCAATCTTGAGAAAGAAGAAAAGAGTTGCAGGAATCAGGGCCCCTGACTTCAGATAACACCACAAAACTACAGTAATTGAGACAGTACAAAACTGGCAGAAATACAGAATACAGATCAAGGGCACAGGATAAAAAGTCCAGAGATAAACCCACACACCAAATAATCTGTAAAAAAGAGACAAGAAAACACAGTGGAGAAAAGACAGTTTCTTCAAAAAGTGTTGGGAAAACTGGACAGTTATATGTTTTTATACAAAAAATTATAATTCTCTAAAATGGTACAGAAAATAAACTCAAAATGGCTCAAAGACATAGATGTTAATTAACACTATGTTAGTAAAACTCTTAAGGAAAATGTAAGCAGAATACTCTTTGACATTAATCACAGCAAGATTTTTTTTGACCCACCACCTAGAGTAATAAATTTTTTTTTAATTAAAAAATGCGGCCTAATTAAGTGTAAAAACTTTTGCAAAGCAAAGGAAACCATAAACAAGATGAAAAGACAAATCTGGGAATGAGAGAAAACATTTGCAAATGGACGGGTTGTGCAGCTCAATATCAAAACAACAAACAACTCAATTAAAAAATGGACGAAGATCTACATAAACATTTCTCCAAAGAAGACACACAGATAGTCAAGAGGCACATGAAAAGATGCTCAACATGACTAATTATTAGAGAAATGCAAATCAAAACTACAGTGAGGAATAAGCTAACACCAGTCAGAATGACCATGTATATAGGTCTTCATAGAACCATTCAGCTTCAGCTTCTTCTGTTTTAGTGGCTGTGAAACAGACCTGGATTACTATGATGTTGAATGGTTTGCCCAGGAAATGAACAGAGATCATTTTGTTGTTTCTGCGATTGCACCCAAGTACTGCATTTCTTACTCTTTTGTTGACTATGAGGGTTACTCCACTTCTTCTAAGGGATTCTTGTCCTCATTAGAAACAGACCCTGATGCTGGGAAAGACAGAAGGCAGGAGGAGAGGACATAGAGGATGATGGTTGGATGGCATCACCAACCTGATGGGCATGGGTTTGACCAAACTTTGGGACTTGGTGATTGACAGGGAAGCCTGGTGTGCTCCAGCCCATGGGGTTGTGAAGAGTTGGGCACAACCGAATGACTGAATTGAACTGATTGATGATGATATCAGTTTGCATCAGCCCTGGGATTATAAGTGGGAATCCCAAACTGCAATCTTTGAAGTCTCACCCATGGAGCAGACTCACTGCCTGGGACCTCTTCCCAACTGGGACTCCAGAAGTGCTATAACACGGGACTTCCAAGTGCTGTTTAAGTCTGGATGTTGGTCAAAACCCAATTTGATGATGTATTCCCTGATCTTTCTATTTTGATTTTCTTTTAATGTTAGTAAATTAAATGAAAGCTAGATAACTTTCTAATAAATATTTGTATTATTTACTTGTATATAACAAGTGTCTTACTTTGTTAACAAATCCTTTGAACCTGTGATGAAAGTGAAAACTTTCAGCAAAAGATATGTTCTTAAAAACAAAAACCACACACAGGAAAATGATCACCATTAAATAAGATATACAAATATTAAAGAAGATATACAAAAAGACACAACATTATGCCAATTAGTGCTTGTGTTAGAGATGACTTCTCTCTTGTATGCTTTTCAGATGAGCCTGAAGTATTTCTAAGATACAAAACAATGGAGGAGGCAGAACAAAAGATTTTTCCTTGAGGTTTACACTTAAAGAGGGAACTCAAGGAAAAATCTTTTGTTCTGCCTCCTCCGTTGTTTTTGTATCTTATAAATACTTCAGGTAGAAAACACATTTGAACTAATCCTACTCCCTGCTGTTAATCTATACATGAAATTTATTAAGAAATATTTGCTGTGCAAGGGTTCATACATTTCAATATCTTTTAAAGAAATTTCTCATTACTCAAACTTTTCTACAGTAATTAATCCCTTAATGTTTTCTACATGCTGTCAAATATCCTCCATTCAAATGTAAGTACTACAAAACCATTTGACTCAGGAACCACTATGACTGATTTTTAAAACAAACCTAACCCTACTAAAGGAGAAGGCAGTGGCACCCTCACTCTAGTACTCTTGCCTGGAAAATCCATGGAAGGAGGAGCCTGGTAGGCTGCAGTCCATGGGGCCACTGAGAGTCGGACACGACTGAGAGAATTCACTTTCACCTTTTACTTTCATGCTTTGGAGAAGGAAACGGCAACCCACTCCAGTGTTCTTGCCTGGAGAATCCCAGAGACAGGGAACCCTGGTGGGCTGCCGTCTATCGGGTCATACAGAATCGGACACAACTGAAGCGACTTTGCAGCAGCAGGAGCAACCTTACTAAAATGTGTTTACTGTTTCACGATTAAAGAGTGAACAGAGCAATAAAAGTCACCAACACAACCTGTGTAACATGCTATTTTTAAACCCCAAGACATGGATGTATTTACATGTGTACTACCTGTTACAGGTTACACTTGTAAAACTTACATAACACGACTATAACTGATACCTTGAGTGTGTCCAGTATACCTCGATCTGTAAACGTCTGGTACAGCTTTTTGCGAAGTTCATCTTGACTCAACACATCAGATTTAAGGGGCATGATGGACTAGAAAAGAAATGGTTATGGGTTACCCAGAGGGCAGAGGAGATGTTAACTTCTGCAAACAGACCAGTGGTCTGCAAGGAAGCCTTCAGAAGTCCAAGGGGAAAACGTGCTTTAACGGAAACAAGTTGAAGGAAATGGCTAACCCACTCCAGTATTCTTGCCTGGACAATTACATGGAGAGCGGGGCATGGCTACAGTTCACGGGGTCATAAAAGTCGGACACGACTAAGGAACTAACACACACAACAGAAACAAAGGCTTCACTTCCACCGAGGAACCTGCCGCTGTACATACCTGAGCTCTCACGCGTCGGTTTCCTCCGGATCCCTCCCCACCGTGCCCTGAGGTGCCCCGTTTGCGTCCGAATGTGGCTCTGGCTTAGGGCACCTGCCTTCAGATCCTTGGCTCTGTCCCAGAGGATGGGGAGGAACAAGGTGAAGCTTCTTCCTTGCTCTCCCAACTAGGAACTCAGACAGAAACGCGCACTTCTTGGCGGTTCTGACCGGTGGGCTACCTATGGCCCACGCGCCCCTCTAACGGATAGAAACCGGAAGACAGAAGACTAGAGAAAGTGCAGCAGCTGCAGGAGTTCGCGCTGTTCAGAACTGATTCCAACCTCTCCGCAAGTGGGGCGAGCATAGCCACCATAGTCTGCGGCTCTAATGCGCAGGCGCCGTTACCTAGCTGTGCTGCCGGAAGTTCCGCCCACTGGCAAAGGCGGAACTCCGATGTCACGGAGTCCGGCGTGCTGTGCTTCCGGAGTCCACAGGGAAGCAGAGGAGCAGGGGTTGATAGATACTTGGGTAACTGACAGGTAATTTTAGTTGCCAGTGTCTCTAAGGATATGGAACTAGTAGGCGATTGGTGCTTTGGAACTCGGGGGAAGTGCCTTGTACTGCGTGTCAGCCTTTTCTCCCACTTCTGTCCCACCCATCCTTTCCTCATGGATATTCAGTCTGCAAACGTGCGGTTGCTTAGGTGCTTTGCGTCTTGTAATACCTTTCACTGGGTCACGCAGCCCAGGTTTTAAATTAGTTTTTAATTGAAGGATAATTGTTTTATAGAATTTTGTTGTTTTCTGTAAACGTCAACACGCATCACCCATATATATATATGTTCCTCCCTCTGGAACCTCCCTCCCATCCCCTTCACCATTCTACCCGTCTAGGGTGATACAGAGCCCCTGTTTGAGTTCCCTGAGGTATACAGCACGTTTCTGTTGGATATTTTAAATATGGGAATATAAGTTTCTGTGTTACCTTTTCCATCACCTAGCCGATCCTCTATGTCACTCCACCCTCTCCTCCACTCTCCTGCCATCCATAGGTCTTCTCTATGTCTGTTCTTTATGTCTGAGCTTCTCGTTTGCCCGCTTTTTGATTGGATTGTTTGTTTTCTGGTATTGAGCTGTATGACCTAAAAATAAATCCATCAGTACCACATTATTAGATTCCACATATAGGCATTAGTATACAATATTTATCTTTCTCTTGCTGACTTATTTAACTGTATAATAAAGTCTAGGTTCATGCACCTCTTTAGAACTAACTCATCAGATGCATTCCTATTTGTGGCTGAGAAAAGGTCAGTTTTCATTCCAATTCCAAAGAAAGGCAATGCCAAAGAATACTCAAACTACCAAACAATTGCATTCATCTCACACACTAGTAAAGTAATGCTCAAAATTCTCCAAGCTAGGCTTCAGCAATATGTGAACCGTGAACTTCCTGATGTTCAAGCTGGTTTTAGAAAAAGCAGAGGAACCAGAGATCAAATTGCCAACATCCACTAGATTATTGAAAAAAAGCAAGAGAGTTCCAGAAAAACATCTATTTCTGCTTTATTGACTATGCCAGAGCCTTTGACTGTGTGGATCACAATAAACTGTGGAAAATTCTGAAAGAGACGGGCATACCAGACCACCTAATCTGCCTCTTGAGAAATCTGTATGCAGGTCAATAAGCAGCAGTTAGAACTGGACATGGAACAACAGACTGGTTCCAAATAGGAAAAGGAGTATGTCAAGGCTGTATATTGTCACCCTGCTTATTTAACTTATATGCAGTGTACATCATGAGAAACGCT
>SJYQ01007337.1:12118-24908 GCA_006410935.1 Redunca redunca
TTGGAACTCTGCATTCAGATGCTTATATCTTTCCTTTTCTCCTTTGCTTTTTGCTTCTCTTCTTTTCACAGCTATTTGTAAAGCCTCCCCAGACAGCCATTTTGTTTTTTTTGCATTTCTTTTCCATGGGGATGGTCTTGATCCCTGTCTCCTGTACAATGTCACAAACAAACCTTAGTCCATAGTTCATCAGGTACTCTATCTATCAGATCTCGTCCCTTAAATCTATTTCTCACTTTCACTTTATAATCATAAGGGATTTGATTTAGGTCATACCTGAATGGTCTAGTGGTTTTCCTTACTTTCTTCAATTTAAGTCTGAATTTGGTAATAAAGAATTCATGATCTGAGCCACAGTCAGATCCCGGTCTTGTTTTTGCTAACTGTATAGAGCCTCTCCATCTTTGGCTGCAAAGAATATAATCAGTCTGATTTCAGTGTTGACCATTTGGTGGTGTCCATGTGTAGAGTCTTCTCTTGTGTTGTTGGAAGAGGGTATTTGCTATGACCAGTGCATTTTCTTGGCAAAACTCTATTAATCTTTGCCCTGCTTCTTTTCGTATTCCAAGGCCAAATTTGCCTGTTACTACAGGTGTTTCTTGACTTCCTACTCTTCCTAAAGAGACACCCACAAATTACCTGAAACATGCATGTGCCCATGTGTGCTAAGCTGCTTCAGTCATGTCTGACTCTGCAATTCTATGGACTGTAACCTACCAGGCTCCTCTGTCCGTGGGATTCTCCAGGAAACAATACTGGAGTGGGTTACCTTATTATTAATGAAAAATTTGCTGCTCACTTTTATTTCCCACCTTAAATAATGCCTAGCCAAATTGTTCTATAAAACTGAGTTAAGACTGGGCAACAAGCTCAAATGTCTGCATAAGTCATAACGTACTGCCAGGAATGTAAAATTATCTATCTATCTACACACTAAAATCTCTTATTAAATCCCCACAAATTAAAGTATAAAGTCCTGCATTTTCCAGTTTCACATTCTCCTCATTTTCTGTCTAATGTAACAGATTCAGATGCCTGGGTGGAAATGAATATCAGTCAGCAGCAGCTTGGGCTTCATCTCTTCATTTTGAATGGATGCATTTTGTTTGTATTTATAAAGGTAAATCAACCCAACCTGAAGTCTCTCATGGGACTCAGTTTTCCAAAGAGTTAGTCAAGAGGACACAGCAGAGTATTAATACTCTAGCCATATTCCGATAGGAAAATTTGAAAATAAAACAGATAGCCCATCAAGTCATATTACCCAAATTATGCCAGTATACTTTAGAGCCATATGACTCTGACCAGTCAAAACTGTTAGCAGAAGTTTAGTTAGCCAGAGGAAAGGAGTAGGGAAATGGGGAGGAAGGAAATAGGGGAAAAGGTGGGGGAGGGGGGAGAAAAGAAAAAGACTATGATTTTATTCTTGCAAAATCTATGTGATTTTTTTGTGAATCTATTACTGAAATACCTAGTATTAATTGGATGAAGTGTCCCATTCAAAGGATACTTATGATTCTACAGTTATTATAAATCACATTTTGAGGAAAACTCCAAGGTAGTCTAATGGCTTTTTTTTTTTAAAGTGTGATATTCGAATACTCCTGCTTTCCTGCCAAATTTTGAAATATGCAGCAGCAACACCCAGGATGAGATGGCTGGATGGCATCACGGACATGATGAACATGAGTCTGAGTGAACTCCGGGAGATGGTGATGGACAGGGAGGCCTGGCATGCTGCGATTCATGGGGTCGCAAAGAGTTGGACATGACTGAGCAACTGAACTGAACTGAACTGAACACCTACACTACCAGGATTTTCTTTAGTTTCCCATTTCCCAATTTACCTTTAGGTTTGATCTCTCATACTTAATATCTCTCTCGATTTTTATTTCTCCTTTTAACCTTGGATTCCTGACACCCAAAATTGGTTTTGGTCATTTGCAAGTTACTGTGCTATTGCATCAGATTTAGAAATTCTTAGAGCTATTAATTTTACTTTTTGGGGAAGTAATATTTGTCTATTGTTTGTCTCAGTTTGGAAGCATGGTCATTATCATTTTTTCCTAAGACTTTATCTTCAGGATCCCAGTTAATAGAAACATCTAAAATAAATATAAATAAATATCTTATTTTTCTTCATAATTTTGAATTTACATGTAATGGGGATATAACTGATATTATTTCATGTAGTGGTTGAAATACTTCTACTTACCACTTCTTTCTATGTAGCAATGGAATATGCCTCTAGTATTCTGCTTATGTATACTCTTCGTCGCTTACAATAGTAATTTGGGTTTTAAAGCTTTCATTTGTCAGATTATTTACTGTTTTCTATTTCTACCTTGTATAAGGCTAGGATATAATGTCTGCTTTCCTTTTTGCCCCTTTGCTCTTATATCTACACATTTGTTTTGTTATTACATTTCTCTATGCTTTCCACCGATGTTCCATGATGAGTTATGAAAGCACTCTGGCATAAATCTTATCAACTGTTTGACCATCATATTGGATAATGCTATAAAGAATATAACCTAGAAAAATATTATCAATTTTTGTCTACTATGGATCTTTGTACCATGGTTTATCTTCAGTGTGTCTTAGAACTCTAACTTTATAAATTTTCTGACCACATTCCCTCAAGAAATATGTACATATGCTTTCTCAGATGAAAGCAAAAGTACCACAAACAACAAAAATAGTAACAACAAATGGTATCACCTTGAAACTATCAAATGTTTCTTAAAGTATTTTGCTACTGCTACTGCTGAGTCGCTTCAGTTGTGTGTGACTCTGTGCGACCCCATAGACGGCAGCCCACCAGGCTCCCCTGTCCCTGGGATTCTCCAGGCAAGAACACTGGAGTGGGTTGCCATTTCTTTCTCCAATGCATGAAAGTGAAAAGTGAAAGTGAAGTCGTTCAGCCGTGTCCAACTCTTCACGATCCCATGGACTGCAGCCCACCAGGCTCCTCCATCCATGGGATTTTCCAGGCAGGAGTACTGGAGTGGGGTGCCATTAACTGATCTTAATCCTGCCTTCTGAAATCTTTCTGAATTTTCTTCAACCACCTGTCTGTGTCTGTTTTCAAACTGAGGGTTCCCAATTGCACTTATTACAGACTCTCTATCTGCAGTTTTGAGTTATTTTCAATGGTTTTTTAGATCTGAATTGTCCCTATGAGCCTAATTTTATTTATTTTTTTCTGAGATCTTGTTTCCCTTTCTTTGTCTCTTTGGGCCCCACATCCTCCATCATCTATTAATAACATAATATACACAAGTCTGACTTTATTTCCTTTTATTGGATTTTACCATCCCACTGTTCTTGTTCTAAGAGCAAAATTCATTCTGATTTTGAAACTACTTTAGGTTCTTATTAATAGCCTGAGCAAACCTGCATTCTGTAGTCAGTGATTTAAAACATATAATTATTAATAATGACTTTATTTTTTCTTTTATCTGTCTCAACCTAAGAAGAATATCTCAATCTAAAAAGAGTCTGTGCTTTTCAGCTGGCTGACAAAGCCAGTGACTCCACTCTGATAGCTGCAGTGCCCAGGTCTCTAAAATCAAAGCCTTTATCAAAGCTTAATTAATTAACCATGATGAACCAATTTGAGACTATTGTCTAGAAGTCAGTTGCAAACCACCTTAATCTAAAAAAAAAAATCAGAATCTTTAGTTTCTTGTTTGTTCATTTACAAAGGAACAGCAATTGAAACAATATTCTATGGTGTTAAAGTTTAAAAGTGGTGATCGATTGCAAAATCACCAAATTTCTTTACTCCCCACCCCCAACTATATCCATATGCTGTTTGATTTTGCAGTTTTCCTCAGTAGAGTGCATATTTTGTTTGCCCTCTCTTTGAACTTGGGTTTGCCTTTTAAATTATTTTGGCTAATAGAATGTTGTGAAATTAATGGTGTACCACTTCTGAGTCTTGGCATTAAGAAAGCAACTTCCTTCTCCCTTGGACCCCTGCATCTAATATAATAATTCCACCTACTGGAGGGGTTAGAAGTGCATCTAAGAGAGATGAGGCCATAATCAGACCAGCCAACAGCCCATCTCCAAGCCATGCGAGAGAACCCAGTCAAAATTATCAGTGGGTCTGCTTTATCTATACCTGATACAGACCTATGAAGACTAGGGTGAGCTCCTAGCTGACCTCCCCAAATTCTATAGATTCCTGTTAAACCTACTGGTTGCTATTTAAACTGTTGACTTTGCGGTAGTTTGTAATACAGCAACATGGTGATGGTTGATAATAGCATCAACCAGGGTCCTATGGTCTGCCAAAGTATGTGCAATATGCCCATTGTAATTAAAGCTTTGGGACTATAGTCCTCATCAAAAATAGAATACAGTAATTTCATTAAGTAATACCTTAAAAACCAGTATACAGAATCTTTGCCAATGTCATCATCAACCTTAATTGAAATTAAATAGACTATCTGCCTCAACCTCATCTTCAATGTGAGAAAAGGCCAGGTTGTGTTAGAGGTATTGTTAGATCCATGCCTAATTTTCTAGCAACTAATAGTCCTTCTTTCTGAAGGGTGCCTCTACTGAAAACAGATTCAGGCCTACAGAAACCTACATTTCATCATAAAAGATGCTTAATTCTCTTCTATGTTATTTAGACCCTTAATTTCCTTCTTTATTCCTATTTATAAGATTATTTTTTCCCCATATTTTGGTCATTCTGACTCAGGCTAAGTAAGCATATCTCTAGTGAGTGCTCAATCAACATACAAATACAGGACAGGTAGGAATTAAGATATGTCTAGATTGAATAATGTAACTTGAACATAAAATAATATTTTATTTTAAGATATACTTTAATAACTTGCAATTGGGATATGAAGAACACAAATATGTGGATGTGGAATTCAGTAGTGCTGTTTTCTTGACATTGAATGGCACCCCCTTTAAACTGAGTTTAGTTATATTTTTTTATTTGACCAATGAAATGTGAGAATAAGTGATATTGCATTCCTTCCCATCTAAAACCTTTTAGAGCAATGTTTTGGGGGATTCCTCAAAGCATGTGAAAATATAGAACCACTATCTGCTAAATTCCCTGATGGAGTAAATCCTTCTAATGAATCACACTGAATATGTAACCTGAGTAAGGTATAAACCTTTGTATAAAGCATAGAGACTTCAGACTTAGTTTGTCACTGCATTGTTCTTTTTTTTTTAATCCCATGAAAATATCTGAAATGATTATAAATGACTGGTGTCATATGTTTTTGTTATGTTAGTACTCACTTAGAGTGGTTTAAGTTAATTGTTACTGGAGGCTGGGAAGATGGTGTTCCAAGATTTTCAGTGGAATAGTAGAACAAAAACTGCAGCTTTGCTGTAACTTGGAAGGAAGAGAATGTGCATAATGATAATTAAAGCAAATATATGTGGATAAAGTAGTAGTATATATTAGCTGTTGACTGCTTTTGAGAAGAAACTACAAAGAAGAAATAGTCCAGAAATTGCTGTTATTATCTCAAAGGTTGGTGAGAGAATAGAGAGAGCGCAGAAATTTTGGGATTTGTAGAGGTGAAAAGGTAACTAACTGCTTCTTAAACTCAAATAATAAAAGATAAAATGGAGAAATTTGTTGACCAATAAAGACAAATGAAATCTCAGCCACAAGGCAATACTGAATCAAGACAATGGCTGATAGATTCATTTTGTTAAAACTTTTCTGTCAACTCAGCTGTCTCAGTGTAAAGGCTCAATTAAGAGGGTAGTTTCAACAAATCTTTTTAATTAGAAGAAAAGAAACTCAAGGAAAAGACACAATGCATGGTTCTTCCCACTAAAATTGGATAGGTGGCAGAGAAATGCAATAAAATTGAGAGAAAGAGTTAAGCGTATGAGAAAGCAAAAAGATATTAAAAACGTCTGAGAAGCCTAGAAAAGACTGTGTGTGCAGTAATTGATATATGAGATAGATTTGATTCAACTATATAAGAAGCCCATGGAGGTTTTAAGAAGACTGTCAGTCAGTTCAGTTCAGTCGCTCAGTCGTGTCCAAACTTTGTGGCCCCATGGACTGCATGCAGCATGCCAGGCTTCCCTGTCCATCACCAACTCCCAGAGCTTGCTCACACTCATGTCCTTCAAGTTGGTGATGTCACCCAACCATCTTGTCCTCTGTCATCCCCTTCTCTTATTGCCTTCAATCTTTCCCAGCATCAGGGTCTTTTCCAGTGAGTCAGTTCTTCTCATCAGGTGGCCGAAGTATTGAAGCTTTAGCTTCAGCATCAATCCTTCCCATGAATATTCAGCACTGATTTCCTTTAGGGTGGGCTGAGTGGATCTCCTTGCAGTCCAAGGAACTCTCAAGAGTCTTCTCCAACACCACAGTTCAAAAGCACCAATTCTTCGGCATCCAGCTTTCTTTATAGTCCAACTCTCACATCCATACATGACTACTGGAAAAACCATAGCTTTGACTAGATGGACCTTTGTCGGCAAAGTAATGCCTCTGCATTTTAATATGCTGTCTAGGTTGATCATAGCTTTTCTTCTAAGGGGCAAGCATCTTTTAATTTCATGGCTGCAGTCACCATCTGCAGTGATTTTGGAGCCCCTCAAAATAAAGTCTGTTAATGTTTCCATTGTTTCCCGAAGTATTTGCCATGAAGTGATGGGACTGGATGCCATGATCTTAGTTTTCTAAATGTCAAGTTTTAAGCCAGCTTTTTCTCTCTCCTCTTTCACTTTCATTAAGAGGCTTTACTTTCTTCCATAAGGGTGGTGTCATCTGCGTATCTGAGGTTATTGATATTTCTCCTGGCAATCTTGATTCCAGCTTGTGCTTCATCCAGCCCGGTATTTGGCATGATGTACTTTGCATATAAGTTAAAGAAGCGAGGTGACGATATAAAGCCTTGACATTACTCCTTTCCCAATTTGGAACTAGTCTGTTGTTCCGTGTCCAGTTCTAACTGTTGCTTCTTGATCTACATACAGATTTCTCAAGAGGCAAGTAGTGTGGTCTGGTATTCCCCTCTCTTGAAGAATTTTCCACATTTTGTTGTGATCCACACAGTCAAAGGGTTTCCTGTAGTCAATAAAGCAGAAGTAGGTTTTTTTTTGGAACTTTCTTGCTTTTTTGATGATCCAAAGGATGTTGGAGATTTGATCTCTAGTTCCTCTGTCTTTTCTAAAACCAGCTTGAACATCTGGCAGTTCATGGTTCACATACTGCTGAAGCCTGGCTTGGAGAATTTTGAGCATTACTTTACTAGCATGTGAGATGAGTGCAATTGTGCAGTAATTTGAGTATTCTTTGGCATTGTCTTTCTTTGGGATTGGAATGAAAACTGACCTTTTCCAGTCCTGTGGCCATTATTTAGTTTTCCAAAATTGCTGGCATATTGAGTGCACCACTTTCACAGCATCATCTTTTAGGATTTAAAATAGCTCAACTGGAATTCCATCACTTCCACTAGCTTTGTTCGTAGTGATGCTTCCTAAGGCCCACTTGACTTCACATTCCAAGATGTGTGGCTCTAGGTGTGTGATCACACCATCATGGTTATCTGGGTCATGAATGTATATTTTATATAATTCTTCTGTGTATTCTTACCACCTCTTAATATTTTCTGCTTCTGTTTGTTTTTGTTAGTCACTCACTTGTGTCTGGCTCTTCTTTTTTCAGCTATTTGTAAGGCCTCCTCAGACAACCATTTTGACTTTTTACATTTATTTTTCTTACAGATGGTCCTGATCAATGTCTCCTGTACAATGTCATGAACCTCTGTCCATAGTTCTTCAGGCACTCTGTCTATCAGATCTGATCTCTTTAATCCATTTGTCACTTCCACTGTATAATCATGAAGGGTTTGATTTAGGTTATACCTGAATGGTCTAGTGGTTGTTCTTACTTTCTTCAATTTAAATCTGAATTTTTCAATAAGAAATTCATGATCTGAGCCACAGTCAGCTCCCATTCTTGCTTTGCTGACTGTATAGAGCTTCTCTATCTTTGGCTGCACAGAATATAATCAATCTATTTTCGATATTGACCATCTGGTGATGTCTATGTGTAGTCTTTTCTTGTGTTGTTGGAAGAGAGTCTTTGCTATAACGAGTGCATTCTCTTGGCAAAACTCTGTTAGCCTTTTTCCTGCTTCAAATTTGCCTGTTACTCCAGGTATCTCTTGATTTCCTACTTTTGCACTCCAGTCCCCTATGATGTAAAGGACATCTTTTTTGGGTGTTAGTTCTAGAAAGTCTTGTAGGTCTTTATAGAACCATTCAGCTTCATCTTCTTCAGCTGAGAGATATACCACAGGAACATTTCATGGAAAGACAGGCACAATAAAGGTATAGACTTGGATTGCTGTGATACTGAATTGTTTGCCTTGGAAACGAACAGAGGTCATTCTGTCATCTTTGAGATTGAACCCAAGTACTGCATTTTGAACTCTTTTGTTGACCATGAGGGCTACTCCATTTCTTCTAAGGGATTCTTGCCCACAGTAGTAGATATATTGGCCATCTGAATTAAATTTGCCCATTCCAATTCATTTTAGTTCACCAATTCCTAAAATATTGATGTTCACTCTTGCCATCTCCTGTTTGACTGCTTCCAATTTGCCTTGATTCATGGACCTAACATTCCAGGTTCCTATGCAATGTTGTTCTTTACAGCATCAGACTTACTTCCATCACCAGTCACATCCACTACTGGTTACTGTTTTTGCTTTGGCTCCATCTCTTCATGCTTTCAGGAGTTATTTCAGAGGATTGTGCTGCCCAAGAAACCACAAGATAGAGTAAGATATTCTCAATTCTCTTTCCAAGACTTAAGACAGCTATTGGATCCCCAGCATTTTCCAGGTAGTAAATAGGATGCAAACATTATTCAGCCTACAAATGTGTCTCCTCCCACCAATGTCTGATATATGTGGTTAAGTAGAATAATGAGAATGGAGTTATTACCCAGAGGGCAGACTCACGAATCAGTGACCGATCTCAGTAGAGCAATGAATGGAAAGCTCTTTCTAAGGAGTAGACTTGTGAGCTAATTAAGAAATGTTTTCCATCCTGCAGGAGGGAGTCCAAGAATATCTGCCCAGAAGGATTTCAGGGTGTTACAGCAAGTGGCTATAGGACATATTTGCCTTTCTTCTATTTTCCAAGTTGAGTCTTTATTGTAGTTATACCGTGTCTTCCTCCAGTGTATACCAAGTGTGGAGAGAGCCCTTATTTGGTTTCAGTTCTCCAGATCAAAGAATGTGAATGATCCCATCCTCACACCATATATGAAAGTAACTTCCATGTGAATTAAAGAACCAAACTTTACAATAAATTCTATTTATATTGAGATCTGTATTTTTTATCCAAAATTATCAAATTAATAAGAACTTGACTTTGGATATTTTAAATGGAACATTTTGAAGATAGGGATCAAACGGATGAGTAACTGACTGTTGGGATTAATGATGCTTGCTCATAGCAGTGGCATGAGTGATGTGGTACAGGAAAATAATTAGTCCCTAGAGTTAATCCTAACTCTTTTAGGTCCCTAAATTCATCAATCATTGTTTAAATTCACCAGCTAATTTCCAGCTGGGTCAAAAAAGAAGTTGCCCTAGATACTGCATCATTAAGTATGCGTGGGATAGAGTGAAGGGGGATATGATATACTTTGGAGCACTTAATATTAAACATCAGGACGTGGTAGATTGAATTTATGCTTCATATGCCCCCAGAGGATGAATTAACATAGAAGTATGTTTAAAAATAAAATATCAACCATGATATAGTTTTACAGAAGCCATACGGATAAAAGCAAACTTGTAAACACTGTGCTAATGACTTACACACAAATTCAGATTTAGACTACACACAGCTGCTTTTGGAAAAATCAACCTTAAAGAGGTTTATGCTTTGATTGCCTGAAGCTAAATTATCTTGCTGCAAAGCTCAGGGGAAAAAATAAAGTAACATTTTGTAGTATCAGCATAACTTCTGGCATGTTAATCTGGCACCAAAGCTTGAATGAATGTCATTTGATTCTCTATTGGAGATTATGATAGCCTTTAACAGAAACATGTTTAGATTAGACAAACCAGAGGACATGAGTATACAGTATGTTGAAATAGAGTCTGTTTATGCTGAGAATATTTCCATAAATGGAGTGAGCATAGGTATTTTGAGAGCTTAAACCATTCTGTTTTAAGGTCCCAATGCTATTATATATATTTTTTAGCAGTCAGAAGAGTTTAAAACAAAAATGTGTTTTTTTTTTTTAAGAACAAAAGCTTAACCAACATTTAGATATACAGTAGAGTCAAGTTCTCGAGATGACTCAAGCCCTGCTCTTTCACTTCCATTTGTTCCTACCATTCTTCTCTCTTTCTTCTTCACCATCACTTATTCTCCTTCTGAAAAACTCCCAGTGTTGTACAAGTATGTTATAATATCTCATAAGTACATTTAACATATCCCTTCAGCCACCTGTTTCTTTGCTCATCTTTAAAGCAAAATTCCTCAAAATATTACCACTTTCCTTAATCTATATCTACTTATAAAAACTGCTGGTTTCAAGGTCATTAACAGCTTCCATGTTGTTAAATTCAATGATAAATTCTTGAAGTACATCTAACTGGATTTATCAGCAGCATTTGACACAAATGACTATCACAACTCCTCTTGAAACACTTTCTTCACCTATCCTCCAAAAAACAAACAAAAAAAGTGTCTCTTTTTTTTCCTTCTCTCTCACTGAGTAATCTCTTAAAAGAGATACCAAAATATCCTTTTTGGTTTCTTCTTGCTGATCTGACCTCTAAGCATTAGAGTGTCAAAATGCTAAATCCTTTAATATCTTTTCTTTTCAATAGGAATTTTCTAATTTATTTATTTCAGTGATATGCATGTACATCTCATCTGTATACTGAAAACTCCCAAATTTATGTTCTCAGTGTTAACTCTTCTCTGACTTCAAACACGTGAATTCCACTTGTAGTCTTATAGACATCTCAAACTTAAAGCATCTAAAACAATTCTTGGTTTCCACTATGAAACCCTTTGTCATTCTCAATCCAAAAACAGAAGCTTCATTCTTCTAACTGCTCAGACTAAAACTCTAGAGCAAGTCTTAACTATTCTTTATCTCTCATGAACCAGCATGAACTGTTGTTTTTTTTTCCTTAAAATACATCAAAATCCAACCATGTTATCCCACCCCCAGTCATTGTACGCTTGTCCAGGCCACCACCATCTATAATCTAAATTACTGCAATACTAATTTTCCAACTTCCATTTCTGTTGATCTGCATTCTTGTTCCTTACGTTTGTCATTCTTTGCATCTTTTCTGTGTCTGAAAAGGGGAAAATCTATATGGCTCAGCTCCTGACTTCCTTTAACTCTTTAATCAGATGTCTCATTGTTAGAAAGAACTTCCCTTACTCCTCTATGTAAAACAACAGTTTTTGACACAAGCTTAACCAACATGTAGATATACTGTAGAGTCAAGTTCTCAAGACGACTCAAGCCCTGCTCTTTCAGTTCTATTTGTTCCTACTATTCTTCTCTCTTTTTCACCATCACTTATTCTCCTTCTGGAAAACCTCCAGTATTGTACAGGTATGTTGTACAATATTTACTTATTTACTATCACTCTTACCTCTTTACTCTGCTGATGTCTCATTATAGCACTTTTTACTTCCTGAGATACTGTTCATTCATTCATTTGAGTTTTGTCTGTCAGACCTCACTAAGATGTAGACTCCACAAGAGAGACGGAATTTCTCTGTTTGGCCCACTGTTGTACTTGGAACACTGACTGGCACATAGTGTGTGCTCAATAAATATCTATTGAACCAATACCAAACTTAACTTAATTTCCAGTGATTTTCAGTAGGTTCTAGTCACACAAAACAGTATCTAAAATTATACTTAATTTTAATGCTCAATATCCTTTAAAATTAAACTCCCACAGTCTGTATTTGTCTTTCATTATACTTTTGCACTGTAACCTCATACTCTGCTGGAAGGGGTTTATGTGGGATGGATAAGATGACCCTGTAGAGACAGTCAGACTGAATAACCAGTATGGTTATGTGTTGCAGTCAGATGATAGCCAAAAACCACAATTACATCTCTGCAACAACAGAGAATGCCAAACTCTTCTTTCTCATTTTTTTTTTTTTGGGTGAACAAAATGATTAGTTATTATAAAAAGAGAGAAATCATTTAAAGAGTTATAAAAACCTCTGATAAATACTTTATGGAAATATTTCTTCAAGAGGGTATGGTTTTGTGTCAGTGTAAATATAGCTTCTATAGATTTTTAAGTTGAATATACAGTTGGTCAAAATTGGTGACCTATTTTCTTTCTAATTGTTATCTATTCTAAAATCTGTACTGGAGATACTGAAAATGTTTTCTCCGTACCCCACCCCCCCCATCCTGGAAACCAATTTTTAAGAGTCAGTTTCTTGAATAAAATACTACATATTAATTTTTATTTTAATCTCTGTAACTATTAGTTTTGTTTACTTATCCATATATCTACTCTCTACATTTTTCTTATTTAGAGACAGCTTTATTAAGATATAATTTATATAACCATGTATTTCACCAAAGTGCATAAGTCACAGAATTATGCCACTATCACCACAGTCAATTTTATGAGACTTTTACCACACAGTATGAAAGTTATGACCAATCTAGACAGCATATTAAAAAGCAGAGACATTACTTTGACAGCAAAGGTCCTCATAGTCAAAGCTATGGTTTTTCCAGTGGTCATGTATGGAT
>SJYQ01007337.1:26559-76417 GCA_006410935.1 Redunca redunca
CTGTAGGGCACTTTAGCCATGGTCTGAGATTCCTAGTATACACTCAGACCAGTTTATACTGCAAACTACAAATTGGCACTTGCCAAGAGCATTGTCAACCACTGAACAAAAGCATTTGCCATCTGCCTCTGTGGAGATTGAACCCTGTGCTGTTGTAGCTATGGACTTTCAACACCCCCGATGGAGTTCAGGGTGGAGTGAGGCACTGTGTGCTCCAGGGAATCTGATGGGACAGGTCTTCAGATAATTGGATGTTTTGCAGTTTCAGTTCAGTTGCTCAGTCCATTCCAAATCTTTGCAACCACATGGACTGCAGCATGCCAGGCTTCCCTCTTCATCATCAGCTCCTGGAGCTTACTCAAACTCATATCCATTGAGTCGGTGATGGCATCCAACCATCTCATCCTATATTGTCCCCTTCTCCTGCCTTCAATCTTTCCCAGCATCAAGGTCTTTTCCTTTGTCAGTTCTTTGCATTAGGTGGCAAAAGTATTGGAGTTTCAGCTTCAGAATCAGTTTTTCCAATGAATACTCGGGACAGATTTCCTTTAAGATGGACTGGTTGGATCTCCTTGCAGTCCAAGGGACTCTCAAGAGACTTCTCTAACACCACATTTCAAAATCATCAATTCTTTGGTGCTCAGATTTCTTTATAGTTCAACTCATACATCCATACATGACTACCGGAAAACCATAGCCTTGACTAGACGGAACTTTGTTGGCAAAGTAATATCTCTTCTTTTTAATATGCTAAGTTGTTCGTAGCTTTTCTTTCAAGGAGCATGAGTCTTTTACTTTCATGGCTGCAGTCACCATCTTCAGTGATTTTGAAGCCCAGAAAAATAAAGTCTGTCACTTTTCCATTGTTTCCCCATCTATTTGCAGTGAAGTGATGATACCATGATCTTAGTTTTCTGAATGTTGAGTTTTAAGCCAGCTTTTTCTCTCTCCTCTTTCACTTTCATCAAGAAGCTCCTTAGTTCATCTTCACTTTCTGCCATAATAGTGGTATCATCTGCATATCTGAGGTTATTGATATTTCTCCCGGCAATATTAATTCCAGCTTGTGCTTCATCCAGCCTGGCATTTTGCATGATGTACTCTGCATATAAGTTAAATAAGCAGGGTGACAATATACAGCCTTGATGTACTCCTTTCCTGATTTGGAACCAGTCTATTGTTCCATGTCCAGTTCTAACTGTTGCTTCTTGACCTGCATACAGATTTCTCAGGAGGCAGCTCAGATTTTCTGGTAGTCCCATCTCTTGAAGAATTTTCCACAGTTTGTTGTGATCCACACAGATAAAAGCTTTGGCATTCTGGAAATCTCTTGCTTTTTTGGTGATCCAAAAGATGTTGGCAATTTGATCTCTGGTTCCTCTGCCTTTTCTAAATCCAGCTTAAACACCTGGAAGTTTATGGTTCACGTACTATTGAAGCCTAGCTTGAAGAATTTTGAGAATTACTTTGCTAGTGTGTGAGATGAGTGCAGTTGTGCAGTAGTTTGAGCATTCTTTGGCAGTGAAATGAAAACTGACCTTTTCTAGTCCTGTGGCCAATGCTGAGTTCTCAAAATTTGCTGGCATTTTGAGTGCAGCACTTTCACAGCATCATCTTCCAGGATTTGAAATAGCTTAACTGGAATTCCATCACCTCCACTAGCTTTGTTTGTAGTGATGCTTTCTAAGGCCCACTTGACTTCACATTCCAGGATGTCTGGCTCAGTGAGTGATCACACCATCATGGTTATCTGGGTCATGAAGATCTTTTTGTACAGTTCTTATGTGTATTCTTGCCACCTCTTCTTAATATCTTCTGCTTCTGTTTGGTCCACACCATTTCTGTCCTTTATTGTGTCCCTCTTCGCATGAAATTTTCCCTCAGTGTCTCTAATTCTCTTGAAGAGATCTCTAGTCTTTCCCATTCTATTATTTTCCCCTATTTCTTTGCATTGATCACTGAGGACGGCTTTCTTATCTCTCCTTGCTATTCTTTGGAACTCTGCATTCAAATGGTTATACCTTTCCTTTTCTCCTTTGCCTTTTGCTTCTCTTCTATTCACAGCTATTTGTAAGGCATCCTCAGACAACCATTTTGCCTTTTTACATTTCTTTTTCTTGGGTATGGTCTTGATCATTGCCTCCTGTACAGTGTCACAAACCTCCATCCATAGTTCTTCATGTTCTCTGTCTATCAGATCTAGTCCCTTGAATCTGTTTGTCACTTTCATTGTGTAATTGTAAGGGATATGATTTAGCTCATACCTGCATGGTCTAGTGATCACATGGACTCTGCTGGCTTTATGGTGGGGTTAATGGTGACCTCAGAGAAGGCAATGGCAACCCACTCCAGTACTCTTGCCTGGAAAATCCCATGGACGGAGGAGCCTGGTAGGCTGCCATCTATGGGGTCACACAGTCGCACATGACTGAAGCGACTTAGCAGCAATGGTGACCTCCTCCAAGAGGATACAACAGGATGTTTTTAGGAACAGATTGTATTATCTCAATCCTGTATCTCCTCATATCTAGAGAAGCACTAAATCCCTTCCTGGTGACATCACATCTTTGTGACTAGAAGAAGACCTTTTATTAAATGATTGTTTAATGGTATTGCACTCCACCTTGCCTGAAACCTTATGCATTGACCTTCCTCCCGCTGCCTCTCTGGAGCAGTCTCTCAGAGCTGTCTGAGGTGCTGCCTCCTGACTGCAGTCCTCATTTTCCCCCAAATAAAGCGTAATTCACAACTCTCAAGTTGTGCATCTGTTTTAGTCAACAATACTTATATTCTCTTTCATGCTTAGAAAATAAATCTGAAGAGGAGGCTATAATCTGTATAGGCTGGACAGTGTTTGCCATGAATTAAGTGAAAGTGTTAGTGGCTTAGTTGTATCTGACTCTTTGTGACCCCAAATGGACTATCGCCCACCAGGTTCCTCTATCCATGGAATTCTCCAGGCAAGAATACTGGCATGGGTTGACATTTCCATCTCCAGGGAATCTTCTCCACCCAGTGATCGAACCAAGGTCTCCCAGCATTGCAGGCAGGCTCTTTACCATCTGAGCTACCAGGGAAGTCCATGAATTTATGTAACATGTATTTAGTAACATAGACATAATTTAGGTAACAAAGTTATTTCTAAAGGCAAGGCCAGGACAATGCTGTTTATATTTTCATATTTTCATTATATATGTTTTTTATGGATTAAGTGATGAAGGAAGGAGTCTCTTGACTTCTTAAAAGATCAGAGATTCTGAAGTTTATACCAGCTAAAGAACTTGAGCAATAAGGGTCTATCAGACTACTCTAGGGTTTTGGCATAAATGCNNCTGGAAAATCCCATGGATGGAGGAGCCTGGTAGGCTGCCATCTATGGGGTCACACAGAGTCGGACATGACTGAAGTGACTTAGCAGCAATGGTGACTTCCTCCAAGAGGATACAACAGGATGTTTTTAGGAACAGATTGTATTATCTCAGTCCTGTATCTCCTCATATCTAGAGAAGCACTAAATCCCTTCCTGGTGACATCACATCTTTGTGACTAGCAGAAGACCTTTTATTAAATGATTGTTTAATGGTATTGCACTCCACCTTTCCTGAAACCTTATGCATTGACCTTCCTCCCGCTGCCTCTCTGGAGCAGTCTCTCAGAGCTGTCTGAGGTGCTGCCTCCTGACTGCAGTCCCCATTTTGCCCCCAAATAAAGCGTAATTCACAACTCTCAAGTTGTGCATCTGTTTTAGTCAACAATACTATATTCTCTTTCATGCTTAGAAAATAAATTTGAAGAGGAGGCTATAATCTGTATAGGCTGGACAGTGTTTGCCATGAATTAAGTGAAAGTGTTAGTGGCTTAGTTGTATCCGACTCTTTGTGACCCCAAATGGACTATCGCCCACCAGGTTCCTCTATCCATGGAATTCTCCAGGCAAGAATACTGGCATGGGTTGACATTTCCATCTCCAGGGAATCTTCTCCACCCAGTGATCGAACCAAGGTCTCCCAGCATTGCAGGCAGGCTCTTTACCATCTGAGCTACCAGGGAAGTCCATGAATTTATGTAACATGTATTTAGTAACATAGACATAATTTAGGTAACAAAGTTATTTCTAAAGGCAAGGCCAGGACAATGCTGTTTATATTTTCATATTTTCATTATATATGTTTTTTATGGATTAAGTGATGAAGGAAGGAGTGTCTTGACTTCTTAAAAGATCAGAGATTCTGAAGTTTATACCAGCTAAAGAACTTGAGCAATAAGGGTCTATCAGACTACTCTAGGGTTTTGGCATAAATGCATCCCCCCAAAACAGATACTATTATTTGTAAAATTTAAAAAGGAAAGTATTTCCCAGTCTTGTGATGACGTTTCAATTTGCATGTTTTGATTTGGTCTTTAGTACCAATTTTTTTTCCAGTCACTCTTTCCCAATCATTTTTAATTCATTTGTGCTTCCAGTTTGATTAAAATCAAGTTTGCATTTAGAATTTACAGCTTTCATACCTGTACTATTTTAAAATTCTTAATGACTTGAAAATGAGGCAATTACATATATACAAACATACTCTGATTATATTTGTAGCTATGTACCTATAAAAAATTTTGCCTATTCAAATTATTACTAACAAAACTGTCAAAGCAATAATACCCTCCAGTTCACTTCAGTTCAGTCACTCAATTGTGTCCAACCCTTTGTGACTCCATTAACAGCAGCACGCCAGGCCTCCCTGTCCATCACCAACTCCTGGAGTCCACCCAAACCCACATCCATCGAGTCGGTGATACCATCCAACCATCTCATCCTCTGTTGTCCCCTTCTCCTCCTGCTCTCCATCTCACCCAGCATCAGGGTCTTTTCCAGTGAGTCAGCTCTTTGCATCAGGTGGCCAAAGTATTGGAGTTTCAGCTTCAACATCAGTCCTATCAATGAACACCCAGGACTGATCTCCTTTAGGATGGACTGGTTGGATCTCCTTGCAGTCCAATGGACTCTCAAGAGTCTTCTCCAAAACCACAGTTCAAAAGCATCAATTTTTCAGAGCTCAACTTTCTTTATAGTCCAACTCTCACATCTATACATGACCACTGGAAAAACCATAGCCTTGACTAGATGGACCTTTGTTCACAAAGTTATGTCTCTGCTTTTTAATATGCTCTCTGCTGCTGCTGCTTCTGCTAAGTCACTTCAGTGGTGTCCGACTCTGTGCGACCCCATATATGGCGGCCCACCAGGCTTCCCCATCCCTTGAAAGTGAAAAGTGAAAGTGAAGTCACTCAGCCATGTCCAACCCTCAGTGACCCCATGGATTGCAGCCTTCCAAGCTACTCCGTCCATGGGATTTTCCAGGCAAGAGTACTGGAGTGGGGTGCCATTGCCTTCTCTGAATATGCTATCTAGGTTGGTCATAACTTTCCTTCCAGGAGTCTTTTAATTTCATGGCTGCAATCACCATCTTAAGTGATTTTGGAGCCCAGAAAAATAAAGTCAGCCTCTGTTTCCACTGTTTTCCCATCTATTAACCATGAAGTGATGGGACCAGATGCCATGGTCTTCGTTTTCTGAATGTTGATCTTTAAGCCAACTTTTTGCTCTCCTCTTTCACTTTCATCAAGAGGCTCTTTAGTTCTTCTTCACTTTCTGCCATAAGGGTGGTGTCATCTGTATATCTGAGGTTATCGATATTTCTCCCAGCAATCTAGATTCCAGCTTGTGCTTCCTCCAGCCCAGTGTTTCTCATGATGTACTCTGCATAGAAGTTAAATAAGCAGGGTGACAATATGCAGCCTTGACGTACTCCTTTTCCTATTTGGAACCAGTCTGTTTTTCCATGTCCATTTCTAACTGTTGCTTCCTGGCCTGCATACAGATTTCTCAAGAGGCAGGTCAGGTGGTCTGGTATTCCCATCTCTCTCAGAATTTTCCACAGTATATTGTGATTCACACAGTCAAAGGCTTTGACATAGTCAATAAAGCAGAAATATATGTTTTTCTGGGACTCTCTTAGTTTTTTGATGATCCAGCAGATGTTGGCAATTATGTCTGGTTCCTCTGCCTTCTAAAACCAGCTTTAATATCTGGAAGTTCACGGTTCACTTATTACTAAAGACTGGCTTGGAGAATTTTAAGCATTACTTTACTAACATGTGAGATGATTGCAGTTGTGCGGTAGTTTGAGCATTGCTTGGTATTGCCTTTCTTTGGGACTGGAATGAAAACTGACCTTTTCCAGTCTTGTGGCCACTGCTGAGTTTTCAAAATTTGCTGACATATTGAGTGCAGCACTTTCACGGTATCATCTTTCAGGATTTGAAACAGCTCAACTGGAATTCCATCACCTCCACTAGCTTTGTTCATAGTGATGTTTTCTAAGGCCCACTTGACTTCACATCCCAAGATGTCTGGCTCTAGATTAGTGATCACATCATCATGATTATCTGGGTCGTGAAGATCTTTTTTGTACAGTTCTTCTGTGTATTCTTGCCACCTCTTCTTAATATCTTCTGCTTCTGTTAGGTCCATACCATTTCTGTCCTTTATTGAGTCCATCTTTGCATGAAATGTTCCCTTAGTATCTCTAATTTTCTTGAAGAGATCTCTAGTCTTTCCCATTCTGTTGTTTTTCTCTATTTCTTTGCAGTGATCACTGAGGAAGGCTATCTTATCTCTCCTTGCTTTTCTTTGGAACTCTGCACTGAGATGCTTATATCTTTCCTTTTCTCCTTTGCTTTTCACTTTCCTCCTTTTCACAGCTATTTGTAAGGCCTCCTCAGACAGCCATTTTGCTTTTTTGCATTTCTTTTTCTTTGGGATGGTCTTGATTCCTGTCTCCTGTACAATGTCACGAACCTCTGTCCATAGCTTATCAGGCACTCTATCAGATCCAGTCCCTTAAATCTATTTCTCACTTCCACTGTTTAGTCATAAGGGATTTGATTTAGGTCATACCTGAATGGTCTAGTGGTTTTCTCCACGTTCTTCAATTTCAGTCTGAATTTGGCAGTAAGGAGTTCATGATCTGGTCTGGAACTATCAAATACAAAAGGAATCAGAAAAAAATTTATCCTCTCTACTTATAAAGTTGTTTTCCACTTAAAATAGTTATATACAATGTGCCAGTTCATTCACTGAAAATGATTCACCTCAGTGAATAATTTAGTGAATTCAGGATTTGTTTAATTTTCTTATATTGCACAAATATAATGATAGATATAAGAAGGTATTAAGTATGCTATTTCAATTTAATTTACTGGCTTACAGTAGACTTTCAAGCCCTGCAAACAAACATTTATATCCTTTTAGTCTTAGCCTTAGCCTTAGTCTTTAAAATGTACTACATTATACTGGCATTTTTAAAAAGGATCTGTAATATTACCAATTATATAATCTTTTTAATATTCAGAGTGTTAATATGGAACTTACTTCTTTCAGATTTTGATTTGTAAAACATCAGTATGTCTCTTGCTTTTATTCTTCATATAGGGGATAATGATTCGATATAGACTGAAATTTTGCCAGTAGTAAGACTAAAGTTCTTTATTGAGTAGTCAAAGGTTCCAGCCTCTTTAAGTCATTATGACATATCTTTCCCTCTTTCCTAATTTTAGATGGTAATAGGTTAAATTTAACTTGGTTTCTAGACCTGGCAGGGAGATAGCATGGAGACACATGCCATAAGTTATTCATCCCATGGAGATAACAAATGGTTCATTAAGTAGAACATATTTAATTATGAAATTATGGAGTGGAAGAAATTTTTGAGTGCTTCTAGTTTAATCTTTCTTCCAATTCAGGAACTTTGGTTAACATGCCAGGTGGATGGTTATTTAGCCACTGCTTAAACATGTGTGGGGCTGAAGACAGCTTTTAAGAGAAACTGCTCATATCTGGGAATAGGAGAATGATTACAAAATTCTTACTAATATTTGTCTAACAGATGCTCCTTTCAAACTCACTCTCTTGGCTCGTAGTTGCACAACACAGTACCTGTTAGTTTTTTTCTTTTACTTAGGAATCTTTTTACATACTTTTACTCTGTTATCATTATCTCCACATATTTTCTACTCTCCAAATCAAGTCCTAAAAATCAGCTTGTGAAAATAATGTATTTGATTACATAATGATAAAAAATAAAAAGAGAATCACAGCCAGGAAAAATACATGATTATAAAAGCAGTGCAACAATTGGAAGGACATCATGGGTCTATATGCCATGATGGTTTCTATGGTTGACCTTCTATTTGGGTTCTGTACTTTCTAGTAATCAAAGTGACAGCAGATGATATTATCACTTATACTAAGTTCCTCAGTGTAATCGAAAGTTTTCAACTGACATAAATTCTGAAAGGATATATTAGATGGTAATCTATTTGTAAATCTCAGTGTCTTTTGCTTTTTGGTATTCTTATAATATCCAAATTGGGTATTAAAATTTTAAGATTGAAGTATACTTAAGTTACAATGTTGTTTTACTTTCTGGTGTACAGCAAAGTGATTCAGTTTTTTATATGTATATATGTATAATTATATATGTATATATATGTACATATATATATTTTCAGATTCTTTTCCATTATGGATTATTATATGATATTGAATATAGTTCCCTGTGCTATACAGTAGGTCCTTGTATATCTATTTTATTTAAAAGTATGTATCTATTAACCCCAAACTCCTAATTTATCTCTCTCTACCTCCTCCCTGCCCACCTCTTCTATCATCTTTGATAACCATAAGTTTGTTTTCTATGTCTGTGAGTATATTTTTGTTTTGTAAATAAGTTAATCTGCATCACTTTTGCATACATTTAACTCAATATTTTAATGAATAATGTCCTCAGTAACATTCCTTCAACAATTGTATTATCATTATTCCTATGGCATTTGTCTCTAGAACTTTCACAACCTCTGATATATTTAGGTGGGAAAAAATTGAAATGTGTCTCTCATTTCCATGTGAATTAGAAAAAAAATGGACAGTGGACTACTCATTTAATAAATCTTGGCATGCTGTCTGATGTGTCTCACAGTGTAGGTTACAAGGATGCTGTAATTCCCCAGGATAAGCCATGTCAAGAAATATGCTTAAACAGCTTTGAAAGACTCAGTAGGGCATTACCAGGTACTAAGATGTCATTCCTTCTCATCAAAGTAGTAATAATAGGATTCCTGCTGCTTGCAACCATTTATATATCTTCATTAGTGCAAACGAGTGTAGATAGTACTTCAGAAGCCTCAGTGTTTTCTTGAGAAGGAAATAGCTACCCACTCCAGTATTCTTGCTTAGAGAATCCCACGCTCAGAGGAGCCTGGCAGGCTGCAGTCCATAGAGTTGCACAGAGTCAGACATGACTGAACTGACTAAGCAGCAGGAGTGTTTTCTTAGGAATGAAAGTACTCATTCCAAAAGTTCAGTCTAGTTCTAACAAATTAAAATTTATTTTTTTCTCCTTTTTTCCTTTTATCTCTACAATGGGGTCAAAAAGTTAAATTGAAAATTAGATGATTTGTTCTTTTTAATAGTTCCAAAGTGACAGAAATAGTTTTAAAAATATTGGTTAGGGCAAAACTCATCATTTCTGCATCAGTCTATTCATAGAGTGTGTTTATTCATAACATGGCTGATTTTGAATTGATGGGTAATGCAGTCATTATCCATCAGAACCTTCTAACCATGTGTCACTTGTGATTGCTCCAAGTGGACACTTCTAAAGGTGAATTATAATCCTTATAACAATAGTTTTGTATTAGGAGATATTTAAGTTAGGCTCTCCCTGATGTTCTCTTATCTCGAAAATAGTAAAATGAAAATTATTTGATAGAAAGTCCTGTTTAATCTAAACAAAAGAGCTCTGCATAAAATAGAACAAACATAATTATATCTTCTATGTGTCCCTATGATGAGTTGCTTCAGTTGTGTCCAACTCTTTGCAACCCTGTGGACTGTAGCCCCCCAAGCTTCTCTGTCCATGGGATTCTCCAGGCAAGAATTCTGGAGTGGGTTGCCATGCCAGGGGATCTTCCCAACCCAGGGGGCAAACCTGCGTCTCTGCATTGGCTGGTGGGCTCTTCACTACTAGTGCCACCTGGGAAGCCTAACTGTATCTTAAAGGATATTAAATTAAAAAAAATTTGCCAGCTGCAGACAATGTAAACAATTAATTGAAAATAACCAAGTTGATTAGAAGTTCAGCATTGTTGAGATTTACAGGAAAGCATTGCCATTGCTTTTCTCGGTGCTCGTGTAGAAGGCCAGCACTCACACAAAAAGAGTGATGTGAAAGTAATTGGTTAATGCCTCCATAGAGTCAAATTAGAACATTTAGCCTCCAAAGAAAATTGTTCAGTTTGAATTATCTGGTTCGTCTCTAATTTTTTGCTGTCTCTTTTCATCTGGTCTTTTCACATGCCTTTTCTTCAGGCTAAGGATAATGAACCCTGACTGTGATTTCAACATCTCAGCATAAATAAAGAAATAAGTACCCAGAGACACTTCTCATGTTTGTTTTCTTATTACGTATCTGATACTTAGTTTTGCAAATGGTAGTCTATTCAAGTCAGTACTATTATAAATTTTAGCTAGTCAAGCAATTGTAAAATACTAAGCTGCATAATAGGAATTATTCATGTTAAAGTTAAGTGATAACAGGATGGATTCTGTGGCCATTTTCTGTCACAAGAGGCTTCTGCCATGCTATTCAAGAAGGAAGCTGGAGATCAGAAGTTGGAGGTGAGGGTCAAACGTTACAGGAGTGGTTCTAATCAGTTTCTAGAATGGAGGGGGAGAAGCATGTAGACTATAGGCAGGATTTTAAATTCTTTACACTGATATCTTCCCTTCAGAGATTCTAACTGCAAAGAGGGTATGTGTCCTCAGGAACCAAGCCAAGTCCCTTTGGTACTTCAAGGCTTGGAACCTTTGAGATGAAGTCCTTGAGCGTCCTGTTGCAGAGAGAACTCACAGAGTGCCAGGAGGAGGAACACAGTTGGAAATGTGCAGTTTCTATACTGGCAAAAAATTAAGACGTGTGCAAACTGAGTATCTGGGGAAGTACATGGATTGGAGTTTTGATAGATAAAAAGGGAGAATGGAATGAATTCAGTTTACAATATGTCTGTTAAAAGTTGTATTTACTTCTCCTAGTGTCCTTGGCTTCAAATGATGAATGCTGTGAACAGGCAGTGGATTAGATGCTTTTAAGAAGAAACTTCAGTGCACAAAGCACAATCAGAGCTGTGATAGATAAGTTCAGCTCTGTCTAGTGCTCTTGGTTTATTGGTCCCTCAGAGACTGCCTAGAAAGTACCATAGGAAAGATATTTTTAGGCTGCAGGCAGTTGAAGTGCTATAGTGAGATCACTTATTAATCTTTAAACAGTACTATCTGCTATTGTGTGTGTGTTTTAGAGTCTAATTTGTCTTGCTTTCTACTGCTGGTACAGGATATAAGGTCACATTCATGAGAACAATCAAATAGCACTGTAACAAAGGTGAAGAAAAGCTGCCTAGAAGTACTAAATCTTTGACCAACTGCATAATTATAAATTAAACTGAAGTCCACTATTAGGCTAATAAACTGTTCATGTGTATATGTGTTCTACCCTATATTGCAAATAGTATCATAGGATAATGCACACTTGTATAACGTGAAAACAATATACAGAAAAGTCACTGGTTTGACTATGGACAAAAATAAATTTTCTTTGGTTTAAATTTTTCTGGTTCATTAAAAAGCTATCATGGAGGACGTGTACATTTCTAGTAGAATTTGAATATCTGTGTTATTATACTGTTTTTTTGTAAATTTTATTATTTATTATTATTATTTTACTTTACCATATTGTATTGGTTTTGCCATACAGCAACATGAATCCGCCACGGGTGTACACGTGTTCCCCATCCTGAACCCCCCTTCCTCCTCCCTGTACCATCCCTCTGGGTCATCCCATTGCACCAGCCCCAAGCATCCTGTATCCTGCATCAAACCTAGACTGGAGATTCATTTCTTATATGATATTATACATGTTTCAATGCTATTCTCCCCATCTTGAGGTCTAATAGCTTTGTTTTTCTCTTGTAAAATATGGAAAGATGTCTAGATAACACAGTATAATAACTGTTATTATAGTTATTATAGTTAATTATACTGTTATCTGTGTTATTATACTGTGTTATCTAGACGTCTTTCCATATAGTATCTGTGTTATTATACTGTGTTATCTAGACGTCTTTCCATATTTTACAAGAGGAAAACAAAGCTATTAGACCTCAAGATTAGATGCACAGTGTACTTGGGTTAGTACTCTGGTAAATGGTATATGCATAGGATGTGTGTGCGCATGTGTATTTTTGTAAGGAGTTTTTTACCCAGTGTGAAGAAACCTCATGGGATGCTATTTTAATTTTTTTAAATATCTTTTCTTACCAGTGACATGAGGAACTTCTAGAAAGCATGAGAGACCGACTTTCAGATTTACAAGAGATGCCTCACAAGTTCCTCTGTATATGGAACGTGAAGAACTTTCTGAAGGGAGTCTAAAAGTAAAATGCTACTAAAATTTTTAATGAGAATAATACAGATATTATAGAATTTCCCACAAAACAAAAATATACTGTTCACATCTGCATTCCATCATCACTTATTTTCAATGGTTTGTTTAGCTATCCATTTGGCCTTAAGTTTAGCAACGTGTATGATGTGATGGGCCATGAGATGCAAAGTCCAAAGAAATCCAACTGTATTCAGATTATTCTACTAAATATTTCAGTTCAGATTCAGAGACTGTGTCCTCAGTCATATCTACAGAAAACTAAAACTCAAATATTTAACTGTAACAAATGGAACAATGGAAGGAAGTGGAAGTATTTGTACCCCAAACAATGATCACATTATATTATATAGAAGATCACATGAAATGAAGTGAAGGTTCCAATATAGGACATTACTAACTTGGTTTTTGCTTTTTGGGGAATTAGTATATTCATTTTTTTTTAATCATTTGTAAGAGCTCTTGCTTATGTTATTGGAGTATCATTGATCACAATTTGTGTTAGTTTCAGGTACATAGCAATGTGATTCATTTACACACACACACACACTTATTTGAGATTCTTAGGTTAGTACAAGATATTGAATACAGTTCCTTGTGCTATAAATCATTTATTTTATATACAGTACTGTGCATATTTTAATCCCCAACTCCTAATTTATCCCTCTCCCTTCTTCCCTGGTGGCCCAGATGGTAAGGAGTCTACCTGCAGCGTGGGAGACCCAGGTTCAATCCCTAGATTGGGAAGATCCCCTGGAGAAGGAAATGGCAACCTACTCCAAAATTCTTGCCTGTAAAATCCCACAGGCAGAGGAGCCTGGTGGGCTACAGTCCACAGGGTTGCAAAGAGTCGGACATGACTGAGCCCCTTCACTGTGTGCTTTGGTAACCATCAGTTTGTTTTCTATGTCTGTGACTATTCCTGTTTTGCAAATAAGTTCATTTGTATTACTTTTTATATTCCATAAGCGATATCATAATATTCTCTCTGACTTACTTCACTCCGTTTAATAACTCTAGGTCCATCCATGTTGCTGCAAATGACAGTATTCCATTGTTTTGTATGGCTTAGTAGTAGTCCCTCCTATACATGTATCACATCACCTTAATCCAATCATCTGTTGATGGGCACTTGCACTGCTTTCACATCTTGACTCTTGTATTAATAAACAGTGCCACTACGCCTTTTGGATTCATGTATCTTTTCAAATTAGAGTTTTCATCTCTTCTGGATATATACTCAGAAGTGATATTGCTAGATTGTGATAGCTCTATTTTTAATATTTTGAGGAAGTGTCATGTTGTTCTGATATGAACATTGTTCTGATGTTGAAGCTGAAATTCCAAAACTTTGGCCACCTGATGCGAAGAACTGACTCATTTGCAAAGACCCTGATGCTGGGAAAGATTGAAGGCAGGAGAAGGGGACGACAGAGGATGAGATAGTTGGATGGCATCACTGACTCAATGGACATGAGTTTGAGTAAACTCTGGGAATTGGTGATGGACAGGGAGGCCTGACGAGCTGCTGTCCATGGGGTCACAAAGAGTTGGACAGGACTGAGCGACAGAACTGAACTGAACATATTGTTCTCAGTAGTGGCTGTACTAGTTTATATTCCCACCAACAGTATAAGAGGGTTCCCTTTTTTACACACCTTCTCCAACACAAATTGTAGACTTTTTGACAGTGGCCATTGTGACCAGTGTGAGGTGATACTTCATTGTACTTTTGATTTGCATTCCTCTAATAATTAGCAATATTGTTATTGTTATCCAGTAACTTTGATATCTGACTTTTTGTGACCTCATAAACTAGTCTAGCATGCCAGGCTTCCCTCTCCTTCACTGTCTCCCACAGTTTGCTCAAACTCATGTCCATTGAACTGGTGATGCCACCCAACCATCTCATCCTCTATCATCCCCTTCAATATTGAGCATCTTTTTACGTGCCTAGTGACCATTTGTATGCGTTCTTTGGAGAAACATCTATTAAGGCCTTCTGCCCATTTTTGATTGGATTGTTTTTCATTTTTTGATGCTGATTTGTAGGAGCTGTTTGTATATTTTGGAAATTAATGCATTGCTGATCACATCATTTGTAAATGTTTTCTCCCATGTGTTGTCTTTTTATTTGTGGTTTCCTTTGCAGTACAAAAGCTTTTAAATGTTACTAGGTCCCATTTGTTTATTTCTGCTTTTATTTCTCTTGTCTTAGGAGACTGATCTAAGAAAATGTTGCTATGATTTATGTCAGAGAATGTTTTGCCTATGTTCTCTTCTAGGATTTTTATGGTGTCATGTCTTATGTTTATGTCTTTAAACCATTTCAAGTGTATTTTGTATACTGTGTGAAGTAGTGTACTAACTACATTGATTTACATGAGGCTATCCAGTGAGAAACTGATATATTTCACCATACCTCTTAGGTAGAAGCATCATCTGACTTTATGAAATATATTGCTAAATATTTTCCATCATGGAAGAGAGGGACATATACATGCATTTCTTTCCTTATTATTTGGAAATGTCCCACAATTCAGACTTAATCATCCTGAATATCTTTAAGGAGGAAGGTAGAAATTCCATTGTTATGTGGCAAACTATTGCTATCTATTTCCTGCTTCTCTATAATATATTCCTTCTGCATTTGATTTAGAACAACAGCATCAGCCATTTGGCCACCAAATCATGCTGTGGCTTAGGTACACTGTGGAGATTAGACTGCATTTCCAGCAGCAGCAGAGACCTGAGCAAAAGCCAAAAAAAAAGGATGCCCTTTTTATTGAATCCATTAATCTTAGAAGTGTGTATGTTGCTGTCTCTCACCGATTAGCAGATTTTAATATTTGTCCAGAGAAGTTAATACAGTTCATGGAGATATTGTCATATGAACAACTGTTTCAGTTAATGATGCATTTGTTGTCTCAATGAAAGTTTGTGTGGTGGGTTTGGTTTTGTTTAAACTTTTAAAATCAAGCTTGGTTTATGGTTTCAACAAACCCCTTAAAAACTAATATCTGATCACCTATTTCCTGTCTTTTGTCAATATTCAGTTCAATTTAGTTGCTTATTTATGTCTGACTCTTTGCGACCCCATGGGTTGCAGCATGCCAGGCTTCCCTGTCCATCACCAACTCCCTGAGTTTACTCAAACTATGTCCATTGAGTCAGTGGTGCCATGCAACCATCTCATCCTCTGTTGTCCCCTTCTCCTCCAGCCTTCAATCTTTCCCAGCATCAGGGTCTTTTCTAATGAGTCAGTTCTTCACCTCAGGTGGGCAGAGTATTGGAGTTTCAGCTTTAGCATCAGTCCTTCAGTGAATATTGTCACTCTTATTGATCACTTATAAACCATCATAACTCTAATACACTTTACCCATTTAAGAATGTAACGGCTTCTGTGTGTGTGTGCTTAGTCACTTGTGTCTGACTCTCTGCAGCCCCATCGACTATAGCTTGCCAGGCTCCTCTGTCCATGGAATTTTCCAGGCAAGAATACTGGAGTGGATTGTCATTTCATACTCCAGGGGATCTTCCCAACCCCGGAGTCGAACCTGCCTCTCTTTCATCTCCAGTATTGGCAGACAGGTTCTTTACCACTAGCGCCACCAACGGATTCTATCACATGATAAATTGCATATTGCTTTTCTATCATACATGTTTGTAAGAAATGTATACTTATATATTGTTTTGTTTCTTCAGTCAGTAGTTTCTTATACTCTGAACTGATACACTTTGCACATCCCTGTACTGTTTATTTCACAGCTACGTTTTTTAGCAGAAAGTCCGCTCCTAGCTGTTTAGAGACACGATGCCATATGTTGCTTTCTGCAGTGCAACGATGTGGAGCACCTCCGTGATGAAGTCTGGACTTCTTCCAAAGAAGGAAAGTGATATCACCCTTCTGTTGAACTATGAGGTTCTCCACTTGCGCAGTGTCTTCCCCAGCAGAAAATGAGCATTGTTCACGGACAGGTTCCTTTAGATAAGGTCTAAGCGAAATGAATCAATTGGAGGGATTCAATTCAATGCCAATTTCCATTTCAGTGCCAGGCTAATTGCTAGCTCTGTATGATTTCTGCACTTTTTTTTTTTTTTTTTGAGAAGGGAGATAAAATTTCTAGCCACATACCCCAAAGCAATTCATATGTTACATTCAGTTGTTTTCAGTGTTGATGTGCTTGTGTTGGTTTCCATAAACACTCCCATGAAGAATCAGTGTGGTTGTTTGCAGCATCTTTTTAATTATACAGGAATCAGGGCAGGTGCCATGCTTGTGGTCACTCTGGGTTTTCATTGTTTATCTTTGTATTGATGGAAAAACCCATGAACATAAGAAATATTAGCTCTTTTGAAATCAGACATACGTAATACATCTCACACATTTACATTTGTCAGGCTGCTTCATGAGGGATGGTAATTTGAAGAAATATTTCCTGTAAAATTTTAAAATGGGGTTGAAAATTATACCACACTGCTTATCAGCATGTTGCATATGTGGTAGAAATAATAGGATATTGGTATCTGATTTAAATAAACCAAGTACTAGTAGTATAAAACAAAAAAGAGCCACACACCCTTCATAGTACACAATGCCAAGTATTGCTACGGTCACAGCAGCCCATGGAAACACACTGTTGCAGAGAATCCTTTCAGTTCCCTGGACACTGATGTTTTCAGAAGAAAAATAATTATAGTAATCCTCCTTGGATATGTTTTCTCTGAAACATACCACAGAGTTTATCAGAAACTAAGAAATGCTGTGTAGTCTGGGGGAAGCCCAGAACTTTCCAAAGGGTCTTACAGTTATTTTGTAGAGCTATTGCCCATGGTGTTGGGAGGTTACATTTCCCTTTGTGCATTTGACTTATTAAGGCATATATAGATACTTGTTTATTCATTTTTATTCTCACTTCTGTTTTTATGTGACAACTCACTTTTGCAATTTTTATCTTTATTTTATTCAGATGGTTTTTTAACTAGAAAAGATTTTATTTAAAAGATGCTTTTTGTCCCCTTCTTCATTTTCCATCCACTCTTTAAATACAGTTTCTTTGTTTACACCTGTTTTGGCACTGTTCTTTCCTGGAATGAGGTTGGGAATGTTCAAGCACTGCAGAGATATATAGAACTGATTTTGAATCTGAATTGCAACACTTAATTGTGGGCAATACTTAAGGTTGGACCGCTTATTTGAATTCTTCATACCCCAGTGTTTCTAAGTGGGGATGCTAATGATATCACAGAATCATAAGAATTGAATGCAATAATTCTGTGGCAATAATAAACCCAATTCTGTGGCAATAAAAAACCCAACCCAGAATAATTATTTCCTAAACAAGTATTTTTATTATTGTTGCTGAACTACAATTCTGATGGACTTTCTTAACTGATATTGTCACTATTTAATTCTTTTTGAAAGTCTTCCCCTTGCCTTTATGTCACACAGACTCCAAACTAGTGCTACTCCGATGCTGGCCACGCTGTCTCTCTAGACTCTGCTCACAAGTCTCTCAGCCGTTTCTATGTGGTCCCCCAGTCCCAAGGGCCCTGCCCATTGGTCTGCTGGTAGATAGTGCAGATTGGAGCATTTTGTAGCTTGCATTCTTCAGAGTCTTCCCAGGACTTTCTTGAAAGATCAGATACTTGCCTTTCCTTATACCACCTCCATTATGGTGCATTAATCAGAAGAGGGTAATTGTTTGCATATTTGTCTTTTCCACTTGATGGTGAACTCTGTGTTCACTGAGTCCCTGAGTCCATACCATTGTACAGGGTGCAATGAGTATGGTGCTGGCATGTACACAATATTACTTGAACAGACTGGAAAAAGATTACTTAACTTTAGCAATCCTTCCATATCTCTGAGAACTCATTTGGCTCCTTTCTGTATTTCCATCCCCAAGTACAGCAAATTTTTATAAAGTTTTGACTTTTTGTTTTTTATTCTATCCACTCCATCCTCAGTCACACTGGTACCATTCCCTAATCATCCTGACCATTCTGGCCCCAGAATCTCTTTATATCCATCTGCTAACTATTTCAACAGTAATAAAATCAACATCATCTTAAGCTCTGTTTTCCCACTACAAATTCTTCCCTTTCCATGCTACTCACATCCAATAAAAATGTTTTTCCTACAGCAACACTTTTCTTCCTTTAACTCATTCCTAAAGATTATGAATTATTATGATTTCATGTCACAGTTTTGTAGAACTCCATTGCTTACAAAGCTCTTTAACAAATGTTATTTCATTATATCCTTTACAAGCCCTCAAGTAATATTATTATTTCAGATTTATTAAAGAAGCTATCTTTTCCAGTTCCATAAAACTTTTCTGCATATAATTTATAATAATAACAAGAGCTATTATTTATCTCTGCCTACTTTTACTTTCCTCATATTTTTGAATTCTTGCAATAATGCTCCAAGGCTGTTGTTTCCCACAAAAGGGCCATCTGAATTTTTAGAAATTAAAAAAAAAACTGACAGATCCTCTTAACTGAACTTTCTCCAATTTATTCCTCCCTTCAGTTCGACTCAATATTGAGTCATTTTCCTACTATGCTGTTTGTATGGTATCACTCTGCTCATAACATACTTTAGTGAATAGCCACTGCTTACTAACACTGCCTACAAATAGTGGATATTTCCTACCATGACATTTAAAGTCCAGGATAAAATGGTCCAAAATTACATTTCAAGGCTTATGGCAGATTTTCCAATATCCTGCAAAATGTTATAACTAAATCTAACTTTGCACTATAAAGTCCCCACACTTTACAACATGAAGTTTTACTCATGCCAGTATCTGTCTAAAAGAAATTCTTCCCTGTATCCTTCTGTTGGCTTCTAGACCTGTCTTTATTATATGTTTCACTGAAGAATCTCTAATATATCATACTTGGAAAAAAAAAAAAGAAGAAATGGTAATTTCATGTACTGAATTCTCAAGATATTTGCACTTTCTGAAGTTACCATGAAGATCATTATCTTTTTGTCTTAAATTTTTGCTTGTCTTTTTCCTAAGTTATTCTTTGAATGTTTGATACTATTGGGTAAATTAAGTCACATTATATAAACCTCTGTTACAGAAATGACCTAAGTCCAGTAAAATTAACTTTTAAAAAATATTCAGTTTAAAAAATCCAGAACTTTAGAGTATATAATACCAAAGTTTAGCTCAAATGTAAGTATTAAAGAGAGAAGAGTAAAAATAGAAGTGAAGTTCTTACTGGAGTTTAGGCACTGAATCTAATTGATAAAGGAGAAGAGAAGCAAGAAGAGCACAAAGCATTTCTAGAGATGGAAAAGAATGAAAAAACCACTCAGGTTCCACTCCTCTCTTTTACTATGTATGTGATCTAATGGGGGCATACACACAGCACCATGTCTGCCGACATCCATGTCAGAATTTCCTTAACATTGTACAGCCAGATGACAATAACCTGCACAATGGGAAACATTACAACATTCTCAGAGGACTTCTTATAAAATCCACATAAAGTTTTTGTCTTTGTCATTGAAAAAATTTCAAATACCCAATGGCTATGGTATCTTGCTAGGAATTACAGGCACCTTTACTTTTTGACCCTTGATGTTAATATTAATGTAATATCTAGCTCACAAATATGTATAGTCAAATCAGGTAGAAAATGATGTGAACAATTGGCACATCCACATTTGTTTTTCTTATTATTGCTCGAGAACCTTATCTCTCCCCTCAGGTGTTAGAGAACATTATCTCTCTATATGTATATATCTATATATCTGTATCTCTATATGTGTGTGTGAGAAACTGTAGCATCTAATTTATCTCCTTCCTTTACAACAAATTTAACAAAAAAAATGCAAGTACATTCAAACTGAAGTGATATTATTACTTTGATCTTTGTTAAAATAATGTAGTATCCTCTCATGTTGGCTTTACATCAGCTGTTTTTTAAAAAAATTTTTCCAGTTGTAATCCATCTTTGTAAACACTAACCACAATGATTTTCACAAAACGGCAAAATAGCTTAGGGAAGAGAAGACAGTGGAAAATAATTTTGCTTGCTACACCCACCCCCAAAATAGGATTGGCTTAGGAAACTGTCCAAATCTGTGCATTTTATTGTTTAGGAAATTAGTCCTTACATCAGACATCCTTTATGACTGGAATTCTGATGAACTGATTGATACATTTTGGTAGAGTTTAGAGCTTAAATTACTTCGTGGGTAACATCGGGAAGCAGTAAATGCCTGCATATACTCTCCAAAGACACAGAGGTTTGTTTTCCTCTAGATCCAAGGCAAGTGTCCACACAAGACCACGATACCATTTTGCTATTCTGAGTGTAGAATATCTGTGAATCTTGAGAGTAAAGAGAAAGGTTTTGATTGAGAACAGCTGAAGACTTGTAGCATAGGTTGGGCTTGAATGCATTAGTTCTCAAGTACTGTGCCTCTCTGAAGATATTTTCAGCTAATCATGGGCTCTGTATTAGACGCACATATGAACAGCGATGCGGAACAACATCCACCTCACGGAGCACCTTGAAAAATTATCTACTTAGGTAGGATACCTATCTTCAGACTGATGTCAAAGGGGCAGGTGGGGGTCCTGGGAGTACTGTAGCTATTTCTTTACTAACTCAACTTCTAACTTGGGCTAGATTTCCTAAATTTATGATTGTTTTGTTTTACTCAAATGTTTCTCACATATGTTATTATTTTCAGGAATTTTATTTCTATTTGTACTTCAGTTGTATAAAATAGTCAATTGCTACTTTAAAAACACACAATGCTCTAATTATAGACATCAATATGTGAAGAGTATGTCTAAGTCTTCATCCTACTAGTAAAAAATGAGGCTTCTGAAAATTATACTTGATCTAATTAAAAAGAATGTTTTTCTTGCCAGCTACTCCCAGCCCCATGGATAAATGCAAACGTGTTGCAGGCAGCATAGGCTCTGGCAGTGACAGGAGCAAGAGAGAACTCAGGAGTGAGGAAACTGTAAAGTATCTTGGCTTATTTAAAAAACCTTTGCACCTCAGATTGTTCTTGCTCTCCTTCTCGGCCTGCTTCACTTGATTCTAGGTGACCTCAAGACATTCTTGGTTTAGGTCAAAAGGCTGGTTGTGTTCAAAGTGGCTCTTTCTTTCCCATGACTCCCTTCCGTATTAACCCCCATGTGATAACTGTAATCAGTCCCCTTCACTTGAATTTGAATTCCTATGCATCTGTATTCCCATGTCATAGCTATTAATATTATAAAGGAAACAGTGACATTTGCTCCAACAACATAATGATTAGAGCTGACAGCACAAATATAAACAGACCTAGATGACAGAGGTGCTCCCTTCTCCCTCTAGCTGGCTTTAATCATTAGGGCCGACTGTATGTGGTGGGCTCAGAACTGCCACTGTGGAGGGCAACTCTTACGGCACTGGAAGTAGCACTTACAGGTGAATTACATCAGTTGCTTGCAGTGAAAGATTGTAAAAGAAAATGAAATGTGCAAATTATTAATATTAACAGAAAACTGGCAACAAAATATAAATTACGAGGAGCTGATTTAATAATTCTCATTCAGTTCAGTTCAGTTCAGTCACTCAGTAGTGTCCAACTCTTTGTGACCCAATGAACCGCCGCACTCCAGGCCTCCCTGTCCATCACCAACTCCCGGAGTCCACCCAAACCCATGTCCATCGAGTCAATGATGCCATCCAAACATCTCATCCTCTGTCACCCCCTTCTCCTCCTGCCCTCAATCCTTCCCAGCATCAGGGTCTTTTCCAATGAGTCAACTGTTCGCATGAGGCGGCCAAAGTATTGGAGTTTCAGCTTCAACATCAGTCCCTCCAATGAACACCTAGGACTGATCTCCTTTAGGATGGACTGGTTGGATCTCCTTGCAGTCCAAGGGACTCTCAAGAGTCTTCCCCAACACCACAGTTCAAAAGCATCTATTCTTCGGTGCTCAGCTTTTGTTTATAGTCCAACTCTCACACCCATACATGACCACTGGAAAAACCATAGCCTTGACTAGACAGAACTTTGTTGGCAAAGTATTGTCTCTGCTTTTGAATATGCTGTCTAGGTTGGTCATAACTTTCCTTCCAGAGAGTAAGCATCTTTTAATTTCATGGCTGCAGTCACCATCTGCAGTGATTTTGGAGCCCAGAAAAATAAAGTCTGACACTGTTTCCACTGTTTCCCCATCTATTTCCCATGAAGTGATGGGACCGGATGCCATGATCTTTGTTTTCTGAATGTTGAGCTTTAAGCCAACTTTTTCACTCTCCTCTTTAACTTTCATCAAGAGGCTCTTTAGTTCTTCACTTTCTGCCATAAGGGTGGTATCATCTGTATATCTGAGGTTATTGATATTTCTCCCGGCAATCTTGATTCCAGCTTGTGCTTCCTCCAGCCCAGCATTTCTCATGATGTACTCTGCATAGAAGTTAAATAAGCAGGGTGAGAATATACAGCCTTGACGTACTCCTTTTCCTATTTGGAACCAGTCTGTTGTTCCATGTCTAGTTCTAACTGTTGCTTCCTGACCTGCATACAAGTTTCTCAAGAGGCAGGTCATACCATAAATAGAGTATTAAAAATGGAAAAAGGAAGAAATTAAAACTGTACTGACACTGTCACCTTCAAGAAGAAACTAATAGATAAAATAATTTTTAATATTGATAATAAGGAAAATATGGGCTTAAGTACAATTATTTCTTAAAACTTAAAGGATCTACTTACAGATGAACAAAAACTATTTTAGAAAAAAGATCCATAAGTCGATGACCAAAATAAAGAAATAAAAACAGCTATAAAAAGTAAATACGGTAAATTGATGTGAAAAATAAACCACATCAGAAAGTTATGACCAACCTAGACAGCATATTAAAAAGCAGAGATGTTACTTTGCCAACAAAGGTCCGTCCAGTCAAGACTATGGTTTTTCCAGTGGTCATGTATGGATTTAAGAGTTGAACTATAAAGAGTGCAGAGCTCAGAAGAATTGATGCTTTTGAATTATGGTGTTGGAGAAGACTCTTGCGAGTCCCTTGGTCTGCAAGGAGATCCAACCAGTCCATCCTGGAGGAGATCAGTCCTGGGTGTTCATTGGAAGGACTGATGTTGAAGCTGAAACTCCAATAGTTTGGCCACCTAATGCAAAGAGCTGACTCATTTGAAAGGACTCTGATGTTGGGAAAGATAGAAAGCAGGAGGAGAAGGGGACAACAGAGGATAAGATGGTTAGATGGCATCACCGACTCCATGGACATGAGTTTGGGTAAACTCCGGAGCTGGTGATGGACAGGGAGGCCTGGCGTGCTGCGATTCATGGGAGTCACAAAGAGTTGGACACGACTCAGTGACTGAACTGAACTGAACAAATGGTGTGAAGATAGCTGCTCACAATAAAAATTTTATTTCCTACCAAAAATTTAAAAGAAAATCGGATCTCTAGATTAAATTCTAAAGCATATGAATGAAGAACTAAAAATGGGAGGTATTGCAAGTAAATGCATAATTTTGTAGTGAATTACTCTTCCAAACAAAATGTAAAAATCTGAAAAGGTACTGGAAAAATCAATAGATGTGTAGAATATCTATAAATATTTCTATAAACAAAATAAAGTAGTAAAAGCAAGATAAACATAAAAACAGCTACTGTATAGCTGTTAATCATATGTATAATATATATATAATAGGTATATTATGATTATATGTGTATGTACATATCATATGTATAACTGTTAATCATATGTATGCTGCTCAGTCACCTCAGTCGTGTCCGACTTTGTGCGACCCCATAGATGGCAGCCCACCAGGCTCCCCTGTCCCTGGGATTCTCCAGGCAAGAACACTGGAGTGGGTTGCCATTTCCTTCTCCAATGCATGAAAGTGGAAAGTGAAAGGGAAGTCGCTCAGTCATGTCCAACTGTCCGCGATGCCATGGACTGTAGCTCACCAGCCTCCTCCATCCACGGGGTTCTCCAGGCAAGGGTACTGGAGTGGGGTGCCATTGCCTTCTCCGAATCATATGTATAGTAACTATCTAAAAACTATAATGAACTTTCCCCAATTAAAGTTTTAAAGATTTTTGATTTTAGTAGGGTTTTGGGGAACAGACCCTCTTGTAGGTTTATTGTTGGTCACAGGTATAACATTTCTAGGGAACTCTGTGACCATATGGGTTGATATTGATGGAAGAATTTATGAAATTTAGCACATTCAAAAATTTTATTCCAGGAATTGATCTTAATGAAACTATCATAAATATAGACAAAAATTTGCAAGAGTATTCATTATTTTGTCATTTCAATAGTGTCATATTGGAAATTATGTTTATGTCCAGTAATAGGAAACTGGTTAAATAAATGTTGGTCCATTCATTAACAGATTCATCTACTGTAAAATTATTAAAATATATTTTCTAATACTAGCTACTGAACTGGAACTATAAATGATACTTTCATTGTTGTTTAGTTGCTAAGTCATGTCCAGCTCTATGAGACCCCATGGACTTTAGCTCACCAGGATTCTTTTTCCATGGGATTTTTCAGGCAAGAATACTGGAGTGGTTTGCCATTTCCTTCTCTAGAGAATCTTTGCTACTCAGGGATCGAATCTGTGTCTCCTGCCTGGGCAGGAGGAGTCTTTATTGGTGAGTCACTAGGAAAATGATACTTTTAGGCGCTATCAAGAAGAAAGGAAAAAAATGGCAACATTATCCACCTTATTCTTATTTTGTCAGTCATTCCATATTACTCACAGTTTTTATAAGTGCTATATATTGGTTTTCACAGCTCTCCTTCTTATGAATTCTAGCTTTGTTTCGGAGAAGGCAATGGCACCCCACTCCAGTACTCTTGCCTGGAAAATCCCATGGATGGAGGAGCCTGGTGGGCTGCAGTCCATGGGGTCGCTAAGAGTCTGACACGACTGAGTGACTTCACTTTCACTTTTCACTTTCATGCATTGGAGAAGGAAATGGCAACCCACTCCAGTGTTCTTGCCTGGAGAATCCCAGGGATGGGGGAGCCTGGTGGGCTGCCATCTATGGGGTCGCACAGAGTTGGACACGACTGAAGTGACTTAGAAGCAGCGGCAGCTTTGTTTAATGAGGACCTGATATTGTTTACAGACATTTTAAATCATTCTCTTTAGCCATAAAATTTAAGTCTATAATCATAGATGAATAGGTAAGAATGAAAGTACATTAAAAAGTTTTAATTTAATTTAATAATTTTATTTTAAAGAATCACATAGGAGAAAAGTTGCTATCTGGTAAGATTAAAAAAAAATTATGATAAGGACATAATCCACTTTCTTGAAAGCTCACTAAAAGCTCACTGAGAGTTGAAAACACAGAATCTTATTTATCAGAGACAACTTGAGATGGATGATATAATGATATAATAAACAGATAACATAGGAGAATGAAGAAGAGGTTTATTTTGTCAGTAGGAAGTGATATCCTATATCATTGATTCTAAGTAAGTCACATTTCTTCTTACTCCCACCTCAGTTTAAGTGCTCTGAAATTGGAATTAAACCAAATGGGACTTTACAGGCTTCATCAGCCATAGGGAAGTGTGACATGATTGACACACTTTTAAATTCTGGAAAGATCAAGAAAATAGTTCCTTAGAAGCAATGAAGTTCTAAAGAATATATAAGTAGAAATGATGAAAAAAACATTTTATTTTGAAAGTTTAGAAATTGCAGGTTTTTTCATAGATTATTGAAGCAAGAATGGATCATGTTCATGCATGGTAAGTCCCTTCTCTTGTGTCTGACTCTTTACAACCCCATGGATTACAGCGTGCCCAGTACCTCTGTCCACGGGATTCTCCAGGCAAGAATACTGGAGTGGGGTGCCATGCCTTCCTCCAGGGGATATTTTCCCCACCCGGGGATCGAACCTGTGTCTCATATGTCTCTTGCACTGGCAGGCAAATTCTTTACCACTATTGCCATTAATTCATTTTCCTCACTTTATAAATGAAGATACAAAAACATAGCATTGTTAAGTGGGTCAGCCAAAGTCATAGCTCAAAGTTAGTGACAGTTAAGAGGCAGATTAAGTTAGTGACAAATTCACAACCAGAGGCAAAGCCTTTGCTATTTGGAGGACTCTGAAGTTTAGAGCCTGTGACATAGCAGAAGGAACATGATTAGTTGAAACAGTAGGTTATTTGGGGAAGGTGGGTGGTGGAGTAACTAAAATTAACAGTGAATTTAACTATGGAAGCTTAACTGGCACTGTGAAAAATTTACCATGTCTTTCTACCTATTTAACAAACTGACATAAGAGGAAAATATTGTCTATATAATGGTGACAGGATGTGGGGGAGGATCATGCAAGATGTTTTTTCCTGCAAATTTTAAGTCAAGGTTTGTCTCAGACCCTTTTTTCTTGTCTATGTTAAACATGATTGACGTCTTTTTGTAGTTACTGCTTTGAAAGTGGATCTGATGAAGTTTAAATTTTAAGTAAAAAAAAAAAAAACAAAATAAATTGGAAATGAGAAAAAAATGTCATATTCAGAATATTCTAAATTAGATTTTTCTAATAAATTATATATGGTATCCTTCAGGGTAAATTTCGAATGTCTCTTAGCTTCATATTCCTCTCGAAATTGATAAGTATTTAAGTATCTTCAAAAGTTTAAATGTGATAATGACACTTTTTAAAAGATTTTAAACTTGTATAATTCAAATTCTAAGTCATTTCTGAGCATATAAGTGAAAAATATGGCCTACTTAGAAATAGTGCCGGGTAAGTGAAGAAAATGCTGGTCTAAAAGTTGGCATTGGGATCTATTTTGAGTTCTTTTAACTAGTTCTCGGCCTTTTGGCTAAGATCAAGTGGTGGCTCAGACAGAAAGCGTCTGTCTACAATGTGGGAGACCTGGGTCGATCCCTGGGTCGGGAATTTCCCTGGAGAAGGAAATGGCAACCCACTCCAGTACTCTTGCCTAGAAAATCCCACGGACAGAGGAGCCTGGTGTTCACGGGGGTCACAAAGAGTTGGACACGACTGAGCGACTTCCCTCATTAACTAGTTCTCTAAACTTGGAAAAGTTCAAAAATTCTGTTTTTCAGTTTCCTCATTATAAGATACATAATCAGACTAGAATTATGATCTCCACAGTGCTAATACTGATGGCTTACAGAGTTTAAAAATTGAATCGCATTACATGAATTAATCCTGTGAGTAAAATTCACAAGACAATCCCTTGAGGATTCTGTGAAATTGGCCAGTATTTGGCCAGTAGATATGTTGGCTGTTTATACAATTTAACCTAGTAGCAGTAAACTATGAGTTAATCAAACAATATATATAGAGAGAGATTTAATTCACAAATGTCAGCATCCAAAGAATGAAAAAAAACATATATCTCTGATACTGAGACCTGTTATGTGAGAGTTTGTGGAAAGTGAGGATTTTCCCATAGCCTTTATACAAAAACAAACAAACAAACAAAACAACAGTTATAATGGTACCTCCTTGATAATATCCCTATAATTAATACAAGAAAGTCTTTAATACCATGGTTTCTTGTGGAAGTCTTCAAACTGATGGGTAATGCCAAAGAGCAATTTTTAGCAAATGTAATTTTTTTGAGGATACAGAACATAATGTATTTCTAAGAAAATAGTTTTGATTTGATCTAAACATAAAATTCAGAACAGGGGAAATTTATATTTATTTCTATAGAAAATTCCCATAAATAGTATTCTCTTTATAGCTGCACTTTTGATAAAGGTGGGGTTTTTCGATAAAAAAAGATGATTTCATCTGTCATGATCTCGAAGTCCTCGTATTATTTGTTGCTAATTAAAAACAGTCACATATGATTTGACATTAATTCTAGTAAAGATTGTAGTTACCTAGTTGAGGAAAACTGTGGAACTTAATCATGATGGGTTGTTTTTGTTGTTCAGTCGCTCAATTGTTTCTGACTCTTTGTGACCCCATGGACTGCAGAATGCCAGGTTTCCCTGTCCTTCACCATCTCTGAGAACTTTCTCAAACTCATGTCCATTGAGTCGGTAATGCCATCCGACCATCTCATCTCCTGTCACCCCCTTCTCCTCCTGCCTTCAGTCTTTCCCAGCATCAGGGTCTTTTCCAATGAGCTGGCTCTTCCATTAGGTGGCCAAAGTACTGGAGCTTCAGCTTTAGCATCAGTTTGTCCAATGAATATTCAGGGTTGATTTCCTTTAGGATTGCCTGGTTTGATCCCCTTGAAGTCCAAGAGACTCTCCTGAGTCTTCTCCAACACCACAGTTCAAAAGCATCAATTCTTTCACACTTGGTCTTCTTTATGGTCCAACTCTCATATCCATACATGACTACTGGAAAAAACATAATTTTTACTATATAGACCTTTGTTGGCAAAGTGATGTCTCTGCTTTTTTATACACTGTCTAGGTTTGTCATAGCTTACTTGGGGTGAGTACCTGAGTGAAAGAACAAAGAATGACTCAAGAGCATTTCTAGTGTCTTTTTCATGAAGTTTATTTGGGCCCATCACAATACATGGATAAATGGATAATTCTATGCCAGGAATTTTTGCCAAAGATTATAGATGTAGCCCTTTTATCTTGAATCGATTCTATCCACATAGGTTCCATTAATGTCCACCATGAACACAGAAATGTTTCAAATGCTCCTTCATTGTCTAATTTTAATAGAAAAGAGTGAATTCTATGAGAAAGCACATTATAACATGTATATCTAGATTAATGATTTTGTTTTCCTTACTGACAGATTCATTATATTACAAAGAGCTGATAGATGTTAGAGAAATTTTGTTAAAAATTGATAGGATTTTACAGCATTTGATCTTAAGCCAGATTCAATCATCAAAGTCACTCCTACTGCCCCAATTCACAAATCATATAGCTTTAAGAATATTTGAATATCTACTCTCAGTAGCTGGGAATACATATGCAGTCTGTAGTTTCAAATCAGTAAGGAGTGAAATAAAAAATAGTGAGTTACAAAATCCATCCCTATTTGATAGTACTGTAATACCATATTCAAAAGCAGAGACATTACTTTGCCAATAAAGGCCCATCTAGTCAAGGCTATGGTTTTTCCAGTGGTTATGTATGGATGTGAGAGTTGGACTGTGAAGAAGGCTGAGCACTGAAGAATTGATGCTTTTGAACTGTGGTGTTGGAGAAGACTCTTGAGAGTCCCTTGGACTGCAAGGAGATCCAACCAGTCCATTGTGAAGGAGATCAGCCCTGGGATTTCTTTGGAAGGAATGATGCTAAAGCTGAAGCTCCAGTACTTTGGCCACCTCATGTGAATAGTTGACTCATTGGAAAAGACTCTGATGCTGGGAGGGATTGGGGGCAGGAAGGGAAGGGGACGACAGAGGATGAGATGGCTGGATGGCATCACGGACTCNTGGATGGCATCACTGACTCAATAGACATGAGTCTGAATGAACTTCAGGAGATGGTGATGGACAGGGAGGCCTGGCGTGCTGCGATTCATGGGGTTGCAAAGAGTTGGACACAACTGAGCGACTGAACTGAACTGAACTGAACTGAAGTGTTCTGTTTATCTAGAATAGTTCTGCTCACCCTGACCTTGTTAAAGAATTAATACGCAGGTTCACCTTTTGATTGGGGCTACTCTGATGGCTCAGATGGTACAGAATCTGCCTGCAATGCTGGAGCCCTGAGTTCAGTCTCTAGGTTGGAAAGATCCCTTGGAGAAGGAAATGGCAGCACTTGCCTGGAGAATTCCATGGACAGAGAAGCCTGGTGGACTACAGTCCATGGAGTGGCAAAGAGTTGGACATGATGTAGTGACTAACACTTTCACTTTCATCTGAAATTAATTTTGATTTGGAAAGATTTTACTCCAGGAAACCAAGGGCAATGAAAATATCAATAAAGCTGAAACAGATATTTTATCTTATGTCTAATAGGTTTTTTTTTGACAAGTTGGCTAAGCAGGACTAGGGTGAAGAAAGTGAGGCACCAAAGGGCACCAAATTTCAGGAGGCACTGGCTTTCAGCTGTGACAAGTGAAGAAAAAGGAGTATGGAATGCAGAGGTAGAGATGAAGGGCTCTTTGCCTCAGATACAAGCACTCAGTATTTCAGTGGAGGAGAAGAACATTCTGTCAGTGAGCTTAGGGAGCTCAATGCAGGGATGTATTTTAATGCTCTTTGCAGAGGTGGTAGAGGTGATTTTCACACTATTCTTTATGGTATAATTAACTGAAATGAGTACCTAGTAATGTACAGGGAGGTCTCTCTTTTTAGCCAAGGTTGAAGTAACTCTTACTTGATGATTCTGCATTCTTCAAAGCTGACTGTACAGAGATAACCTTCTCATAACATATGTAAACAAATAGTTATCTCAAAAAATGTAGCTAATTATACAAAAAAGGAACTTGGATGTTTTAATCTTACATGTTTTAAACAAACTGACATGGAAGGGAAATCATGTTTTGTCCTTCCAAGGAAAAGGGATCCGGGCACTAAGCCTAGAGTATCATGTATCACTAAGAAGAGCTATCCTTTGACATATATGTACATGTCTTGTTCTTTCCCTTTTAGATTCTGTATTTTGTGAGCTCATGTCAGAGTGTGATTAGTCACTTTCCCTAAGGTATTACCTCATAATTCAGATTGTTGAGTATGCAACTAATCATAGCCCTCCTCCACATTAGCTTCTAGACCAATAGAAAACTAGACCAAAAACACATGGGAAATACAGGATAAAGTTGGTTTAGAGAGTAGTATGCCAGCCCAAAGTCAAAAGGGGCCTTTCTGATGTTCCTACCACCCCAAATCCAGGGACCCAGATCTGCAAAGATGATGCTTAGCTAGGCAGCCAGTGGGCAGGACGACGCTCACACAGCATAGAGTAATAGACTGGCCCAGGAAGGACCTGGACTCACCAGAAACAGGTGTGGGAAGGAAAGTCTGCCTTTCTTGCGGGCTGTCAACTGAGAGCAGGAGAGAGGGACAGAAGGAGAGAGTGAGAAATCTGGTTCATACAGGATCAGCTGTCTTTATTTCAAGATTATCTCTCAATCAGTGTTAATCTCATGGAGAAGAGGACTGAGAAGCGGAAAAGAGACTAAAAGCCTTTCTCCTAGTCCTTCCCTGAGAGGGGAGAAATAGAGCTAAAAATGTTCCTATATTTTTTTCAAAGCAATAACTTGTGGAATGGGAAAGAAGAATTTTCCCGTTGCTGTGTCTAAGTACTGAGAAAGCAATGTATTATCCCTTTTTATACCTGCAAGAAACCTGTGACGGGGCATTTATTTTCACATTTTACAAATTCAGGACTTGAGGTTTAATGAGTTTGAGTGACTTGGTCCATGTCACATGATGAGTGTAGAGAGAGCTGGGACTCAAATTGTGCTTGGAAATACTCATGGCATTCTGTTACATAGTCTTCTATGGGTCAATCGGAATATCATCTTTCTGAGACACTTCCTATTTATCCGTTCTATCTGATAAGTATTCTACTCTCAACATCTTCATATCTACTTAGTACTTCTGTGGGTCTCTAACCACTCTAAGAATTGTGGTCATTTATTTGGGTGCAAATGTTATCTCCTTTACTTGAGTTTAGGCTCAGTGGGGAGGGGTTTCCATAGCATCGTTCTGGAGTGTCACACATAGGATCTCACAAGTGCTTGTGTGGTGACGTCAGTTTTGCTTTTGGAAATTTAATAATTCATTTTGCTTTGCCTGTTTAGAAATAGTGAGAATTTGGCATTGTAGAGTAATTTCTGTTTTCTTTCCCTTAAAATAATATTGATATTTTGATGTGTTGGACTTTAACTTCAGTTGTATACAGAACTGATCTCTCTATATCAAAATCTTCAATTTGAATTATTTTCTCTAGCAAAAAAGCCATTTGGCAAGAAATGTTTTTTTGAACCCCATAGTTCTTGAATTAGTGCCATCATGTTAAAACCCCTAATGCTCTTTTGTACCATTTGAATTGGTATGTAAAAAGAAAGCTATTATTAACCTGGAACTCGTTTTCTCAAGTAGAATTCTGCCTGGGGTCTGACAGGCTTTATTTTAAACCCCGCTTCTTATATGAGAAGTTTGCATGCAAGCCCTGAGATTTTGAAAGCTAACAATCATGGTATGTGCATGAAATTTTGAGCCTTTTCTACATCTGTTTTCTGTTTGAAAATTCTGACCTGAAGGCACAAAGCGTTTGAATTACAGACCATATGGAACATCTGGAAATTTCTCATTTCCATTCGGTGGGCCATAACTAAAACCCCATCTCTTTCCTAGTTCATTACTTCACTCACTAATGATTAGTGCTACATCAGGTCTGTTTCAATTCTCCTTTCTGGCTCAGTAGTTCTTTATGCCTTTTATTTCCTGCTGTCTTGAACTCCGCCTCACTCGCTCTCCTTCATCTCATTTACTATAATGATAAGCCACCCTCCACAAATTATTTTGGTTCAATTAAGTATCCAAGAAGCCCAGACATTAACAACACTTTATTCCTCAAGTTAAATTACCACTTGTCTTGACCATACGTTATTTCAGAGTGTACTTATGATAGTTTCATTCATAAGACTCATGATTATGTAAGGAACTATGAAAAAATTTCACAATATATGTGTATATATTTACTTTCCATCTGATAGAGATCTGACTGCTGTTTTACTCTTTACATTAAATTTTTCTCTCATTTATTTAAGGATGACAATATGACGGTAAGGTTGATACCTTTAAAGAATTTTTATACTTTATATTTTTAGAGCATTTTACATTTTTCATTTATTTAAAGATGACACTATGACAGTAAGGATGTTACCTTTATAGCATTTCATTGTAACTCACTCGTTTTAGAAAGAGGTTCAGAGAGAGAAATATTATTACATATGTAGCAACCAACTTCAAAATCCTCTTTTTATTATTTTGTTCATTACTTTTGTGCTTCCTCTCCACTCTTCAGCAAAACTTGTCTACTTCCCACCAACCTTTCATCACATTCACTGATCTTTCTTCCTTTAAATATGTGATACAGTTTTAGAGGATGAGTGATGGCTTTGAGGGTAAGAGTCTCCTTTGGAGGGAACAGGGCAAGCAGGTTGAAACAAACACTTAAAATATTTGCACAGAACTGTATATAATATATAACTTTGAAAATGAAATTTTCCTTTACTTAGAGATAATCTGTAATCTATTGTTTTGAGTGGCACATATAGAAACATGTTTTATATACTCTGTGATGCTATGTGACTTGAAAAGAAAGGAAAATACATGTCCTTGATGTTGTAGGAACTTTAGGGCATGCCAACTGAGTATATTCTCTCCTCTAAGCACTGAGCCAAGTGAGAACTGGACACAGAAACTAGAATAAAAATATAGGTTTCATGACTGCTAAACATGAAAATACAGCTCTCCTACACCACCTCCTCTCCGCCACCTCCCTCCACCCCCGCCCCATTAGCCTTGGGACTCAAATTCGTTGAGAGGTGTGGAGGACCTGTGCTTTCTTCACACACGTTGGGAAAGAGTAGAGAGCACAACCTGATAGCTTATGGTGAACGATGTCCGATTCGTGATTTCCGAAGAAGACTTAGCTTCAGAACCAGGGACCAGGGACCATGCTTGAACACTCAAGAATGTTTGTGAAGCAGAGTTTTCTTAAAGTAGGAAAAGGGACAGATAAAGCTTCTGACATAGACATCAGAAGGGGGATGGACAGTGACCCCCTTGCTAGTGTTAGCAAGGGAGTTATATACTTTTAAAATTGGTTATTACAGTAAATCAAAAGAATGTCTCAAGGTTGTAAAGCTCTTACTAGACCCACTCCCACATTTTACATTTTAAGAAGACAGGATTAGAACTAAAAATAGATCTTACTAAACCCACTCCCATAATACACATTTTAAGCTAACATTATTAGTTAAAAGGTTTTCAGGAAGGAGAAACTGCCCTCAAGCAGGATACAATGTTGTTATATAGTCCTTGCTGCTGCTACTGCTGCTAAGTCTCTTCAGTCCTGTCCGACTCTGTGAGACCCCATAGATGACAGCCCACCAGGCTCCCCCATCCCTGGGATTCTCCAGGCAAGAACACTGGAGTGGGTTGCCATTTCCTTCTCCAATGCATGAAACTGAAAAATGCAAGTGAATTTGCTCAGTTGTGTCATGGACTGTGGCCACCAGGCTCCTCCATCCATGGGATTTTCCAGGCAAGAACACTGGAGTGGGTTGCCATTTCCTTCTCCAATGCATGAAAGTGAAATATGCAAGTGAATTTGCTCAGTCGTGTCATGGACTGTGGCCACCAGGCTCCTCCATCCATGGGATTTTCCAGGCAAGTGCACTGCAGTGGGTTGCCATTGCCTTCTCCATATAATCCTTAGTACAGGCAAAATGGTTCTCTGAGGAGGCCTTACAAATAGCTGAGAAAAGAAGACAANGAGGCTCCCCCGTCCCTGGGATTCTCCAGGCAAGAACACTGGAGTGGGTTGCCATTTCCTTCTCCAATGCATGAAACTGAAAAATGCAAGTGAATTTGCTCAGTCGTGTCATGGACTCTGGCCACCAGGCTCTTCCATCCATGGGATTTTCCAGGCAAGAACACTGGAGTGGGTTGCCATTTCCTTCTCCAATGCATGAAAGTGAAAAATGCAAGTGAATTTGCTCAGTCGTGTCATGGACTGTGGCCACCAGGCTCCTCCATCCATGGGATTTTCCAGGCAAGTGCACTGCAGTGGGTTGCCATTGCCTTCTCCATATAATCCTTAGTACAGGCAAAATGGTTCTCTGAGGAGGCCTTACAAATAGCTGAGAAAAGAAGACAAGCAAAAGACCAAGGAGGAGAGGAAAGATAGACCCATTTGAATGCAGAGTTCCAAAGAATAGCAAGAAGAGATAAGAAAGCCTTCCTCAGTGATCAATGCAAAGAAATAGAGGAAAACAATAGAATGGAAAGACTAGAGATCTCTTTAAGAAAATTAGAGATACCAAGGAAACATTTCCTGCAAAGATGGACACAATGAAGGAAAAAAATGGAACGGGCTTAACAGAGGCAGAAGATATTAAGAAGTGCAAGAATATACAGAAGAACTATACAAAAAGAACTTCATGACCCAGATAAACATGGTGTGATCAGTAATCTAGAGCCAGACATCCTGGGATGCGAAGTCAAGTGGGCCTTAGAAAGCATCACTATGTACAAAGCTAGTGGAGGTGATGGAAATCCAGTTGAGCTATTTCAAATCCAAAAAAATGACGCTGTGAAAGTGCTGCACTCAATATGCCAGCAAAGTTGGAAAACTCAGCAGTGGCCACAGGACTGGAAAAGGTCAGTTTTCATTCCAATCCCAAAGAAAGGCAATGCCAAAGAATGCTCAAACTACCGCACAATTGCACTCATCTCACACACTAGTAAAGTAATGCTCAAAATTCTCCAAGCCAGGCCTCAGCAGTACATGAACCATGAACTTCCAGATGTTCAAGGTGGTTTTAGAAAAGGGAGAGGAACCAGAGATCAAATTGCCAACATCCGCTGGATTATCAAAAAAGCAAGAGAGTTCCAGAAAAACATCTATTTCTGCTTTATTGACTACACCAAATCCTTTGACAGTGTGGATCACAACAGACTGTGGAAAATTCTTCAAGAGATGAGAATACCAGACCACCTGCCTCCTGAGAAATCTGTATGCAGGTCAAGAAGCAACAGTTAGAATTGGACGTGGGACAACAGACTGACTCTAAATCAGGAAATGAGTACATTAAGATTGTATATTGTCACCCTGCTTATTTAACTTATATGCAGAGTACATCATGTGAACTGCTGGGTTGGATGAAGCACAAGCTAGAATCAAGAATGCCAGGAGAAATATGAATAACCTCAGATATATAGATGACACCATCCTTATGGTAGAAATTGAAGAACTAAAGAGCCTCTTGATGAAAGTGAAAGAGGAGAGTGAAAAGTTGGCTTAAAGCTCAACATTCAGAAAACTAAGATCATGGCATCTGGTCCCATCACTTCATGGGAAATAGACGGGGAAACATTGGAAACAGTGAGAGACTTAATTTTTTGGGGATCCACAATCACTGCAGATGGTGACCGCAGCCATAAAATTAAAAGACGCTTGCTCCTTGGAAGAAAAGCTATGACCAATCTAGACAGCATATTGAAAAGCAGAGACATTACTTTGATAACCAAAGTCCATCTAGTCAACGCTATGGTTTTTCCAGTAGTCATGTATGGATGTGAGATATGGACTATAAAGAAAGCTGAGCGCCAAAGAATTGATGCTTTTGAACTGTGGTGTTGGAGAATCCCCTTGAGAGTCCCTTGGACTGCAAGGAGATCCAACCAGTCCATCCTAAAGGAAATCAGTCTTGAATATTCATTGGAAGGACTAATGCTGAAGCTGAAAGTCCAACACTTTGGCCACCTGATGCGAAGAACTGACTCATTTGAAATGACCCTGATGTTAGGAAAGGTTGAAGGCAAGAGGAGAAGGGGACACAAAAGGTGAAATGGTTGTATGGTATTACTGACTCAATAGACATGAGTTTGAGCAAGGTCTGGGAGCTGCTGATGGAGAGGGAAGCTTGGCGTGCTGCAGTCTATGGGGTTGGAAAGAGTTGGACATGACTGAGCCACTGAACTGAGCTGGCAGAGTTTAATCTGAGGTGGTATTGTGTAATCATCAGCACCAGGATTACAGAAAAAAAAACATGTTTTATGTGACTAAGACCAAGGAATGTAGAGTTAAAAAAAAAAAAGGGTGCTTGTCCTTTCCTCCTCCTTGAGAATTACAGACTCCTATCTCCTTCTCAAGAACTCCAGACCCCTCTCTCCTCCTCAGAGACTCTGGTCTCCTTATCAATACCCAGAAATTGACTCTCCCAAAAGGGGACCAAAGTAGGATCGAGGGCACTGACGGACAGGTGGCAGCCTATCTCCATTTACCAGTCAGGGCAACCCACCTGCTTCCTCTGGCAGTGGGCACAGGAGAAAGGGCAAAAGCTTCTTCAGTATTTTTAGGTTAATGGCTGTAAAATATTACTTGGTAAGAAAATGGGATGGGGGAAGTACATAGTTCTCCTTACTAATGACATCTCTATTAAGAAGAAATCCATATTGCTTTCATCTTTACTATTTTGCATACATGTTAAAGTTTTTAAGCTTGAAATTTAATTATATGCCCTAGATACTTTTATATTTTATGACATACAGCTGTTCCTAGTTTGCCAAGTAACCATAGATTTCAAAGTAATAATAATCAGAAAATAGTTTTTAACCCGAGAGTAGTCGTCAGTCTTGGGGCAGAGATATGACATGATAAGATCAGAGAGTGAGAATTCTTGGGGCAGAGGCATGAATGGAAAAGAAAAAAGTAGACAACGGAAAAAAAGACCAAGAAAAAGACGATAATGCAAGACAAAAAGTAGTATAGTTTTTTTTTTTTAATTGGCTTTATTTTTTAAAGCAGTTTTAGGTTCATAGCAAAATTGAGCAGAAAATACAGAAATGTCCCACATGCTCCCTGCCCCTTATATATGGACAGTCTCCCCTACTGTCCACAACTCACACCGAAATGGTTCATATAATACAGTCATTGAAACTACATTGTCACATCATAATCACCCAAAGTTCGTAATTTACATTAGGAGTCACTTCTGGGCTTATCCATTCTATGCGTTTCGGAAAATATATAATGACATGTCCACCATTAGACTGTAGGGGAGCAAAATTTGCCACCTGCCTATGTGTCTATTTGGCTTGATGAGTAATACAAGTTGATTATTTTAAGAAACAGAAGACTCAAGAAGGTTTTCTTGTTACCTCCCCCTTAGATAAAGGGCCTGATTCAGAATAGAGCTATCACTAGAGAATATCAGGTAACTTAGGTGAAGAGGGGGAAATTTCAGCAAGGTCTAAAGCTCAGAGTGTACTTTGGGTCCCTCTGTCTCTGCAAGGCCTACCAAACATTTGTCAACCAAACATGTGCTTTTCCATCTCCCTGTGACTTGCCTTCCTCCCCTTTGAAGATTCAGACTACTACCCCCAATATCCTCTTTTGTCTTTAGTTGAAGATGATGTTTAAGGTGAGAATTTTGGACATTTTGGCAAGTTACTCAGTTTTCTTAGGGTCTCTCCCGTGTATTGTTATTGTTGTTTAGTCATTAAGTCTTGTCTGACTCTTTTGTGACCCCAGAGACTGTAGCTAGTCATGCTCCACTGTCCATGGGATTTCCCAGACAAGAATACTGGAGTGGATTGTTATTTCCTTCTACAGGGGATCTTCCTGACCCAAGGAATGAACCCCATCCCCTGCATTGGTAGGCAGATTCTTTACCACTTAGCCACCAGGGAAGCTCCCTCCATGTATACACGTGGTATTAAATTTTTTTGTGATTTTTCTCTTGTTAATCTCTCTGAGCACCGAAGAATTGATGTTTCCAAACTGTGGTGCTAGAGAAGACTCTTGAGAGTCCCTTGGACATCAAGGAGATCAAACCAGTTAATCTTAAAGGAAATGAGCCCTGAATATTCATTGGAAGGACTGATGCAGAAGCTCCAAAACTTTGGCTATGTGAAAAGCCAACTCATTTGAAAAGACCCTGATACTGACAAAGATTGAGGGCAGGAGGAGAAGGGGATGATAAAGGATGAGATGGATTGGATGGCAATCACTGACTCAATGGAAATGAGTTTGAGCAAACTCTGAGAGAGAGTGAAGGACAGGGAAGCCCAGTGTGCTGCAGTCCATGGGGTTGCAAAGTTGGACAGGACTTAGTGGCTAAGCAGCAACAACAGTCTCTCTCATGTCAACTTAATTCTTAGACCAACCAAAGAACTTAGAATGGTAGAAGAAAATTTCTTCCTCCCCAATAATATTATATTCAAGGAAGAGTAGAAGAAGGAGGTTAGTAAAAGTTCAAGTAACATGTACTTCCCACCCTGAAAGTGTCTTAGTCTAGTAGAGGAAGACAGACATAAACCAAAGATACACATGAGTGATTACGGGAATTACATGAGATGTATTGTTTTTGTTGTTCAGCCGCTTAGTCATACCTGACTCTGAGCTACACTAATATAGGCTTATTTTGGAAATACCTGATTTCAAGTTTCCAAACCAGAATACTGTGAATCCAGTGTGATATGATCACACTTACTTAGTAGTTAAGGACATGTCTTAGGTTCAGACAGGCTTAGGTTCTGCAGTAATTTATTAGTTGTTTTACCTTGGGCAAGTTATCAGGGATACTGTTTTATTGCACTTTACTTAATTGCGTTTTGCAGATACAGTATTTTTTTCAAATTGAAGGACTGTGCAACCCTGCATTGAATTCCACCAGCTCAATTTTTCCAATAGCATTTGGAAATGCTCTTCATGTGACATTTTGATAACTCTCAAAACATTACTGACTTCATTATTATTATATTTGCTATGATGATTTGTTATCTAGGATCTTTGATAGTAATATTTTAAAGCAATCATGACTTGCCAAAGGTTCAGATAATAGTTAGCATTTTTTAGCAATGAAGGGTTCCTCAGATGGCTCAGTGGTAAAAAATCCACCTGCCAATGAAGGAAATGCAGGGGATGCAGGAGAGGTGGGTTCGATCCCTGGGTGGGGAAGATCCTCTGGAGGAGGGCATGGCAACCCACTCCAGTATTGTTGCCTGGAAAATCCATGTAAAAACAGCCTGGTGAGTCACAGTCCCTGGGGCTGCAAAGAGTTGGACACGACTGAGCACACGCACAACGATAAAGATTTTTAAAGACATAATGCCATCGCACCATTGTGCACTTAACAGAATACAGTAGAGTGGAAATTCACGTCCACTGAGTCGACAACACTGATTCAACGGACATGAGTTTGAGCAAGTTCTGGGAGACGATGAAGAACAGGAAAGCCTAGTGTGCTGCAGTCCATGGGGTCACAAAGAGTTGGACATGACTGAGCGACTGAACAACAAATAGTGTAAACATAACTTTTATATGCACTAGGGCACCAAAAAAAGTGACTCACTTGATTGTGATATTTGTTTTAATGCAGTGATCTGGACCCAGACCTGCAATATCCCCAAGATATGCCTGTGCTTCATTGCTCTAATTTTCACCTTTCTCATTTGGGAAATGAGAATAATAATAGTGTATATCTTTAAAGATTAATGTGACAAATAAAAATACATATTTGGTATTTAGCATAATACTAACAAATATACAGTGTATATATGTTGAAAATAACTTATAATTGTACTATGTTCATAAATGTCAATCCTAAAGGAAGTCAGTCCTGAATATTCATTGGAAGGACTGATGCTGAAGCTGAAGCTCCAGTACTTTGGCCACCCAGTTCAAAGAACTGACTCATTTGAAAAGACCCTGATTAGAAAGACTGAAGGTGGGAAGAGAAGAGGACAACAGAGGATGAGATGGCTGGATGGCATCACTGACTCAATGGACATGAGTTTAAGTAAGCTCTGTGAGTTGGTACTGGACAGGGAAGCCTGGCCTGCTGCAGTCCATGAGGTTGCAGAGTTGGACACAACTGAGCAACTGGACTGAACTGAACTGAACATAATGAGATGATGTTGATAATGAGAATAACATCATAATGAGAGTCATTCATTTCATCACTGAATGGTAAAACCTAGAAAATACCTCTTGCTCTGGTGGCTCAGACGGTAAAGCGTCTGTCTACAATGCGGGAGACCCGGGTTTGATCCCTGGGTTGGGAAGATCCCCTGGAGAAGGAAATGGCAATCCACTCCAGGACTATTGCCTGGAAAATCCCATGGACAGAGGAGCCTGGTAGGCTACAGTCCATGGGGTCGCAAAGAGTCGGACACGACTGAGCGACTTCACTTCATCACTTCTTCTAGAACTGTGACCAAATTCATCTCCTGAACCTGTGCTGGAGTCTAGGGGACTGATTTGTAAGGTTCTTTTTCCACTCAGATTAGAATCACCAATAAAAAACTGTTGCTGAGACTGGAACAGCACAAGTTAATTCGCTGGCCAGAGCATGGGGAAGCCTGCTCTGGCTTCTGAACTTAGTTCAAAAATCAATTTCTCAACCTGATTAAGGCTGAGACATCATATATATATAGGAAGGTCGAGGTAATTGGGAAGAAATTGGGTGACGAGAGGAAAGAATATTTATAACTTATCTGAGAACAGGGGTATGGTTTGCAGATCCAGTACCAAGGCAACAATCCTTTTCAGTCCTTATTTGTGTTCCTCTGATTGTCGCCATGGTAACTGTCAATTGCTGTGATGCTGGTAGGTGTGTCACTTAGCATGCTAATGTGTTACAGTGAGTGGATAATGAGGCTCAAGGTCTACTGAAGGTCTGGTCTTCGCCCTCTTGTGCCTACCCTTCTAATCAGTTCTTGCTTGTTTTTTTTTGCAGCTTCCTCCTTCAGAAAAGAACAGTTAATTTCCATTCCAGGGAAGAGCAGCTATATGATTCGGGGCAACACCTGTTAACAGAAATAGGAGAGCAGGTCAAATATTGAGGGATTTTTTTCCTCTCTTTTCTCTTCTGTTCTTTGGTTTACCTACTCATAAGGAATCAAAATAGTAATATTTATTGCCTTTGCTAGAAGATACTAGAATTGGGCATGAATATCTTTCTTCCTACTTTCAGATTAAGCTTTCATGTGTAGACTAGAACTTGATCACCTAGTCAGGAATAGAGCATGCTAATTTTCCCACTCTGCCATGGACGTTTAAAAACTCTTATCAACAATTTGAAATGGAGATGTTCTTCCAAAAATTTTTATTCGCTTACTAAAATATTTAAGTAATATAGTTTGAAATGTATTTATTTACTTAGTTATCAAATAGTGAAAAAATAAATAGCTATAAAATAATATAGTATTAAAGTGAGGTGATAAATAATTATCTGCTAAATTTAACTGTAATTCCCTGGCTTTTATTATTGATTCAATTAACTGCTTACTCTGAACCATGAGACAAGTTCCACAGCATATGGTGACAATTTTAATTTATCCTAGCCATTTGTTGCAATTTAATATACATCTATTGATTTTGGCACTTAACTGTTGTAAACACTAATAGTTTTCATCATTTAGGAGTTATAGCACCCTAGTCTGATAGTTAAATCTCAGGGAGGAATGCTTCATTTGGGTGAGAAGCTTTTTATGCCAACATAAAAAGCATCATGACTTACTTTTACTTAAGGCTATTGTAGTTACGATAGATTAGGGAAACAGCATGAGATTATAAAGCACATTGTATATTCATGTATTCCTCATTTATACTCGTTCAGGAATAGGAAGTATTATCTGTCATTACAAGTTATTTTAAGACTTGGAGTACGTTATTAGTTTCAAATTTTCCATGATTACATCTTAGATATACAACAGGGAGAATATAATGATACTATTAAATGCACACTCTCTTTTCCAATATCTGTCACTTAATGAAAAGCAAAAGCTTAAATCATTGTACTTAGCCTGAAGTGTAATGAAATGAAGTGTTCTTGCTCAAATAGAAAGAATAATAAAAATCTAGTTAGGCAATTAACATCTTTATTTTTTGCTCTATTCCATACTTCATGGCACCCATATCTTTATCTTTGAATAAACTGGCAGGAGAAGCTGGGTCTAGGAAGCTGGTAAACTGTGCTAGACCTCTTCACAGATCAGACTTTAGAAAACTTGGATGAAGCTTTATTGCTTGTATTCTATAGTTTGATGTTCTTGTCTACTCTTCCTTAGAGGATTGTCAACAACCCCTTGGAGTGTGTAGCGTTCTGTCCATGTAGAAATGCCAGGTAGATCCAGTTCCTGATGACATCTTCTTACAGCATTGTTTTGTGTGGCAGGCTCCTTGCATAGGACTGTAGGGAGGAATGATTGCTCTGAAGAACATATTCTGAAAGAGTGCAACACACTAGAGAAGACCTGCCTCAGAGACAAGTGAATGAGCTCTTTTTAGCCTGCATTTGTCTCCATTTATTAAATGAACAAAATGATTGCATAACTCAATTTTTATAGATGGTAAGTATTTCACTAAAGAAAAAACATGAGAATTAAGATAATCAAATCTAAATAAGTTACATAAAATTAAAAAGCAAACACTTTTGCTTCACTTATCTAGATATCAAGATGTTTTTTGTTTGTTTTTCTTAAATTCTTCATACATCTTCCTCATGTTTTTCTTTTATAGTGTAGTAGTTTCCTTGTCTTTGTTAGTATATATTCAAAATAACTGGTTTTATTCATTTGTTGAGAAATCTTGAAAATGAATGCATAACTTGAGTAATACAACTTGAAATGTAAAAAATCAATTTAAAAACTATTTAATAATTGTATCTACATATGACTAATTGTGTTATAAAGACTTAATAAAGATTAGGTGAGTAAATAAATATAAATACAAGACATTATAAGAATGATTATTATTCATTTTATGGGCTTCCCTGATAGCTCAGTTGGTAAAGAATCTGCTTGTAATGCAGGAGACCCCGGTTGGATTCCTGGGATGGGAAGATCCAGTAGAGAAGGGATAGGCTACCCACTCCAGTATTCTTGGGCTTCCCTTGTGACTCAACTAGTAAAGAATTTGCCTGGAATGCAGGAGACCTGGGTTTGATCCCTGGGTTGGGAAGATGCCCTGGAGGAGGGAAAGGCTACCCACTCCAGTATGCTGGCCTGGAGAATTCCATGGACTGTATAGTCCATGGGGTCGCAAAGAGTTGGACATGACTGAGTGACTTTCACTTTAACTATTCCTTTCATATTTCTTTTCAATGAGAGTGGACATTTGTGTTGTTTTTTGCTTCATTTAAAAATAACTACTTTTCTCCTTCAGTTTTCAACTTTTGACTACTTTCAGTTCAGTTCAGTTCAGTTCAGTTTCTCAGTCGTGTCCGACTCTTTGCGACCCCATGAATCGCAGCATGCCAGGCCTCCCTGTCCATCACCAACTCGCAGAGATCACTCAGATTCATGTCCATCGAGTCCATGATGCCATCCAGCCATCTCATCCTCTTTCATCCCCTTCTTCTTCTGCCCCCAGTCCCAACCAGCATCAGAGTCTTTTCTAGCGAGTCAACACTTCACATCAGGTGGCCAAAGTATTGGAGTTTCAGCTTTAGCATCAGTCCTTCCAATGAACTCCCAGGACTGATCTCCTTTAGGATGAACTGGTTGGATCCCCTTGCAGTCCAGGGGACTCTCAAGAGTCTTCTCCAACACCACAGTTCAAAAGCATCAATTCTTCAGCACTCAGTCTTCTTCACAGTCCAACTCTCACATCCATACATGACCACAGGAAAAACCATAGCCTTGACTAGACAGACCTTGGCAAAGTAATGTCTCTGCTTTTTAATATGCTATCTAGGTTGGTCATAACTTTCCTTCCAAGGAGTAAGCCTCTTTTAATTTCATGGCTTCAGTCACCATCTTCAGTGATTTTGGAGCCCTCCAAAATAAAGTTTGACACTGTTTCCACTGTTTCCCCATCTATTTCCCATGAACTGATGGGACCAGATGCCATGATCTTAGTTTTCTGAATGTTGAGCTCTAAGCCAACTGTTTCACTCTCTTTCATTTTCATCAAGAGGCTTTTTCGATCCTCATCACTTTCTGCCATAAGGGTGGTGTCATCTGTATATCAGGTTATTGATATTTTTCCCGGCAATCTTGATTCCAGCTTGTGCTTCTTCCAGCCTAGTGTTTCTCATGATGTACTCTATATATATGTTAAATAAAGCAAGGTGACAATATACAGTCTTGACATACTCCTTTTCCTATGTGGAACCAGTCTGTTGTTCCATGTCCAGCTCTAATGGTTGCTTCCTGACATGCATGTAGGTTTCTCAAGAGGCAGGTTAGGTGGTCTGGTATTCCCATCTCTTTCAGAATTGTCCAGTTTATTCTGATCCACACACTCAAAGGCTTTGGTATAGTCAATAAACCAGCAATAGATGTTATTCTGGATCTCTCTTGCTTTTTTGATGATCCAGCAGATGTTGGCAATTTGATCTCTGGTTCCTCTGCCTTTTCTAAAACCAGCTTGAACATCTGGAAGTTCACGGTTCATGTATTGCTGAAGCCTGGCTTGGAGAATTTTGAGCAGTACTTTACTAGCATGTGAGATGAGTGCAATTGTGCGGTAGTTTGAGCATTCTTTGGCATTACCTTTCTTTGGAATTGGAATGAAAACTGACCCTTTCCAGTCCTGTAGCCACTGCTGAGTTTTCCAACTTTGCTGGCATATTGAGTGCAGCACTTTCACAGCATCATCTTTCAGGATTTGAAATAGCTCAACTGGAATGCCATCACCTCCACTCGCTTTCTTCATAGTGATGCTTTCTAAGGCCCACTTGACTTCATATCCAGGATGTCTGGCTCTAGGTGAGTGATCACACCATTGTGATTTTCTTGGTCATGAAGATCTTTTTTGTACAGTTCTGTGTATTCTTTCCACCTCTTCATAATATCCTCTGCTTCTGGTAGGTCCATACCATTTCTGTCCTTTATCGAGCCCATCTTTGCATGAAATGTTCCCTTGGTATCTCTAATTTTCTTGAAGAGATCTCTAGTCTTTCCCATTCTGTTGCTTTCCTCTATTTCTTTGCACTGATCGCTGACTACTTTAGAGATTTGTTATTATTAGATCACACATGACTTCTCTGGTGGCTAAGACAGTAAAGCATCTGCCTACAATGCAGGAGACCCAGGTTCAATCCCTGGGTCGGGAAGATTTCCTGGAGAAGGAAATGGCAACCTACTCTAGTATTCTTGCCTGGAAAATCCCGCTGATGGAGGAGCCCGGTAGGTTACAGTCCCTGGGGTCACAAAGTATCAGATACTATGAGTGACTTCACTTCAGATCACATATATTTATTTTCTTAAAAAAATAAACATACTGTATCTTTAAATTATATTTTAAAATTGTATTGTTTATGAGGCATTTTCTTCTGTAGATGCAGGATATGTTTCTACAAGATTGAAAGGAGAAGCATTTTAAAACTTAAATTGTCTTGCCTTATTTTTACTTTGATAACTGTAGAAAAAAAGCTCAGTCATATTGATTTCTGATCACCTGCCTCAGGAAATGAAAGTGATGTTAAGTCTCGTATTTTCTACTTTCTTTCCTCTTGAGTAATTACGGTTGAGAATCAGTTTTGCTAATGGAAGCCTGCTTAATTTAATAGTGCAGAATATATCTGGGGAGAGCAATTTTGCAACTGTGAATTGTAGAATGGTATCTACTTGTCAGGGTTAGAATTAAAACAGTAAAGAGAGCCACCTAATGAAACACATTTTAGGACACATGGGTGTAAGGATGGACTTCCTTAAGTCACTGATTGTTGAGGTATCGCAGGCATAATGAGGGCCAGGTCACAGCAGAGGCATTGTGGCAACTTTCTTCTTTATATATTTTCGTGCCCCTTTTCTTTGGGTATGTGTTTCTATGTTGCTTTTCTATTAGATGAAAAAGAATTTTCAATTCAAAAGAATTTTCCTGTTGTTGATACTGAATTCCAGAAATAACATCTGGCACATGTCCTTCCAAATTTGCATCTGTTTATTTGTATTATGTTCTTGATACCTAAAAGTCGGATTGATTTACAATAGATGTTCAACTTTTATTTGAATTTTTTTAATGAATTAGAAATAAATGAATGCGTGAAAGGGATAGTGGAGGGGGAATGGATATTAATAAGGTAGGGAAGGCTTCTGAGAAGGGATAAGACATGAGCAGAGTACAGTAAAGTGAAGAAGAGAGCTGTATGGGTGCGGTTTGGGGAAGTCTGCTTAGGTAGCAGGAGCAGCAAAACTTGGTCTCTGAGCCAAAGCCATAGTGTGTGTTTGAGAAACAAGGAGGCAAAGGGGGCAAAGGCAAAAATGGCAGAAGGTGTCATGGAGAGGTTGCCAGGACCCATAAGCAGCCCTTGGAGACGTTAGTAAAACCTTTGAATGTTACTCTGGGTGAAGTGAGAAGCCATGAAATGGTTTTTGGCAGAGCAGTGACTTAGTTAAATATATATTTTTAAAGCGCATTCTGGCTGTTGTATGGTGACTGGCATATGAAATGCAAAAGGGAAGGCTGGGCTGCCAGTTGAAAGTGCAGTTCATGCACGCTCAGTCACTTCAGTTGTGTCCAACTCTGTGCAGCGCCACGGGCCATAGCCCTCCAGGCTCCTCTGTCCATGGGGTTCTCCAGGTGAGAATCCTGGAACAGATTGTCATTTCCTACTCCAGAGGATCTTCCTGATCCAGGAATCGATCCCGCCTCTCTTATGTCTCTTGCAAGCAGGCAGGTTCTTTACCACTAGCACCACCTGGAAGCTGACATCAAAGAGGATCATGGCTTGGACCATGTCAGGAGCCTGGGAGGAGATGCTATGAAATATCTTTTGATGTACAAAGAATTTGATGACATGTGTGACAGAAAGATAGGAATCAAAAGGGCTACAGGTTTGGGGGCCTGAGTGAAGGGAAGATGGTGGTGTCACATACAAAGTTAAGGATCCCTGAAAGAAGAATAAGTTGTGATTAAAAGTTGTGATTTGTAGTTGAGAGTTCTGTGGACATGTTTGAATGGATTTATCAAGTTTGGAGAGATTGTAAGCAAGTAGCTAGGGTATATGTTCTGGGCCAATGGAGACTGTGATTGCATGAGATTCATTAGAGGAAGTAGATGTGATCAACAGAAGAACTGATATAGACAGAGGAGAGCTCTAAAGACTCATGTTTGGGGTGGTATAAATTAATGTTCCTTGTTTTTGTATTTTTTAAAAGGAGCAGTCAAACTTTATTAATTTTAAGTAATTAAATTTGTTGTTGTTGTTTCTCATTCACTAAGTCCTGTCTGACTCTTTGTGACCCCATGGACTGCAGCACACTAGGCTGCCCTGTCCTTTACCATCTCCCGGAGTTTGCTCACTCATGTCCCCATTCAGCCTGTGATGCCATCCAACCATCTCATCCTCTGTCATCCCCTTCTCCTGCCTTCAGTCTTTCCCTGCATCAGGGTCTTTCCTAATGAGTTGACTCTCTGCATCAGGAGGCCAAAGTATTGAAGCTTCAGCTTCAGCATCAGTCCTTCCAAAGAATATTCAGCATTGATTTCCTTTAGAATTGACTGATTTGATCTCCTTACAGTTCAAGGAACTCTCAGAAGTCTTCTCTAACACCACAGTTCAAAAGCATCAATTCTTTGGTGCTCAGCCTTCTTTAAGGCTCAACTCTCACATCCATACATGACTCATGGAAAAATCATACCTTTGACTCTATGGACCTTTGTCTGCAATGTAATATCTCTGCTTTTTAATATGCTGTTGTATTGCTGTTCATCCTGCCAACTACACCAATTGTCTTGCAGACCCTGTTCACAGCACCAATTGTCTCACTGTTCACACTGTCTGCACTGTTCGCTGAACCCAGGGTAGGCAAGCTGCGAACTAAGAGGCTGGAAGAAGACTCAGTGAGCCATAGGGACTGCAGACATGTTTATCCTCTCCAGGCTGGCATGGTGGCCACAACACAGCTTCTTTTCTGGCTGATGCAGCAGCCATAGAAGCAGCCATAACAAAACCATAACACAGCCAAAGCATAACCACGATGCTGCTCCAATGTAACCCCAGCGCAGCAGCAGTCAGGCCCTCATAGCGAAGTTCATACAGGCTTATCATACAGAGTAGTCTCCATTCCCGCCTGTGCTTCATCTAGCTCAGCATTTCGCATGATGTACTCTGCATGTAAGTTAAATAAGCAGGGTGACAGTATATAGCCTTGATGTACTCCTTTCCCAATTTTGAACCAGTTTGTTGTTCCATGTCCAGTTCTAACTGCTGCTTCTTGTCTTGCATACAGGTTTCTCAGGAGGCAGATAAGGTGGTCTGGTATTTCCATCTCTTTAAGAATATTCTAGTTTGTTGAGATCCACACAGTAAAAGGCTTTAGCGTAGTCAGTGAAGCAGAAATAGATTTTGGCAGGGGATTCTCTTGATTTTCTCTATGATCCAGCAGATGTTGGCAATCTGATCCCTGGTTCCTCTGCCTGTTCTAAATCCAGCTTGTATATCTGGATGTTCTCAATTCCTGTACTGCTGAAGCCCTGCTTGAAGGATTTTGAGCATAATCTTGCTAGCATGTGAAATGAGTGAAATTGTATGGTAATTTGAACAGTCTTTGGCATTGCCTTTCTCTGGGATTGAAATAAAAACTGATCTTTTCCAGTACTATGGCCTGTATTTATATAAACATATATTCAATTTGTTGGTAGTTTTAGTTCTTTCCTTCCTGCCCCCGCCCCC
>SJYQ01007337.1:79266-110905 GCA_006410935.1 Redunca redunca
GCAGATTGTGACTGCAGCCATGAAATTAAAAGACACTCCTTGGAAGAAAAGTTATGAGCAACCTAGATAGCATATTCAAAAGCAGAGACATTACTTTGCCAACTAAGGTCCGTCTAGTCAAGGCTATGGTTTTTCCAGTGGTCATGTATGGATGTGAGAGTTAGACTGTGAAGAAAGCTGAGAGCCAAAGAATTGATGCTTTTGAACTATGGTGTTGAAGAAGACTCTTGAGAGTCCCTTGGACTGCAAGGAGATCCAACCAGTCCATCCTAAAGGAGATCAGTCCTGGGTGTTCATTGGAAGAACTGATGCTGAAGCTGAAACTCTAATACTTTGGCCACCTCATGTGAAGAGCTGACCCATTGGAAAAGACTCTGATGCTGGGAGGGATTATGGGCCGGAGCAGACGGGGACAACAGAGGATGAGATGGCTGGATGGCATCACTGACTCGGTGGACATGAGTTTGAGTGAACTCCGGGAGTTGGTGATGGACAGAGAGGCCTGGTGTGCTGTTATTCATGGGGTCACAAAGAGTTGGACACGACTGAGCGACTGAACTGAACTGAAACAGTTCTCAGACCAAGAAATAGGGTCCTATGATTGACTCAGGTTTCCAAGCCCAGACCCCAAATGAAGCCACTAACCATTTACTTTTACCTATTTTTAAACTTTATTTTTGGGCCCTGGTGGCTCAGACGGTAACTCGTCTGCGTACAAAGCGGGAGACCTGGGTTCAATCCCTGGGTCGGGAAGATCTCCTGGAGAAGGAATAGGCAACCCGCTCCACTATTCTTGCCTGGAAAATTCCGTGGACAGAGGAGGCTGGTAGGCTACAGTCCATGGGGCCGCAAAGAGTCGGACATGACTGAGCGACTTGAATGTCAATGTCAAACTTTATATATATTTTCTTCTAAAACTTCACTTCAGGTATATATCAGGTCAAATTAGGTAGTATTTTCATTATAATTTTGTTCTATAGTTTTTATAATTTTCATAAAATGTCTTGCTTAACCCATAGATTACTTAAAATTGTGAGATGTTATATAAAATACTATAAATTTATACATGTGCTGCATTTAGTCACACTTTTACTATTAATTTCCAAATTACTTGGTTGTGTTTTTAATGCCCTGATCACAGCTACTTTTCATAAATTTTTCATCAGTGCATGAAAATTTATGTACCATTGTTTTAACTTGTGTTTTTTGGTCTATAATTTTTTTTTCTTTTTCAATTTTGTACTTTTTGTATTTTAATCCTAAAGAGTGATCTTTGTTTTTTGAATTTTTATTCATTTTTTATTATTTATTTATTTACTTTACAATATTGTATTGGTTTTGCCATACTTCAACATGAATCCACCATGGGTGTACACGTGTTCCCAATCCTGAACCCGTTTCCCACCTCCCTCCCCATACCATCCCTCTGGGTCATCCCAGTGCACCAGCCCCAAGCATCCTGTATCTTTGATTTAACTATGTTTTGCTTTGTTTCAATCTGTATTTTACCTTTATTAATTTTGAGGTTATAAATTATATGCATATGCTTTTTGTTATTATAGTAGCCCCAGCCTTATCTCCTACTTGAGATCAATTAAATTCCAGACTTTCAATTAGATTTAGAAAATCCTCTCAGGGAAAATAGCTGCTTAGGTGTCTACTCTTTTCTCTTTGTAATGTTTCTTCTTTATCTCCTCTGTCCTCTAAATGTTTTCATTATTGACTTTTTAAGATAGTATTTTAAATTTTAAGACATCATTTGTATATTTTTAAACTGATAATGTTTTTATTACATTTCTTCCCAAGTTGCTGGAAATAGGAAATTGATGCTTTTTTAAAAATAAATTTTCTAGCAGTTCAAATAATTTGAGGCCATATTAGGATAGAGACATATGAATTCAGTCAGCCACTCTGAGCCAGTTAATTGGCTCTGTGTTTTCCTGCCTCCTCAAGGGTTCCCAGATAATGCTCAATGCTATGCCTAGTTTAACCTTCACTGAGTTATATGAGATACTGAGATTGTTGAGTTCAGGATTTCTGAGATATTATTCATATTTCAAGGCAGGCAGCAGAGCATAGTTAGGCAGAAGAATAAGAATAGAGGCTCTATTTTCTGAAGACCCTGAGTTCAGATAATACTTACTTAGTAGTTAGGTGGTTTTATGCATAATACTTTAGATACTTATTTTGGCCTCAGTATCTGTTTCAGAAAAGGAGGAGCTTGCTATTCAAGTTAACTGTTTCAGTGATGATTAATTAAGATAAGATATCTCTACTAATGTCCTTTTGTCCCTTCTGATCCATTCCCCACATTTCTCAGCTACTCTCTGCTCTGAGAGACCTGCCTTTATGGACAATATCCAGTAGACTACTCCAGAGGAGACATAGTATGTAAATAATCTGATGCAGTGAATTACTTAGAGAGGCATTCTTGAAATATTTGTTGAATAAAGAATGAGCTTTTGATTACTATTAACTAATAATATTGACATTAAATAGATACATTAAATCAAGATTTGGTAATAATAATAACTTTCAATGATGTTGTTACAAGATTTGTGGTAATCATTTTTCATACATTATAGCAGTGGTCAGCAAACTACAGTCTATAATCCACATCTCATCTGTTGCCCATCTTTGTAAATAATATATTATTGAAACACAGCCACCCACAATCTTTTGCATATTGCCTGTAAATGCTTTCATCCTATAGCAGCAGCTTTGAGGCTCTGAGACTGAATCTACACAGCCCAATGGTAGAAGATATTTACTATCTAGCTTTTCATGAAGAAAGTTTGCTGACTTCAGCTTTATTGCATAGAATCCTCATAATGACCCCAGGAAGAAAATATAATTTATATTCCCATTTTATACCTAAAGAATCTGAGACTAAAAATGTTAATTACCTTATGGATGCTACTGTAGAATAGATTCAATATCATTTTAACGAATTTAAGAGAACCAGTTATACATTTATCCAATATCCCAAGATGTTTTCAATAAATCATATACTCTTCATACAGCAAACTCTACAGAGAAAAAAAGAGGCTTATTAATTTGGAGTCATGGATAAAAATGAAAAAGAAAAAAGTGGTACAAATTGCTCATACGCTATTGCTCTATCCTTGGTTTTGGGAAAATATTATTTCTTAAAATCCAGGCATCTTCCTCAGAAAGGTGCTGGTAGAAGTGGTGGTCCTCAGCTGACTGCTTTAGGATCTCTATTTTGCGCCACTTAATCAGGACCTATCCTTATTCCTGAGGGTCTCAAAACATCTGAAGAAGGACAGTGTGTCCGCCAGAAACCCCAGCCCTGACTGCACCTCATCCCTGCCATGCCTTTCTCTAGTTCCCATCCAGGAGATATTGGCCCTTTACAAGTGGTCTTGTTATTTTTTGCTATTCTGGAAGTAGTGGGAGATTGTGTCTTCCTGGTTTATTCTCTACTCATGCCTCATTGAAAAAAATGAATTTTTTAAAATTAATTCTGTTCATTTTCATTACTTAGGGTGGATAATTTACTAATATTAGAAATCAAAAATCTTCTGTCAGATAATATTTGAGTGCAAAGCTCTTGATAATTCTGAGATCATTTAAAGTGAAAACATACTCACTCTTTTTGAAACTGACATTAAGTAGATTTGTTTGATTTCCAAACAGATAATCATAATAATATTTTAGAAGCTAATTTACCTTTCTTTGTGCTTTTTGTTGGAGCATTGTAGACACTTAAAAAAAATCTCCTCTGCACCAAGGCCCCCAAATTGGTGATTTCAGTCATCATTGAAGTGATTCCAGAGTCTCTGCTGCTAGTTTCAGACTTTGTCTCTATCCCTGATACAGGTTCATTTATTACTGTTATTACTAGTAGTAGGAGACGTTGGTTTGATCCCTTGTCAGGAATTTCCTCTGGAGAAGGAAATGGCAACCCACTCTAGTATTCTTGCCTGGAGAATTCCATGGACAGAGGGGCCTGATGGGTTATAGTCCAAGGGGTTGCAAAGAATTGAACACAACTTAGCAACTAAAAAATAATAAATAAGTATTAAAATAATTTTATATATTATAAAATGATATAATACTATAATGAGGTATGCATAAGATATTGTCTATGTGATAATTATCATTGCTATAACTAGTAATGACAATATATACATGTGTATATACCACTAACATTATGTAATATTAATATATGTTATACTATTTTATAGTACACATGCCTACCAGGGAATCCATGGGATTCTCTAGGCAAGAGCACTGGAGTGGGCTGCCATTTCCTTCTCCAATGTATAATTATAGAGAGTTGCAAATATTTATTACTATCACAACTAATGTTGATTATATATACTCTTGGCTGGATAACCACAGCAATAAATAGTCCAATGTATTAAAATTAAAACTTATCTTATTTGTTAAGCCCAGGGTTTGAGGGTAGCTCAGATGGTAAAAAATCTGCTTACAATGCAGGAGACCTGGGTTCAGTTCCTGGGTCGGGAAGATCCCCTGGAGAAGGGAATGGCAACCCACTCCAGTATTCTTGCCTGGAGATCCCATGGACTGGGGAGCCTGGCGGGCTACAGTCCATGGTGTCCCAAAGTGTAGGGCATGCCTGAGTGACTAACACTTTCATTTTAACTTTTTCCTGCACTGCAGGCAGAGTCTTTACCATCTGAGCCACCAGGGGAGCCCTAATTTAGTATATGATCTTTTATTAACCCATAAAATAAGATTTTAAATTTGATCATTTTTAAAGCAGGCAGCGTTTAGCTGAGGGAGTAGCTTATCCCATTGCTATGTGAATACTTTAACTTATTGATATATGATAAATGTGTGAATAGTCTCATACATTTTTTGAATTATAATTTAATGGTTGGATAAAACTATTCCTTTATGCTGCAAAACTCAGATATTTGAAATTATGGCTATCTGTTTACTGGGATTTTTTTCCCCTGAAGTTTCAGAAACATATTCCATTTCATTGGTTTTAACAGCTTTATGATTTCACATACGTTTGCCAAAGTTCTATTTAAAAGAAAATAAAAATACTACAGCTTTCACAATTTTTCCTTTATATAATAAAATAACTAAGGCTTCCTTGGTGGCTCAGACAGTAAAGAATCCACCTGCAGTGCAGGAGACCTGGGTTCTATCCCTGGGTTGGGAAGATCCCCTGGAGGAGGACGTGGGAATCTACTCCAGTTTTCTTGCCTGGAGAATCCCCATGGACAGAGGAGCCTGGGGAGCTACAGTCCACGGTGTTGCAAAGAGTCAGACATGACTGAGTGACTATGCACAACCAGATGAGCCAGTGTATCAAATACTCTAACAGACTTTAATAGTTATGAATGATTTAGGATTGTATCTATTCAAAGTGTTAATGATTTGCAGTATTGTGCTTTGTAGAAATAACTTTTGTAATGCATATTTTGTAGCATGCTTTTACATTTTAATACTTGATGATTATTTGATCTCCTATTTCTATTTGCTTTATTTCCTTCTCATTTCTCATTGCTTTTCTATTCATTAATTTTTGTTTGTTTGTTGACATTTATGGTCAACAAGTTTCATTTAGATCTGAGAATCTATTTATTGATATTTCTTCCCAGCCAGTTTTAGAGTTTTTACACACTGGATATTTTAAACTTCCTTAATATTTTTCCACTTTGATTAAGTCAATGTTAATACTATATGTGTTGTATGTAAGATATGTTCAAAATGCATAATTTATACAAACAAAATGTTTAGCTGGATAGGTGGATATTTTCTCAGTGTTTACATGAATATCTTGTAATCACAGGAAAATAATCATCATAACAAGCAGTAACAACACATTATTGGAAATATTTTTAACCAAAGATTTCAACACTAATTTGGATTTGTTACCCTTGAGTGTCATTAAAATATGCTATGATTTTTGTGTGTGAAAAAGAGCCTAAGTAAGAATTTTTAAGAATTATATGCAGGTTGAGCATTTTTTTTTACTTTATGAAAAAATCTTATACATTTTAAAATATTACTTTGTTGTATTGCTAGCAGAAATAATTTTTCTACAATAAGAACTTTAGAAATATAAGCCTACATGTTGTGCTTACCTTTAGTAGAATATTAGTACAATTTATCTTTTCTAGCCCTCATTTATTCTCCTGAATAAGTATCTCTCACAAACTGGAAAAAAAAGCCTTATTGTTTACCACTGTGCATTTATTCAGTAAAATACATTCCCCCCCACCCCCGCCCCACTGGATACCAGAAGATTAAAAACAAGCTACCACTCTGTTTTAAATTGAATCAAATATTACTTTCTCTGTGAAAACTTCCTCATCTCCCTCAGGTCTGGTCACTTTGCTTTCTGTGATTATATTACATTAAAAAAATCTCCCAGAAGGTAATTATTTGAAAACTATAATAAGTACTCAGCGAGTGTTCTTAATTTCTCTATTTTCAGTAATTATCACAACACCTGATATGTCCTGGTGTTCAATAAGTATTTGTTGAAAAGTGAATAAATTATTCAGTGAAAGAAATGGGAATAGAAGTATGATTAAAGTTGGTCAATGGATATGAGCTAAAGTATTGCTAACTAGAGAAATAAATTAGGATATTTCTGGACAAGACAAAAAAAAAAAACAACATGAAAGAGAGTGCATAATTTATACAATAATTTAACATTTTGGGTTTCCCCAGTGACTCAGTGGTAAAGAAATCCCCTGTAATGCAGGAGATACAAGAGATATAGTTTTGATCCCTGGGTTGGGAAGAGTCTCCTGGAGGAGGGAACAGCAACCCACTCCAGAACTCTTGCCTGAAAAATCCCATGGGCACGAGAGCATGGCGGGCTACAGTTCAAAGGGTAACAAAGAGTCGGGTATGACTGAAGTGACAGCATGAATATTTAACATTTTAAGAAACTTAATGTTATTATATATCATTATACTATTGTGTATATTGTATAATACACTGTTGAATAAAAAATACCCCCTAGATTTGTTTCTTAGAATCATCGCATATATTTAAGTTTAAAAAAGAAAATGCTTAGAGCAAAACACATTTAATTTACCTGCTATTTCTAATTTTAAGAATATAAAGGGAAATATTAACAGTGATATGTAGTTTTTCTGGAGACAATATTTGCAAAAGTAAGTGCAATAGTAAAGAAGAAGCAAGAACAAGAGGGAATAGGTAAACATTTTGTCTGCAATTTTACTCAATGTACATTAAAAACTCTTACATCTGTTTGTGGCTGTGAAAGTCCCCTGGATGCTAGTAAGCTCAATGTTATTACCTAGTAATCTAGTATCACTTACTTCAGCTAATTAGTAATATCTCATATCTATTCAAAGCACAGTGCAGTGTATATATACTACCACTGATTGACATATAGCAGGCAAATTTTAAATATTTGTCAGTGAAAAGTATAAAAATGCCTAGTTTTTACAAATAACCCTGCAATTATGCATTTAGCAATGATATACGAAGCCCCAGTTTTTTTCTTTCATTGATAACCTAGAGAGGTTTAAGTTTTGGTATTGACCAAAATGTCCTTAAAAAAGTGAAAGAGAAAGTCACTCTGTCATGTCTGACTCTTTGTACCCCATGGACTATATGGTCCATGGAATTCTCCAGAATACTGGAGTGGGTAGCCTTTCCCTTCTTCAGGGGATCTTCCCAACCCAGGGATCGAACTCAGGTGTCCCGAGTTGCAGGTGGATGCTTTACTACCTGAGCCACCATGTCCTTAATATTTCCCTCTAATTTATATAGGTTTCATCCCAAGTATAGGCCCCTGACCGCCTTTTTCTTAGAAGGTGTACTTAAGACAACTTTCAATAGTTCATTTTTTTTCTGCCTTTTTGAGATGTAAATTTTCTCCCAGCCTCTTACAAATGTTACATCCCAGGAATGTTTTTCTCAAAAATTTGGGAGCTATCTCTTTGAAATATAATTACCAAGAAGGATAGAATGCCTGTCTCCCAGTCTCTGTGGGAAGGTAGGAGCCTAATTTCTATAAGTATGAATTAGCAGAGATGGACTAATCACATTGATCAACCTGCCTTCTTGTGTCTTCTAGGACTTTTCCACTAGCTCACATTAGTGCTTAAAAACTATTCACCTTGAGTTCAATCTTTCACCTCTATTGCAATAATCTTGGCCCATATTATAACGTTCTTTTTTTATATAAATTTATTTATTTTAATTGGAGGATAATTACAATATTGTATTGGTTTGTTCTTAAAGTCTTCTTTTTTTAGCATTTTTAACAGTACAGTTCAGTACAGTTTGTCTTTGACATTATAGAATTTAAGTATAAGCTATAGATAACAGGTTTCTCTGTAGCAGTCATCATCCTAAAAACTAACATGAAAAAAAAATCTGTTGGTGAAATCATGGTTACTGTGGTTTCTTAGCACAGTCTTCAGATTTTCTTTTCCTGGTGTGGGCAGGAGATCCCTCTGATGGTTAGCTTTAGGTGTTTACTTGACGAGGACATGGGTGCCCAGACACTTGGTTTAAACGTTATTCTGGAAATGTACGTCTGTGAGGATGCTTCTGGATGAAATGAAATTACCATTTTAATTCATAGACTGAGTAAAGCAGATTGCCCTCCCTAATATGTGTGGGTCTCATCCAATCAACTAAAGACTTGAATAGAACCAAAAGGCTGAATAAGAGGAAACTGCTCCTATCTGACTGTATGTGCCCTAGTCTGCCTCTCCCTCTGTCTGCACTCTGTCTTGACTTCTCTGTGTGATCCGTCAAGATTTGCCAGGTACTTCCTCCAGCACCTGTGAGTAGCCAATTTCTCTTTTTCTATTTTTGAACTACAGCTCACCATCCAGCATCCTGTGTACCACTTGATGAGTGTTAGTTTCACAGAATCACACTTAGCTTATCAATCCTTTTTTCTCCCCTTTTAGTGGTTGCCCTGGAGTTTTCAATGTTCACTTACAACCAATTCAACTCCACTTTTATATAATGTGAGGTACATTATAATAGCAAAATAATTTTAATTCCTCCTTCCATCCCTTATATCATTGCTGTCATTCATTTCCCTTATATATGTGTATATGTACATTTATAATATAAAATCAAATATATTTTTGCTATTCTTTTGAACAATTATTTCTCAGATCAATTAAGAATAACAAAAATAAAACCTTTTTATTTTATCTTCGCTTATCTCATCTTTGGGCTCCCCCTGGTGGCAATGCGGGAGACCTGGGTTTGATCCCTGAATTGGAAAGATTCCCTGGAGGAGGGCATGGCAACCCCCTCCAGGAATCTTGCCGGGAGAATCCCCTATGAACAGAGGAGCCTGGCAGGCTAGTCCTTGGGTTCACAAAGAGTCATACGTGCCTGAGCGACTAAGCAGAGCACAACATTCCATTTTTGTACTCATCCTTTCTCTATGTAGATCTGAGTCTTTGGCCTATATAACTTTCCCTCTCTCTAAAGAACTTCTTTTATCATTTCTTTCAAGGCAGGTTGACTGGCAAAGCTTTTTGTTTGTCTGGGAAAGTGTTCATTTCTTCACTTTTGAAAGATAGTTTGCAGGGTAAAGAATTCTATGCTGGTGGGTTTTTTGTTTTTTTTTTTTCTCAGCACTTTAAATGTTTCACTCCATTTGATTACTGATATGTTTTCTGAGGAGAAGCCAGATATAATTTTTTCTTTTTTTCCTCTATCCATAAGGTGTTGTTTCCTCTAACACTTTTCAGGATTTTTTTCTTTGTCTTTTATCTTCTGTAGTGTGAAAATAATAGCCCTAAGACTTAGCTTTATTGGGACTTATCATACATGATATTCTGTTAGCTTCCTGGATATGGTTTAGTGCCTGAAATTAGGTTGGGAAAATTCTGTCATTATTGTTTCAAATAGTTCTTCTCTTCTCTTCTCTTTTTTTTTTCCACTCTGGTATTCCCATTCTGCATGGGTTATATCTTTTGCAGTTGTCCCATAGTCCTTGGATAGTCTGTCTTTTTTCTTTTCTTTTTTTCAAATTGGGATATAGTTCCTTTACAGTATTGTGTTAGTTTCTGCTGTACATTGAAGTGGAACAGCTATTGACATAAATCATAGCAGGATCTATTTTGACCCACCTCCTAGAGTAATGACAATAAAAACAAAAATAAACAAATGCTTTTCTTTTCTTGAGGATTCTATTGATATGTTCTCAGCCTGTCCAGTCTACCAATAAGCCCATCAAATGTAATTTTCCTCTCTGTATGGTGTTCTTCATCTGGTTTGGTCCTTTCTTAGAATTTCCATCTCTTTACTTAACATTATCCATCTGTTCTCTTCTTTATCCATTAGAGCCCTTAGCATATTAACCACAGATGTTTTAAATTCTCGTCCTGATAATTCCAACATCCCTGCCATGTATGGTTCTGACACTTGCTCTGTCTCTTCAAATTGTGTTTTTGTCTTTTGGTATATCTTGTAAATTTTTTTTTTTTTTGATAGCTGGACATGATATACTAAGTAAAAGGCCTTGCTGTAAATAGGCCTTAATTATGTGGTGGTGAGGTGTGACTGCGGGAAACTTATTCTGTAGTTCTGAGATTAGGTTTCAGGCTTTTCGTAAGCCTTTGTCCCTGGACTGTGAACTTCAGAACTTCAGAAGTGTTTCTCAGTTTTTTCTCCCCACTTAGGTGAACAAGATGGCTAGTGTGGGCTGGATCTGAATATTTCCCATCTTTCAGGTGGAATGCTAGAGCCAACTGGAGTTTGATATTTCCTTTTCTTAGGCCAGGTAGACTCTGATAATACTCCAGCAGGTTAGGCTCTGGTTGATTAGTTTCTGCCGGTTAGGCTCTTGTTAATTAGTTTCTGCTGAGGGCAGTCCTTTGTTAAGAGGAACAGAGTTCCCTGGCCTATTTCAAAAGGGTTTCTTTTTACCTCTTCTGAAAGGAAGCAAGAAGGAATTTTTCTCTGATGTTTACTGCTGGAATCTGGTTGAGCTCTCTCGGTGAATATCATAGTAATGTGGGACCCGCATAGCTGAGTCCCCTTGGAGTTTTTAACTGTCAGAGCTGTCTGCACTCAGCTATTTGTCAATTACAGTTTAGGTTTTTCCACCCCAGCAATGGTTCCCATGGCAACTTATGGTCACAAACTTCTGCTCCAGAAAGCCATGATTCCTACAATCAACTGTCTGTCTCTCCAGTATTGACAGCAGACATGTGTCCAGTGTCTGTTACTAAATCTAAGTCAAGTTTGTGGTCTTGCCTATATGTGCTTCCTGCAAGATGGGCATCTTGTGGTGTACAGCATACTGATTAGGTCTTTAGGAGACCTGGGTCCAAGGTGAGTTCTGCAGCTGATTAACAGCATTAAACATTGTTTCCCTACTTCTCCTAACAAAGTTTGTTGACATACATGAAGTCCTTTGTGATGCATTATTTGAGTGCTTTTAATGGTAGGCAAAATAATAACCCCTGTTCAAAGATGGTCATGTCCTAATCTCCAGAACCTGTAAATTGTTTAGTGGAAAGGGGGAATTAAGGTTGCTGATAGAATTAAGGCAGCTAATTAGCTGACCCAGAGATAAGAAGAATATCCTGGTGTACCCAGGTGGGCCTAATGTAGGCAAAAGTCCTTAGAAGTAGAGAGAGTGAGGGGCAGGAGAGTCAGTGTCAGAGTGGGAAGAAGGGAGCAAGGAGCCAAGGAATTCAGGCAGCCTCTAGAAGCTGGGAAAGGTAAGGCGACGCTCCCCTAGAATCACCAAAAGGAATTCAGGCCTGCAAATAACTTGATTTTAGCCTACTGTGACCCTTTTTCAGAAATGGTAACCCACTCCAGTGTTCTTGCCTGGAGAATCCCAGGGACGAGAGCTTAGTGGGCTCCCGTCCATGGGGTCGCACAGAGTCGGACATGACTAAAGTGACTTAGCAGCAGCAAGTTTGTTTTAAGCCACCAAGTTTGCGGTAATTTGTTACAGCAGCAGTGAAAGACTAACACAATTATCCTTACAAACCTGCAATGTAGATATCATTTTGCCTGTTTTGTAGACAGGGAATGAGCCTCAGAGGTTACATGGCATGCTTAAGGTAACTTGACCATTAAATATTGTTTAGGAAATTAACTCAGGTGTTTGGACTCCAAATCCAGTTAGCTTTTTATTATAAAACGAGGAGGTTGGATGACATACTCGCTAAAGTTCTTCAGGCTCTAACATTTACTGATTTAAGGTGTCAAATGAAATCTCAGACTAAACTGGGAGGACTTTTGGCTGTGTAGCTCCTCAGTTCTCGGGAGTGTTTCTAAAGCAAAAAGGTTTTGGCATCATTTTGCTGCATAGTAAAATATGTGGTTTCTTTGTATTGTGTGTGTGTTTTCCAAATGTAAGCCTTGTAGCTTTTGCTCCTAGTTCTGAAGTTGAGCTGCTTAGGCTCTTTCACATACATCAGTGAAATAGCTTTTTCCTTCTGTGCTGTTAGGGATTTACTGACAGTTCACCAAACTGACTTTCTGCTGATAGAAACTGATTTTTGCTTGACCTGTTTTTTGAATGAAATCCCTTTTCAACAATTCAAAACATTTGAAAAAGCGGGATTAAATTTGGCATCTGTTTTGAAACATATTAGTTTCTTATATTCATGGAAACTAATACATGTTTTTATATACTGCTATAAATCCCTTTAAAATGCTTTATTTTGTAAATGTTGTTTTTAAGTGCCAGTGTTTTATATTCAAAATATAATTTAATAGGATTTAGAGAAAAATGTGTAGAAATATGGTCCATACTTCCACTGACAAGATGATTCTCTCTTGACCTTTCATAAAAGTGGGGCATAATCTATGCACATGCTTATAAAACATGAACAATAGTGTTGTAAAATGAAGGGGAAAAGGAATGGGGTTTTATGTGACTGGTTTGGTTTATGTATAAATTATTAAATTCAATAAAACTGAATCACTTTCTATAAGCAATGTCACATATTTGTGTTATTAGGCAGCCAAACAAGAGAAAGAAAATTCTACACGAAATGCTTCTTTCCTGATTTGTCATTCCAAAAAACCTAGATTCTTACCCTATCATTTGGGGTCCACTTTTCATGTGACTTAGGAAGTAGTTTTAAAAAATTGCACTCAGTGAAATTTAACCCAAAACTTTGTAAATAAAACAACAGATAAACTTGAGAATGACTTAACTCAGAGAAGAGTGAAATGCACAATTGTTTGCACATAAAAGAAACTGCAAATGTTATTTTAATTTTACATCTTTTCTTAGTACATGTAGATGATATTTTTGCTGGGGGTAATTAATATACTTGTTTTACTGTATTTTCCTTTTTCATCTATTGTCAAAATTTTACTTGTTCATTGATCTCTATTCCTGCATTTGCAGCAAAATAATTACTTCCATATGCCATGGCTCTTATCTCTTATTGCAGAGAGTTGTTGGCTCCTTAGTCAAAAGTTGTTTATAGTTTAGACTTGACATAAAAATCTACTTCAAATACACTCTAATTTGTTACAAGTTGTGTACCTGTTTCTGAGATCTGAGATCTCTCTCCATCCATGTACCTGTTGTGGCTCTCGTAGGTTTCTGATGAAAAAACATGTTTTCAGTGCAGGAAAGTCATCACAAACTTTTGGCAGGAAAGGTTGTTCTTCATTGTCTAAGGGAACTACAACCACCTAATTGCAAAAATAATGGTAAATAATGGCAATATGGAAAAAAATTTGTATGCCATTCTTAAATCCCTACTGGTTGTAAAACTTCAGGTATGCTTTTTTTTTTTTTTTTGGTTTTGGCTTTTATTACAATATATTTTTTACATTCTTTAGGACTTTTATCAAAAAGACTGGTGCCAGGATAGGCAAGAATATTAAAGAGTGGCCCTGCTGTTAAGGAGTTCTTATATTCATTGGAACAACAGCCTCTACTTGAAGAGTTAAATATTAGGATAAAATAGAACTCAATGAAAACTGCACAGTGTATATATAATTTGCAAATAAGTCTTTAAAAATTATTGGGATATAGTTGCTTCACAATGGTATATTAGTTTCTTGCTGTACAGTAGAATAATTCAGTTATATGTGTACATATTTCCCTCTTTTTTGGCTTTCCCTCCCATTTAGGTCACCACAGAACATTGAGTAGGGTTCCTTGTGCTATACAGGATGTTCTCATTAGTTATCTATTATATACATAATAACGTGTATATGTTGATCCCAGTCCATCTCACTTACCCGTTCCTTCCTTTTCCCCATGTGTCCATATGTTTGTTCTTTATGTCTATTTTAATCTTTCATGGAAATGCTTATAGGCAAATGGGAAAAGAAATCCTTTTATTTGTATGAGTTGTGAATAATTTGAATCCATGAAATATCACTCATTTAGCATTATTAGGAACTTTAAATGTGAGCATAATGATCATAACAATGCTATGGTGTGTTACTATTTTTGTCCTATTTTATACACCAGGAAATGAAGAAAAAAGTTAAATAACATGTTGAAGACCTTAGGGCTATAAAGTGAAAGTGAAGTCGCTCAGTCGTGTCCGACTCTTTGCGACCCCATGGACTGTAGCCTACCAGGCTCCTCTGTCCATGGGATTTTCCAGGCAATAGTCCTGGAGTGGATTGCCATTTCCTTCTCCAGGGGATCTTCCCGACCCAGGGATCGAACCCAGGTCTCCCGCATTGTAGATAGACGCTTTACCGTCTGAGCGACCAGGGAAGGCTATAGGGCTATAGGGCTATAAAGTCACATGGAAATATAAGTGGGGGCTCTTGCTACCAAAGTATGTGTTTGTTCTGTACTCTACTACCACTAAATTAATTAGAATTGTTTTATTTTTCACCCTGATGGTAAGTTATTCTATACACTTACAAAGATGATTGCAGTTTTTTTTTTTTTTTCACATACAAACATTTCTAAAACTTATTTTCTACCTAAAGATAGATTATTTGACTCTTAGAAACACCTTCTTCTAGGGAAATAATAGATATGAAAGAGAAACAGTGGTATGAGGAGATCAATAATTAGACTGCAAAAAATCAAAAGTGTGTACATAAGCATAAGCCATAATTTTTTGCTTTAATTCTATAGTTCTTAAAATATTTTCAAAAGATTTCTTTTTTCTTAGAATGAAATGACTGCCAAGTAATCATTTGTGCATCCTGTAGTCATTTGTTGATAATGGAAAGGAACAATATGCGGTGAGACTTACTTCCAGTTGAAATTATTGTGTGCTTTTGTATAAGATTATAAATTGCCATTCAATCAAGTACATCATTCTTAGAATTTGTGATGGAAATGTGCCACAAACTTAATTAACTCCTCATCTGATATGAGAACATTATGTACTAAAATCAAGTTGAACCCCAAAAGATTCCATGTTGAAAGTTTTATATTTTATAACATGAATAAAAATAAAATATATTAGATTTTAAAGCAATTTTATAGAGAAGGAATTTAATGATAGGGGTTTAAGGAAATATTCTAAATGAATGGGCACAATTTAGAATCTAGGTTAAACTGATTTAAAAGGCTTAAATTTTGAACATCTCATGATATCTTCCAATATTAAAATTGACTTAACTGTCATGTATACAAGCTACTTGTGGGTGTGAATGTGCCTATGTGTGAATATATGTGTGTGTCAGTCACTCAGTTGTGTCCGACACTGTGACCCCATGGATTGTAGCCACCAGGCTCTCCTACCCATGGGATTCTTCAGGCAAGAATACTGAAGTGGGTTGCCATTCCCTTCTCCAGGGGATCTTCCTTACCCAGGAAGTGAAAGCAGATATCCTGCATTCGAGGCAGATTGTTTGCCTTCTGAAACACCAAGGAAGCCCTATGTGAATATATGTGCACAGGTTATCTCAACATATGCTGCTCGTGTGCAGTCTTACCCGACTCTTTGAGACATTTGGACTGAAGCCCGCAGGGCTCCTTTGTCTCTGAGATTTCTAAGGCAATAATACTGGAGTGGGTTGCCATTTTCTCTTCCAGGAGATCTTCCTGATCCAGGGATCGAACCTGCGTTTCCTGAGACTCCTGAACTGGTAGGCAAATTCTTGACTGCTGAGACAGCATATTGAATTACCAAATTACTAATTCATACTATGTTATTTCAGTCTGCCTCGACATGTATCATGTATTTCTTCATGTTTATCAATGTTTCAGTTGTTAGGAAAAGAGGATATCTTTGGACATATATTTAAGTTGGTTGACAGTTATTCTATAAAGTTTGTTTTTTCTTTTTTTGTCAGCAATGTGTAGTGAGGTAAAGGAGTTGCAGTGGGGGTATAAAATTAAATTATAATGTATAATTATAAAGTATAATTAAATTATAATTAAAATGTGAAATTAGGTAAGGCTTTTTGGTCTTGAGCAAAAAGAAAGAACCAAAGTTAAGCTGGCGATCCATCCAGACTTAATTGACTAGTATACCTCAGGAATTTTATATTTGCAGCATTTCGTTCACTGTAAATTACATTTTTAGTTTGCAATTTTCACCTCTGAAATAAGGATGCATGATACAATTGACAGTATTTTACGGTTATTGGCCAGAAAGCAGTTGCAGTTTCAATGCAGTTTCATTCACTGTGCATGTGGGTATTGGGTCATAGATGTTCATTACAATTGAGTATATGCACTGTGCTACTAAATGTTTAATTTGACATTTAAATGTCAAATAATTTAAAGATAGTTTGAGAAATAAATGAGTACAGTTATAGCCTGAAAACCTTCCACTTATAAAGTAGGGTGATATTAAAAATTAAAATATATAGACATGAAAATAGTATCTAGTAACTAAGATCTGGTTCCAGGTATTGCCTGTTGTGAATGGTGTGCCATTATCTTTATCTAACAGTGAGGTACCTGGCTCTCATTATCCACAATTTATTTATCTGCTTGTTTGGGAGAAGGCAATGGCACCCTACTCCAGTACTCTTGCCTGGAAAATCCCCTGGACGGAGGAGCCTGGTAGGCTGCAGTCCATGGGATCACTAAGAGTCAGACATGACTGAGCGACTTCACTTTCACTTTCATGCATTGGAGAAGGAAATGGCAACCCACTCCAGTGTTCTTGCCTGGAGAATCCCAGGGACGGGGGAGCCTGGTGGGCTGCCGTCTATGGGGTCGCACAGAGTCACACACGACTGAAGCGACTTAGCAGCAGCAGTAGGGTTGAACAATTGCTAAGCCATACCATGTGAAAGTCACTCAGTTGTGTCCAACTCTTTGCAACCCCATGGACTATACAGTTTGTGGAATTCTCCAGGCCAGAATACTGGAGTGGGTAGCCTTTCCCTTCTCCAGCAGATCTTCCCAACCCAGGGATTGAATCCAGTTCTCCTGCATTGCAGGCAGATTCTCAGCTGGTAAAAAAATCCACCTGCAATGCAGGAGACCCTGGCTCAATTCCTGGGTGGGGAGGATGCTGTGGAGAAAGCTTATCCTTACAGTATTCTTGGGCTTCCGCCTGCAATACAGGAGACTTGGGTTGGATTCTTTGGTTGGGAAAATACGCTGGAGAAGGGAAAGACTACACACTCCAGTATGAATGTTTGAGAATCTGCCTGGATAGTATCATAGCACATTTAATTTGGGACTTCCCGGGTAGCTCAACAGTTAAGAATCTGCCTGGGTCAGGAAGATCCCCTAGAGAAGAGCATGGCAACCCACTCCAGTGTTCTTGCCTGGAAAATCCCATCAGAGGAGTCTGGTGGGCTATAATCCATGGGTTTGCAAAGAACTGGACATAACTGAGTGGCTAATACACAAACTGTGAAAAACAAATTTACCCAACTTAGTACGCTGTTAGATACAATCATTTTGTCTTTAGCTTTATACAGTTTTATAGCTCTAGGAGTTGGTGGTGGGCGGGGAAACCTGGTGTGCTGCAGTCCATGGGGTCGCAAAGTGGCAGACACAACTGACCAACTGAACTGAACTTACAGTTAAAATACTGTTTTAAAAGTTAGTTCAGCTATTAACTATCTCTTCAGAGAGATTTAAAGAATGAAAAGGACTCTATTCCCCCACTGTTGGTTTAAAGGTGGAGAAAGGAGAGCATCAGAAGGAATATAAACTGCCTCCAAGCTGAAGTCAACTCAGGCAGACAGGAAGGAAGGAAATGGGACCTGAATTCAGAAAATCAGCTAAGTAAGGTTAGAAGTTTCTCAAAACATCAGTTTAAAAAAAAAAAAAAAATCAGCTCTGCCACACCTTGGTTTCAATCTGTGAAACCTGGATCAGAGACAATCAGTGGTACCAACTTGGATTTCTGCTCATTATTGTCTCCAAGATTGGCTCAGCTGATTTTCTATAGGAGAGTGAGATGATACACTTTGTTTTAGGTCAATAGGTTTCTGGTAATATTTCCTAGTAGAAATAGAAAATGAGCAGGGTATCCTACCCAATAATTCATAACCTCTATCATGAAAATGGAGAAGGAAATGGCAACCCACCCCAGTATTCTTGCCTAGAGAATCCTGTGGATGGAGGAGCCTGGTGGGCTGCTGTCCATGGGCTCACACAGAGTTGGACATGACTGAAGCGACTTAGTATGCATGCATGCATGCATTGGAGAAGCAAATGGCAGCCTACTCCAGTGTTCTTGCCTGGAGAATCCCAGGGATGGAGGAGCCTGGTGGGCTACCGTCTGTGGGGTCGCACAGAGTCAGACATGAGTGAAGTGACTTAGCAGCAGCAGCATCAGGATAAAAGATCAGAGAAACACAAAATAAACAACCTTTCCTCTTCAGAGATGTAAAGGGCATGAAATATACTATAACACAGTGGAGAGAATTAGAGTGACAGTGGCAACTCAACACAATGGCAGTTCCTGGATTTGATATGAAACAGAAAGAGATTTATAGAGAAAAACTGGTGAAGCTCAATAAAGTTTGCAGTTTGGTTGATAGTATTATACAAATATTAATTTCTAGGTTTTGAGAATTACAGTGTAGTTATACACCATAACTTTGGGAAGAGCTGGGTGAAGTTACATGGAAAGGCTCAGTGCTATTTAGAAACTCATTTCAGAGTCTAAAATTGCTTTAAAATAAAGAAATTATGCAAATAGAGGTTACCATCTTGTAAGGAAATCTTGAAGACAATAAAAGAGCAGTCTGAGAAATGCTGCTCAGTGTGATTTATAACAGAAAATGGGAAAATGCACATTGACAATGATTATGAAATAACTCAGAGTTGGACACTGAGTATGAGGCTGATTTAAGAATAACCAATTTGCTTAGCTCTCTATTTTTCTATATGCATAATGATAAACATTTATAACTAAATTACTTTTTAAAAAGAACTCTGTAAAATAAGTGATCAGAAAGCATTGTGTCATAGCTTAATTAGCTATATGCACTGTGGCACAGTGGAATCAGGGCAGTTTGCAACTGATGATGTCTTAGGTGATAAAATGCATCTTTGTGTCTCCTAACCCTTATACCAAACATGTAGTGAAATATTACCATTATTCCTATTTACAAAAGAAGAAACTAAACATGAGTCACATTAATTTTCTCACACTCATAGTATTAACAAGAAGCATAGCTGAAATGTAAAACAACTGTCAAACTAAAAAGCCAATATTCTTTATACAAAACATACTACCTCCCATAACAAATTAAAGATTATGCAACAGGGCAGAAATTTGACCATATACTCAGAATATTACTATCCTAATCCTTTAGGCTGGCACCTCTAACATGTAGTGTATTCATTAGGAACTGAATTCTATAAATGAAGTAACCTAGTTTATTTAGAAGTAAGAAATGTTGAAATTTAGAAGATAACCCCATGATTTGCTCATTTAGATATTGCTTTCTGAGGCACAAAGTAGCCATAAAATGAAGGTGGTTTCATTTTGTTTAGATCAAATGAGTGAAACATACACTATTTTGAATGATTTTTAACTTTATTAAAACTATAGATTTTAGCCTATTAGAAATAGTGCAAACAAGGGTGACAGTGGTGAATATTCTCCTATAGAAGCTCCTATACTTTCTGACACTGAAACATCAAAAGAAAATTAAAATGTAAAGCACTATGTATCAGTGCGGGCTTTTCAAAGGGACTTGCTAGTTTTTGAGAAAGAATCATAGAAGAGCAACTGAATTTAATTTCTAGGCCATATTTCTTTTTTTTTAAATTTTTATTTTATTTTATTTTTTTAATTTTTATTTTAACTTTACTTTACAATACTGTATTGGTTTTGCCAAACATTGACATGAAATGTCATGCCAGTCAAAACAGTTCTGTTTGTTTCACAGCTTACCCAAATGGAACATTTCAGAGTTGGTATTTATTTTCAACACTGTATTCTGAAATTTTAAATAGCCACAAAGCTGAATAAGAATGGGAAAAAAAAAAAAAGATGTGGGAATCCTCATATTGGGGAACTCTCCACATCTACATACTCTTTTGATACTTTTGAAATCAGGTTGCTTACGTGAGTCAAACTAATTTGGATTTTTTTATTCTTGTTGCCAGAAACAAGGTACTTAAACAAATTCTCATTTTTGATGTTTTCAAGGAATATATGTTTATGATCTATTCAAGATGTAAAAAAAAAACCTGCATAAACTTAAAACCACTCCAGATTTTATTGCACAGAAATAATTAAACCTTTGAGATGTAGATTTTATACATTAGTCACTTGTGAAGATAAAAGAGATATATTTCTGTTTAAAATAGACTATTTAAACAGAAGTTCTTATTCTAACTGTTCTTTAAGAATATGGAAATAAAATTTTAGTAATTTCTCATCTCATTGTAAACATTCAAAAAATTAAATATTCTCTATGTCTGTTTCTCCACTGTTGCCCTGTAAATAAATTCTCAGTACCATTTTTCTAGATTCCATATATATGTGTTAGAATATGGTATTTATCTTTCTCTTTCTGACTCACTTCACTCTGGAGAGGGGAGGAGAGGGTGAGGTGTATGGAAAGAGTAACAAGGAAATTTACATTACCGTATGTAAAATAGATAGCTAAGGGGAAGTTGCTGTATGACTCAGGAAACTCAAACAGGGGATCTGTACCAACCTAGATGGGTGGGATGGGGAGGGAGGTTCAGAAGGGAAGGTCTATATGTATACCTATGGCTGATTCATGTTGAGGTTTGACAGAAAACAGAAAAATTCTTCAAAGCAAGTATCCTTCAATAAAAAATTAAAAATGAAATAATACAAAAGAAAAAACACCTCTCAACTTTAGGCTTGTTGATCTTTCTTTGCATTCCTAAGGTGGAAATTGGGCTTCCCAGGTGGTGCTAGTGGTAAAGAACCTACCTGCCAATGCAGGAGATATGAGACAGGTTTGATCCCTGGATTGGGAAGATCATCTGGAGGAGGGCATGGCAACCTGCTCCAGTATTCTTACCTGGAGAACTGCATGGACAGAGGAGCCTGGTGGGCTATAGTTCATGGGGTTGCAAAGAGCTGAACACGACTGAGCAACTCACACATAGTAAGGTGGAAATATATGATGATTTTTTATCATCTTTTCTAGAGTACTAATGCTATAAATCACTGCAGATGGTGATTGCAGCCATGAAATTAAGACACTTACTCCTTCAAGAAAGGTTATGACCAACCTAGATAGCATATTCAAAAGCAGAGCCATTACTCTGCCGACTAAGGTCTGTCTAATCAAGGCTATGGTTTTTCCTGTGGTCATGTATGGATGTGAGAGCTGGACTGTGAAGAAGGCTGAGCGCCCAAGAATTGATGCTTTTGAACTGTGGTGTTGGAGAAGACTTGAGAGTCCCTTGGACTACAAGGAGATCCAACCAGTCCATTCTGAAGGAGATCAGCCCTGGGATTTCTTTGGAAAGAATGATGCTAAAGCTGAAACTCCAGTACTTTGGCCACCTCATGCGAAGAGTTGACTCATTGGGAAAGACTCTGATGCTGGGAGGGATTGGGGGCAGGAGGAGAAGGGGACGACCAAGGATGAGATGGCCGGATGGCATCACTGACTCGATGGACGTAAGTCTGAGTGAACTCCGGGAATTGGTGATGGACAGGGAGGCCTGGTGTGCTGTGATTCTTGGGGTTGCAAAGAGTCAGACACGACTGAGCAACTGAACTGAATGCTATAAAACTTTCTCTAAGCACTCCTTTCTCAGCATCCCATAAATTATCAATTATGTTCTCATTTAGCTCAAAATATTTTAAAATTTATCTTGAGATTTCCTCTTTGGCTCATGTGCTGTTTAGAAGTGTGTGTTTAATCTCCACTTATTTGGGCAATTTCCAGTTATCTCTCTTTGATTTCTAGTTTAAATTCATTGTTGTCTGAGAGCAGACATTGTAGGGTTTCTATTTTTTAAGACTGTAAAAGTGTATTTTGCAGGCCAGAATGTGGTTTATTTGGGTGAATGTTTCATGTAGGCTTGAGAAAAACATTCATTAGAATAAAAGTCGAGTACAAATCCATTATACCCACTTGATTGAAAATGTTAAGTTCAGCCATGTCATTAACTGATTTTCTGCCTGCTGAATCTGTCCATTTCTGGGAGAGGAGTGTTAAAGTCTCCACCTACGATAGTGGGTTCACCTGTTTTTCCTTTGAAGTTCTGTAGCCTCTACGTTTGTGCCTCACATAGTTTGATACTATTGATAGGTACACATGTGTTAAGCATTGTTATGTCTTCTTGGAGAATTGACCCCTTTATCATTATGTAATACCCTTCTTTATCCATGATAACCTGCTCCAAAGTCTACAGTGTTGGAAATTAATGTGGCTACTCCTGCTTCCTTTTAATTAGTGTTAACGTGGTGTATCTTTCTTCAGCCACTCTTCTAAATTGTTTTAAATTCAATTTTTATTTATTTATGAGTGTGCTGGGTCTTCACTGCTGTGAGCAGGCTTTCCCTAGTTGAGATGAACAGAGGCTTCTCTCTAGTTGCGGTGCTCAGGCTTCTCATTGCAGCAGCTTCTTTTGTTGTAGAATGTGGACTCAGGGGTGCACAGGCTTTGGTCATTGTGGTGCACGGGTTTAGTTGACCTGCAACATGTGGAATCTTCACAGCCCAGGGATTAGACCCATGGCCCCTGCATTGGCAGGGAGAATCCCAACCACTGGACCACCAGGAAACTCCCATCCACTTACATTTAATCTGTCTGTATTTTTATATTTAAAATGACTTTCTTATAGGCTACATAGAGTTGGATGTTTTTTGGTCTAATTTTAAAAGCTTCAAAAGTAGAGGTGTCAGAAAGACTTAGGAACTAGTAGGAGAGCTGAAACAGAGAAGGCAATGGCACCCCACTCCAGTACTCTGGCCTGGAAAATCCCATGGACGGAGGAGCCTGATGGGCTGCAGTCCATGGGGTCGCTAAGAGGTGGACACGACTGAGTGACTTCACTTTCACTTTTCACTTGCATGCATTGGAGAAGGAAATGGCAACCTACTCCAGTGTTCTTGCCTGGAGAATCCCAGGGATGGGGGAGCCTGGTGGGCTGCCATCTATGGGGTCGCACAGAGTCAGACACGACTGAAGTGACTTAGCAGCAGCAGAAGCAGCAGGAGAGCTGAAAATAAAAATCCATGAAATTGAAAACAGGAAATCAGTAGAGAAAATCAATGAAACCAAAAGCTAGCTCTTTGGAAAGATCCGTAAAATCAATAAACCCTTACTCAGGCTAAAAAAAAAGAGAAGGCAAATATATTAATATCAGAAATAAAACAGGGGACATCACTGCAGATCCCATGTATGTTAAAATGGTAGTAAAGAAATACTATGAACAACTCCATGCCCTCAAATTTTATAGCTTAGATAAAATGGTCCTCTCCTTTGACAGACAAAACCTGCCAAAGTCATTCTTACAAAACTAGACATACCCTTACCATATAATCCAGCAATTATACTCCTTGGTACTTAAAAAGAGTTGAGAAGAATTATGTGTCCACATAATTTTATGTGTGCACATGAATTTTTCACACAGATTTTATTCATAATTGCCAAAACTTAACATCAACCAGGATGTCCTCCAGTAGGTGAATAGATTAACTGTGGTACATCCAGACAATTGGATATCATTCAACACTGAAAATAAGTGAGCTATCAAGCCATGAAAATACACGCTGTGCTGTGCTTAGTTGCTCAGTTGTGTCCAATTCTTTGCGACCCCATGGACTGTGTAGCTTGCCAGGCTCTTCTGTTCATGGGGATTCTCCAGGCAAGAACACTAGAGTGGGTAGCCTATCCCTTCTCCATGAGGTCTTCATGACCCAGGATCAAACCAGGGTCTCTTGCATTGCAGGAGGACTCTTTATCAGCTGAGCTACCAGGGAAGCCTGAAAAGACGTGGAAGAAACTTAAATGTATATTGCTAAATGAAAGAAGGCTACACATTGTATGATTCCAGCTATATAACATTCCAAGAAAAGGCAAAACTAATTGACACAATAAAAGGCTTGATGGTTGCCAGTGGGCAGGTGGTGGGACTGGACGTGAACAGCTGGATGTATCATTATACATTTGTCCAAATCGATAGAATGCTTCAGAATATTTTTAGGGTTTACCTTCTATTGATGGCTAATATGCTTACAAAGCCTTCAAGCAGGCTAGTCATTTCTTGTTTTTCTACCTCGATTAGCAAAATGTCAATTTGATGTTCTTCAGGATGTTTGGACCATTCCCTTCTCTTCAGACATTCTGACAAAGGGTGACAGAGTTGACATTGCCCTGGGGCAGAACTGTAAGTGTAGATTGTTGTCTCTAGACACTAATTCTGATTGACATTTTAAAAAATCATTGGTTAAGTTAAAAACAAAACACCAATATGAATTTTTCTATTATGAAAAATGAGATTATGCAATGAATTACCAGAAGGCAAGACGATTGTCTGAGGAGGTCTTACAAATAACAGAGAAAATAAGAGAAGCAAAAGGCAGGGGAGAAAAGGAAAGATATAACCACTTCAATGCAGAGGTCCAAAGAATAGCAAGGAGAGATAAGAAAGTCTGCCTCAGTGATCCACACAAAGAAATGAAGGAAAACAATAGATTGGGAAAGACTAGAGATCTCTTCAAGAAAATTAGTGACGAAAAGGGAACATTTCATGCAAAGATGGGCATAATAAAGGACAGAAATGGGGTGAACCCAACACAAACAGAAGATGTTAAGAATAGGTGGCAAGAATACACAGAGAACTATATAAAAAAGATCTTAATGACCTAGACAACCATGATGGTGTGATCACTCACCTAGAGCCAGACATCCTGGAATGAGAAATCAAGTGAGCCTTAGGAAGTGTCACTACAAATAAACCTAGTGGAGGCGATGGAATTCCAGTTGAGCTGTTTCAAATCCTGAAAGATGATGCTGTGAAAGTGCTGCACTCAATATGCCAGCAATTTTGGGAGACTCAGCAGTGGCCACAGGACTGGAAAAGGTCAGTTTTCATTTCAATCCCAAAGAAAGGCAATGCCAAAGCATGTTCAAACTACCACACAATTGCACTCATCTCACATACTAGCAAGTAATGCTCAAAATTCTCCAAGCCAGACTTCAACAGTACATGAACCATGAACTTCCATATGTTCAGGCTGGATTTATAAAAGGCAGAGGAACCAGAGATCAAATTGCCAACATCCCCTGGATCATTGAAAAAGCAGAGAGTTCCAGAATAACATCTCTTTCTGCTTTACTGACTATGCCAATGCCTTTGACTGTGTGGATCAAAACAGATTGGACAATTCTGAAAGAGATGGGACTACCAGACCACCTTACCTGCCTCTTGAGAAATTTGTATGCAGGTCAGGAAGCAACAGTTAGAACTGGACATGGAACAACAGACTGGCTCCAAATCAGGAAAGGAGTGTGTCAAGGCTGTATATTGTCACTCTGCTTATTTAACTTATATGCAGAGTATATCATGAGAAATGCTGGGCTGGAGGAAGCACAAGCTGGAATCAAGATTGCCAGGAGAAATATCAATAACCTCAGACATACAGATGACACCACCCTATGGCAGAAAGTGAAGAAGAACTAAAGAGCTTCTTTATCAAAGTGAAAGAGGAGAGTGAAAAAGTTGGCTTAAAGCTCAACATTCAGAAAATGAAGATCATGGCATCTGGTCCCATCACTTCATGGCAAATAGGGAAACAGTGGAAACAGTTACAGACTTTATTTTTCTGGGCTCCAAAATCACAGCAGATGTTGTTTGCAGCCATGAAATTAAAACCACTTGTTCCTTGGAAGAAAAATTATGACCAACCTCAACAGCATGTTTAAAAGCAGAGACATCACTTTGCCAACAAAGGTCCATTTAGGCAAAGCTATCGTTTTTCCAGTAGTCATATATGGATGTGAGAGTTGAACTGTGAAGAAAGCTGAGTGCTGAAGAATTGATACTTTTGTCCTGTGGTGTTGAAGAAGACTCTTGAGAGTCCCTTGGACTGCAAGGAGATCCAACCAGTCCATCCTAAAGGAGATCAGTCCTGGTTGTTAATTGGAAGGACTGATGTTGAAGCTGAAACTCCAATACTTTGGCCACCTGATGTGAAGAACTGACTTATTAGAAAAGACCCTTATGTTGGGCAAGATTGAAGGCAGGAAGAGAAGGGGGTGACAGAGATGTCTGGATGGCATCAGCAACATGATGGACATGAGTTTTAGCAAGCTCTGGGAGTCGAAGGACAGAAAAGCCTGGAAGTCTGCAGTCTATGGGGTCGCAAAGAGTTGGACATGACTGAACGACTGAACTGAACTGAGACATAAAAATATATTAAGGTATAATTTGAAACTAAGAATGTCAGGCAAAGGATACATATGTAACTTTTCGTGCAAGGTGATCTGTGGATAATTATGCTATTCTTTAGGTGTTTTTCTTATTGCCAAACTTTAAATATAGTATAAATCCCTCGCATTTGAAGCAAAATTATAGGAAATTAAATAGTTTATAATTTAATGTATTTTACTTGTCATTAATGTTAAAAATAGAAGCTTTTTTCTTCTGTATCTTTAAAAGTGAACTCTGACACAGGCACCTATTCTTTCTTCCATTTTATTACACTGTGTATTACCTCCTAGGAATACCAATTCTTGGTGCTATTTCAAAATTGGAAGTTTTAATTTTACTTGTAATAAATATTTTCCTTCTGATTATGGGTTTAATTACGGAAGAACAGCACTTATAGCACTTTTGAAATATTTAATTTTTATTTTATCTAAAATATTTATTTGATAGTAATTCCACTCCTGGTTATATATCCAAAAAGAATGAAAACACTAATTCAAAAGCTATATGCACCCCAATATTCATAGCAGCATTATTTACAATAGCAAAGATATTGAAGCAACCTAAGTGTCTGACAGAGAAGTGGAAAAAGCTTTGGAATATATATATGTAATGGAATACTGCATGTGTATGCTCAATCACTCAGTTATGTCCAAATCTTTGCAACCCTGTAGACTGTAGCCTGCCAGGATCCTCTGTCCATGGGATTTTCTTGGCAAGAATACTGGAGTGGGGTTGCCATTTCCTCCACCAGGGGATATTCCACTCAGGAATCAAACCCATGTCTCCTGAGTCTCCTGCATCGGTAGGAGGATTCTTGACCATTAAGCCAACTGGGAATCCCAATGAAATATTACTCAGTCATAAAATACTTTAAATTTGCCATTTGCAACAACATGGAGTGAAATAAGTCAGACACAAAGGCAAATGCTGTATGTTAATCACTCGTGTGAAATTTAAAAATATGTATATTAAAAAAACAAAACAGAAACAGGGCTCCCAGATATAGAGAACAAACTAGCAGTTATCAAATCAGAGAGGGAAATGGGGACAGGCAAAATATAGGGATTGGGGATTAAGAGGTACAAGCTAATAGAAATAAAGTAAGTTACAGGGATATATTGTACAGCACAGAGAATATAGCCGTTATCTTGTATAACTTTAAAAGGAGTATAATCTCTACAAATATCAAACCTTTGTGTTGTACAACTGAGACTGATATATTGTAAATCAACAGTACTTCAATAAAAAATACCTATTTAAAATAAAAACACAACTAAATTTCTCTTCTGTTGAAAGTGTCCATTAAAAAAAAATGGCAGTAAGTTTATAAGTAGTTTAGTGCTTACGTTTAAAGAATTGGTTTTCAGTTACTTTCTGAAGTGCAGTGAGTACTGAGAGTTTCCTGTTTGAGGCTGCTTGCTAAGGATCTTGACTGTGTGCTTTGAAGTTGTTATGGCTAAATCTGATTAGAACATGTTCTTCCTGTATTGCTATTAACTGACAGGAGGATTATGTTTCCTGGCAGCCCAGGGCTGTCTGTCTTCGGCTTTATATCCATATTTATTTTATCACAAATGCTTCCTTGTTGCCATTTGCAACCAGCTGACCTCCAAGGCCCTGATTGCTTTTTGTGGTAGTTGATCATTAGACTTACTCTCCTGCAAGTAGCTCGTGGGTTTTTAAAATCAGGTTCATATATTTTCCTTTGTGTGTTTTAACTGATTAGTTTGGAGATATTATACAGCCTTCTTTAATTTCAGTGTTACAAATGGCAAACTAGAAAGTCTAGCATAAGGGGAGAATTATGCAGAAAGTTAATGCTGAATGTTAGGGAGATTGAGGGTTTTCTCCCAACAGAGAGTCTATGAAATAGATCCCCATTATCCTTCTATAGCTGAAGTCTCTGTTACAACGCTAAGAAAGAGCTGACACTGTCAACAGAAAAACCATTGAGCTGGGCAGCTCAGAAGAATCATCAACCTAAACTTCCCCTTGACAGCAATAAGTCCACCCTGGGTTACAGTTCAGCTGAATTGCTTGTGCATGTTGTCTCCTTCTGTCTGGAACAATTTATTCTCTTTATGAAACAGGGAGAAAGTTATCCAAAATACATTGTCTCCAATCTGTGTGATTAATTGCCATTAGCCAGTGTGAGCAAGCGTAATGGGAGAAAGACAGGTTAGAAGAACCTGCCAGAGAGGGACTCCTGAGTATGCTCCCTCAGGTTTAGCTCAGCAGTTAATCAAACAGTTTTTAACTTGCCACTAAGGTTTTCTGCCAAAGTCGTAAAGTGGAAAATCAGTAAACATGGCATTGGGAGCCCTTTCTCCTGCTCTGGAACAAGTATCAAACATTTATCTTCCATTAATGTACAACTTAGGACTTGTCCAGGTGGTGCTAGCGATAAAGAACCCGCCTGCCGATGCAGGAAACAGAAGAGATGTGGGTTTGATCCCTGGGTCAGGAAGATCCCCTGGAGGAGGGCATTGCAACCCATTCCAGTATTCAGGCCTGGAGAATCCCATGGACAGAGGAGCCCAGTGGGCTGCTGTCCACTGGGTCACAAAGAATTGGACAGGACTGAATGACTGAGCACCCATGTGTGGACAACTTCAGATTTCTTATGTCTGCTTGGTCTCCTCAACACCTTTTTCTGATGAAAGTTGTAGAAAACCTTTCCCCTGAAGAGATGATGTTCCTGCTGTGTTGATGATGGTGGTGATAGTTTTATTTCTAAATATAGAAGTTGATATGTTTTATCATGACTATCTAGAAAAATAAAAACAGCATGAGTTAACCAGGGATTATCTCTAGTCACCAAAAGTAAAATCGTGTATTTCTTTTGCTTAGCCTATCATGTTTCCTTGTGTTGCTTATTTCCAAAAAAGGTAGGAGGCTGTCATGAGAAGGCTTAGTCACTGAAGAGATTCAAAGGGACATGACAGTGATTTTAACTTACTCAGCCTGACGTCATTTGTATTGCTCATTATTTTCATGGACCTGTCTAATTGCAGACCTTGTTTTATTCAAAGAAACTGCCCAGTTGATAGTGATGTTAATGATTCAAATCACTGAATTTTTCTGAAATATTTCTTCCAAATTGTTTTGGTATGGTCAGACCTTTAGATGTTTTACTTCTCCAGCTGTGCAATGAAATAATCCTCATAGCTGATTGGTTTCTCTCACTTTAGATAGGTTGGCATATGACCCCACCAGCTTTCTCACCACAATTAATTAGTCATTTATGCTGACTCTTCAATATGACATGTGGGGCCTGTTCAACTCTGGTAGTGTCGCTGAAACTTCAACTATAATACTTAATTTCTGAAGACCTAATAACTTTTCCCTTATGAAGTAGATTTTGTGAGATCATCTTTCATCGTCTTCGGATCTAATACAAAAATCCTAAACTTCTTTGATCATTCTAAATTTTTTTTGTTTGTTTTAATGAAAGTAACTTAAAATATCCAGTATCTGTGTTGTTGAGGCATAGAACTTTCTGCCACAAATAAGAGATTTACCAACCTTTTTAACTACTATTGTGTGAGTGAGTATAGTATGCCTGCTGCTGCTGCTGCTGCTAAGTCACTTCAGTTGTGTCCGACTCTGTGCGACCCCATAGACGGCAGCCCACCAGGATCCTCTGTCCCTGAGATTCTCCAGGCAAGAACACTGGAGTGGGTTGCCATTTCCTTCTCCAATGCATGAAAGTGAAAAGTGAAAGGGAAGTCGCTCAGTCGTGTCTGACTCTTAGCAACCCCATGATGGGCAGCCTACCAGGCTCCTCCGTCCGTGGGATTCTCCAGGCAAGAGCCCTGGAGTGGGTTGCCACTGCCTTCTCCAATAGTATGACTGACTTGGCAAATTACAGGCCATCTTATTTTAGGTCCTAAGTAATAGCAAAACTATATTTTAGCACTTGCATTCCTTTTGTCAAGATGCATGGGCATTGTTAGATATATAGTCTTAATTTTAGTCTCATTTTTATTGTCTATACTGTTAACTGATATTATTTCAGGAAATCTGAATTCTAGCACCATAATAAATCCCTTTCTCAAAAGATAATGTTTTTTTTCCCAAAGATTACTCTGCTCAAAGTACAAGATTAATTAAAAGTAGTTAAATGGTAGTTGATGGGAAAATTATCAGCATCCTCTTAAAGTTGATATCTGCTCTCTATTGACAGATTTTACTTCTTTCTTGTACTAGATTCTGTGTTTCCCAAAGATGACCAGAATGCACAGAAGAATGCAACTGAGTGAGGGACTCCCTAGTATAATAGGCAACTTCTTTTTGATAGAGGCTTGCCTCCTACTGCATATGGATATATCACAGGAATACTGAAACAGCTCTGTTCCATGCTTAGCATTAATATCTAAAACCAAATGCCTTACTAATTTCATGTCACTAAGTAAAATTCTGTTACTTTCATAATTTATGTGTATAAAACATCACTGACATTCTTATATTAATTCACTTATTTTCTTAGATATTTACAATAAAGATGGCACAAGATTGTAGTTACCTGATCAAGAGTTATTGCAACAGCTGAATATACTTAGATGGGTTCACAAAGCCTTTCCAATTTTTTCACTACTCTGTGTGTGTTTCATCTTTGGAAATTTGAAAATATTAAGCCATTTCAATTTGGCAGCCTAACAGCAATAGAAAATGAATGAATAAAATAAATATACTGACTTTATATATTTCTCTCTATGTAGTTCTATACTTGATTAAGGTTCTATGCTTAATATAGAACTATATTAAGTAAAGTTAAAGAAATACTATACCTATTATTGAAACAAATAGGATAATTAGACCAAAGTACTACTCATGACTAAGTAGAAAAAAGTTGTAATTCAGTATGACAATCAGATTTAACAATTTTATAGGCTATTTTAGCTG
>SJYQ01007337.1:111749-121889 GCA_006410935.1 Redunca redunca
CATGCGACAGAAACTTAATGAAAATTCATCCATCAAATTAAATAACAAATGCTGTTTCCTTCCAAGAAAAGTATTTTTGAATAGCTCTTACATTCATGTATTTCAAAAATAAAAGCATATTATTAAATAACAGGAAAATTCTCCCTCCCACCTTCTCTTATATCCAACTAGAATATAACTGTCTACACCATCAGTGGTTTATTATTTACCTTTACTTATTAACATTATTACTATTACTATTAATTCTTGCATTTCTATGAAAATATAGATAAAGGTTCTTATTTTTCACTGTTTACATACTAATTATTTTTTTCTCCTTGGAGATACACACATATCATTAATATATTCCTTATACATATTTTTATGGTTTTATACATTTTTCTAAGACAATTATGCAAGGAGTCAGTTCAGTTCAGTCGCTCAGTTGTGTATGACTCTTTGTGACCCCATGAATCGCAGCACGCCAGGCCTGCCTGTCCATCACCAACTCCCAGAGTTTACCCAAACTCATGTCCATCGAGTTGGTGATGCCATCCAGCCATCTCATCCTCTGTCATCCCCTTCTCCTCCTGCCCCCAATCCCTCCCAGCATAACATATTAAAAAGCAGAGACATTACTTTGTCAACAAAGGTCTGTCTAGTCAAGGCTATGGTTTTTCCAGTGGTCATGTATGGATGTGAGAGTTAGACTGTGAAGAAAGCTGAGCACCAAAGAATTGATGTTTTTGAACTGTGGTATTTGATAAGACTCTTGAGAGTCTCTTGGATTGCAAGGAGATCCAACCAGTCCATCCTAAAAGAGATGAGTTCTGGGTGTACATTGGAAGGACTGATGCTGAGGCTGAAACTCCAATACTTTGGCCACCTCATGCGAAGAGTTGAGTCATTGGAAAAGACTGTTGTGAGGGACTGGGGTCAGGAGGAAACAGGGATGACAGAGGATGAGATGGCTGGATGCAAGGAGTAACCTTTTATAAATGTCACCTTATATAAATGATATAGCAATGTATATATAAAGCTAAATTTCTGGTAGTATAACTACCAGTTATAATAAGGAAGCACGTATCATTTTATAATCCCATCAGTAATCCATTTAGGCCACACTTTATACACATTCCTGACAACTGAGGTTGTTTGTAGGCCTTTTCAACTTTTTGAAATTCAATTTTTAATAGAATTTCTGTCTGTTCAGTTCAGTCACTCAGTCATGTCCGACTCTTTGTGACCACATGGACTGCAGCACTCCAGGCCTCCTTGTCCATCATCAGCTCCCAGAGCTTACTGAAATTCATGTTCATTGAGTTGGTGATGCCATCCAAGCATCTCATTCTCATTCTCTGTTGTCCCCTTCCCCTCCTGCCTTCAATCTTTCCCAGCATCAGGGTCTTTCCCAATGAGTCGATTCTTCGCATCAGGTGGCCAAAGTATTGGAGTTTCAGCTTTAGCACCAGTCCTTCCAATAAATATTCAGGACAGATTTCCTTTAGGATGGACTGGTTTGATCTCCTTGCAGTCCAAGAGATTCCCAAGAGTCTTCTCCAACACCACAGTTCAAAAGCATCAGTTCTTCGGCACTCAGCTTTCTTTATAGTCCAGCTCTCACATCCATACATGACTACTGGAAAAACCATAGCTTTGCCTAAATGGACCTTTGTTGGCAAATTTATGTAATGTCTCTGCTTTTTAATATGCTGTCTAGGTTGGTCATAACTTTCCTTCCAAGGAGTAAGCGTCTTTTAATTTCATGGCTGTAGTCACCATCGGCAGTGATTTTGGAGCCCCCCAAAATAAAGTCTCTCACTGTTTCCATTATTTCCCCAACTACTTGCCATGTGATAGGATCAGATGCCATGATCTTCGTTTTCTGAATGTTGAGTTTTAAGCCAACTTTTTCACTCTCTTCTTTCACTTTCATCAAGAGGCTTTTTAGTTCCTCTTCATTTTCTGCCATAAGGGTAGTGTCATCTGCATATCCCAATCTGTTAGGTTTAATAAAAGGCTTGATGTTGCTTTGATTGAAATTTTACTTTGTGTGTGTGAGGTCGTATACTTGTTGTTGTTCAGTTGCTAAGTTGTCTATATGATGCAAATATTTCTCACCTTTGTTGTTGTTTGTGTTCTGACATAGTTTTCAGTGGTTTTCTCCTCTTTTAAAATTTTTCATTGCTCTTGTAGTTAAATGTCTTAATCTTTTTTTTTAAATGACTTTTAGTAACTGTATTATTGTTCAGACAGCTTCTAACACTTCATGTCTTATTTTTCTCCATAGCAGTTATTATGTTCTAGTGTATATCATTAACTTATTATAATTATTTGTTATATATATTATATTTCCCACATAAGATCTTAAGTGTCATGAACAGAGATTTTCTTTCCCTGTTATAGTTTCTGCACCTAAAAACAGTGCCTGACATAGAGTGATTGTTCCATAAACACCTGTCAAATAAATGAATGAATGAATGAATATAGGTTCTCTAGATCAGAACTTTATAAAGAGTAACTCAATAATAGTCTAGAGATTGGATTACAGTTGAAAGGCCATATGAGTACTATTGTCCTTTGTCTTTGGGTCATCCAGTTGAAAAATAACTGAGAAAGAGTTCTAATTAAAGATCAATGACTAGGAACTAAGCAGTGAATCTGTGTCAAACCCATGGGCCATCTGTCATAGAAGAGGAAAAACACAAAATTCATTGTTCATTCTTTGAGAGAGAATCAATGGCTGATCTCTATAAATTACATGTGCAACATCTTTTTCTGTACTTTCTAGAGAGTCCTACTTGAATTACCAGTTAGAAGCCCTATAAAAGCACTAATTTTTGTTCAGTGACTCTGCCTATCCAATATGACCTTATTCTAAATGTTAAAAAACTATGACCCTTTTGGAGTACATTAGAGACTACTGAAATAAGGGGAAAAACTGACCTCGTGAAAAATTTCCAAAAGAGAATGGAGATAAAACAGGAAAAAAAAATGCAAAAAGTTAAGTTGTCAGTTTGTGTTCACACAAAGGACAGGATTTGGAACTATTTTTAAAAAGGAAAACTAGGAATATGACCACAAGTGAGGGCTTCAAAGTGGAGTTAAAAGACATAAGTGTTGCCTTGGTATGGGTGGAAAGTAGAATATGGCTTTGCATGACTTTTGTTGGCAAGACTATAATCAAAGACTATATTTGTTAAGGTCCGGTTAATGGTGATTTGCAGGTTTCTCTTTGCAATTTGCGCTCAAAAAACACTGAAGAAGTAAGATGCCCAAAGTATAAAGGCAAGCTCCTTGCCATTTTAGCTATGTGTTATTTAGAGACAGCCAACAGGGTGACAAGCTTTTTTTTTTTTAAACCTTTAAACCATTCATATTTTTGTAAAAGGAAACTTAAAGAATATGTTTGACTCCCTTAAGTTTGAAGGGCCCACATGGCCACACTGAGATAGATGTTTGGCAAAGAAATACAAAGTATGTAACAAAATTTTGAAGTGAGATGTTATGGGTTGAATTATGTCTTGCCAAAATTCAGGTCATTTTTCTCAGAACTTGGCCTTATTTGGAAATAGGGTCTTTGCAGTTGTAAATAGTTCCATATAGCTCATACTGGAGTAAGGTGAACCCCACATTCAATATAACATGTTCTTCTACAAAAAGAGGAGACTTGAACAAAAACATAGACATAAATAGAGAAGCTGCTGCTGCTGCTAAGTCGCTTCAGCCATGTCCGACTCTGCGACCCCATAGACGGCAGCCCGCCAGGCTTCCCCGTCCCTGGGATTCTCCAGGCAAGAACACTGGAGTGGGTTGCCATTTCCTTCTCCAATGTGTAAAAGTGAAAAGTGAAAGTGAAGTCGCTCACTCGTGTCTGACTCTAGTGACCCCACAGACTGCAGCCTACCAGGCTCCTCTGTCCATGGGATTTTCCAGGCAAGAGTACTGGAGTGGGGTGCCATTGCCTTCTCCGAGAGAAGATGCTACAAATATGGAAAAGATGGCCATGGATGAGCCAAGACTTAGGCCAGGAAAGGGTCCTTTTCTCACAGACTTCAGAAGGGACAAATCCTGTTGATATTTTGATTTCAGACTTCTAGCCTCCAAAACTTGAGAAAATAAATTTCTGTTGTTTAAGGCACTCAATTTGTAGTACTTTGTTAAGGTCTTTTGTTTTACATAACAAAATTGTTCTAAGTTTTAAAGAAATACAACCTTTCACTAAAGAATAAATATCACTTTATTTGGGATAGGTCTCCAAAAAGCTGTTCTTATTTTTAGCAAAGGTCTGTTTTGTTTTTTTCTGGTCCATTTTCTTACTCTTTTTATGACTAATAGTGCATTTTTTATTTTCTAAGGAATATTTAGGTAAAAACCCTTTTATTAAAAAGCCACTTCTAGTGAGATTTTTCTTTTAATCAGTTTCTAGCCTCCTCTAAGGGTCATGAACATGGTAATTAATGCATCACACAGGTATAGGTTTGTGGCATGTAAAATACAGTACTTCTCTTGCTTTGAAATCTACAGTTTATTGACATTAATGTCATTTGAACTTTTAATAAAACAATCTTTAGCCAGTTTCCACAAGCTGGAGAAGATTTGGGGAAGTTGGTTCATTTTGCTACTCCAGGCACATTTCAAATAGAATTAACCCAACTGATTGAGGTCACAGAAACAAGTTAATCAGTTTGATCTGTTTACTTTAAACTGATTTTCTATGAAGATGCACGTTTATTTACAAATTTTCAATGAAAAAATATCAGAGTTCACTAATAATATAAACAAAGAGCTAAAATGCTGTGGGAATGCTTTCAGTTGTCAAGGAAAAATGCTCTGGTTTTCCTCTTTATCATACAATGTCATTCTGGGCATGGGTTTATGACAAACGGCTCAGTACTTTATAAAAACTGACTTTTAAAATAAATGACTGAAATGCTATCCCATATTAAATATCTCTTAAGTGCTTCTACATTTACATATCAAAAGATAGCTGTCCCACCACCATTGTCCTTGGCGCTGCTAAATGGAAAATAAGCTATGCGATTTGTAAAACAGGGTTTTAACCGATAGTTATTATTCATCATTTCAGGATAAAAATAAGCTAGTGACAGATCTTACAGAAAAATCATTATTTTTCAACCAAATCAATTTTTGTGAGACTTTATAGTTGGCCATTGATATTGCTCATTTTGTGTTAATCTATTCTCTTTTATTGCTAGAATGGTAATAGATTTGTAATTTTTATTAAAAATAGTTAAAATATTTAACTCAAACTAGTTATTAATCAAGAAAAAATATATAGAGACTAGGTTTTACCAGAATTAGAATTGTCTAGATGGGAAAATCACTAGTACTATCAGAGCTAATTTCCAAGTGTTCCTGTGTCATATAGTTTAATCCTAACTACAGTTCTCTAAGAGGAAATGCTATTAGTATTCACTTTTTGCAGTTGTGAAAACTGAAGTATGGCCAGTTGAGTTGAAGGGATAAGTAATTGAAATAAAATATGGTATAGTATAAGTAAAGAGTATTCTTGAATCATGCTTAGGATAAATCAGTTTGGTCTAAGAAGGTAGAAAAATGAATTCATAGAGCAGGCAATGTTTGAGCTTCACTTTGACATCAAAGTGGAGATTTTACAGGGAACAGTGAATTTCCCAAAGGGGGAAAACACAGGATGACCAAGAATAGTTTTTCTGTTCATGTCAAGCCATTTTGGTGGAAAAAGAGTGAAAACCTGCTGAAGCTAGCTCAAATGGGGGAAAGTTTATTTGAAAAAAAAAAAATAAAACTCTCAGTGAAGATAACATGCAGAAAATGTCATGAATTAAGGTAGTCTTTTTATATTTCTCTGTCTGCCTGTCTTTGATTGTCCTCAGTGATTTAACTTCTTGCTCTAAGCCAGCATCTCTTTGGATTGACTTCCTCTTGTTATTTTCTCTGCAGACATGATGCTGATGGCTTTCTAGCCCCAGAACCTGAATGACTTCCTAGCTGAGTTCTCCATAGATTGCTAGACTTATTCCTCAGTGTACATATTTGAAGTTGTCAGTAGCAAAATCTGATTGCCCCGACTCATCCTTTTATACCAGAGCACACACACTCTTTCTGTTCCGTTCAGCTAAACCCAGAATAGTGAAGTATGAACCATTCTATTGTCAACATCTGTAAACAGGAATTCAATGTCTAAGTCGACCAGGTAATAATATGGTGAAGCAACTGGTTCATGGCAGTTATACATGCATTTGGTAGATAATGGTAGAAAAAGTAGGATTATGGAGATCCTTCTTTATTGTGCAACTGACATGATCATTGATTTGTACCAGTTAAAAACTTCCAATTTTTTAAAACTTTGGAGTCTTATAATCATACTAGTCCTTTAGAAATAATACTTCAGAATATGTAAACAATAAGAAAATGTCAAGATACAGGAAGATAAGGGATAGTTTTGGTGATTCAGGCTAGTGATGAGGAGTAACTAAACTCAAAATGAGAGGCACCGATCCCTAGTATTGATGCCACATTGAAAGCCTTCACAAAATGTCTTTCTGCTTCTGAAGTGTGAGAAGGATGGTATGTTCCTTTACTCTGTGATGATTCCACATTTGGGATAAAAACAAAAAACATATATGAGAAAACCTTAGAAAGATGTAAACTAGAATCCAGAAATCAATGAGTGGAAAAACAATGAGGAAAAAAAGGAAAAAGAATAAAAGTGTAATTGTAGCATTCTTATATAATCTATATTGATTTTCAAAGAGGGAGGTAATAGAAGGGACTCCTATCTGTTTAAAAGTCATGGCATATTTTATCCTACAAAATAACAAAAGCATTCAAAGGCATGAATAGATGCAAGGAATCTAGAAGATAGGTATCGTGAATGTGTGGTTCTCTGTGTGTGGGAACATATCCGTAAGGCGATGCTAAACTCAAGAATGTGCCAACATAGGAAAAATTGTCCTTAACTGTCAAAATTATCCATGATGGAGGCATTAAAGGAAAAAGATATAACAAATTATAACAATAACAATAATCGTTAAGACCACAACCTATAAAGTACCACTATATAATCTGGTATTATGCCAAGTACTCTGTTCAGGTTATTACATTTAATCTTCACAACACCTCCAAGATGTATATAATCATAAGATAAAAATGTTAAGGCTCAAAAAGTTAATACTCAAGTTAGTAACCATTTCTGTAAGAAGAACCGAAAGAGCTTAAACCTATAGTCTTTATGCTGCATTGTAATGCCTCCCTGGAGTACTGTTGAAAGCTGACAAACACCATAAGAATATGGGTTCATGTAATCCTTAAGTTTATAAGGCTTTAAAAGGGGGCTAAAGGGCATAGTTTTAGATTTCTGAAAATAGATTTTGTTTTTAAGTGAGGATTTCTAAAAATTGGAAATGCTTCTGTTTTATTACAAATTATCCAAATAAAGAAATATCTCCTGATCAACTGAAGACAATCAACATATGGGGATGTTAATGAACACAGGTCTGAAAGGTCTGTTTGAACAAATGGCTGAGTATAAATGTAAAAGTGGCATCTATAGCATCAGGAATACTAAGTGACAGACTGTGCTAAAAGCCGGTGAAAATGATTTTTCAAAAGGATCATGTATGCCTTTTAAATATGTTAAGAGCAAGACAACAGAGGCAGAAAATGCTATCACTTGAAGACTACTTAATATTAAAAAAGTAAAAATAACACCATTAAACAGAAACGTAACCTCTAGTCTAAAAATATTTATGAAAAGAAGTAGGCTTAAGAAGTAATGGCACCCAGGGTGTGAGAACCTCATAGCTGTTTTCAGTGAATTTAGTTCTTTTTCCAGTTATTGAAAGAACTTAAAGGTATACTTGCACAGCAACTCATTGTTAAAACTACAGAGGAAAAAGAAATCATACTTTTTTAAAACTTGATTTCAGAAATAGCATTCTATAAGATATAAATGGTAAACCTAATAAAACTGAGGAATTTTTTTTTTTTTTGAACTGATCACATACTTTATGACACTTTTCCCTCCTTACACATGCCGTTCAGTCTTTTTTTTTTTTTTTATAATTTTTATTTTTACTTTAGTTTACTTTACATTACTGTATTGGTTTTGCCANGCTTCAACAGGTTATAGCTGTTCTTTCTACTTTGTCTGTATTCATTCCTTTTCTTCTAAAAGAATCCTTTACAATGGTTTTGTGAAACTGTTCCCACTGCACTCGAATCATGGTGTTGGTATGGCCCTGTCTAGGTTTTGCCATTCAGAGAATTCCATTTTTCAGGCAGGTTGGCTGTATCATCAGACAGTAAGTAGAAGCCTGGAAATTGGAACCACATGGAGAAAGGAAAACACTTCTTCTGGCACTTCTAACTAGAGGAATATGTAATTTTTGGTGGCAATTTTATATCAGGAGGGGAAACATTACTGTGAATAAAGCCAAAACACAGAACTTAAAAGCTTAAAGATGGAGACAGAATTCTAGCAACAGGATTTTATTTTTTGGAGTTTTTAGTTAAATAATAAAGCATTTTTGCTTATGCCACTCTGAATTATTTGAAACTAAATTCTAGTTCTGAAATAACTCCTTGGAAATAAGAGTATTAAAATTGAAAAGTTTAAACTGTGAGTTGTTTATTTGCTAAAGAATATAAGCTGACGATTCCCCCTAACCTTGGTTGAGAAGATATTGATACCAGTTATACAATGGAAAAAATTATTTATACTTGCTGCCATGTTTGTGCAAAATTCAGTTGGCTCTCAGATTTTCAGTTCTCTGAGGCTAAGGCTTTTGGAAACTTCTGTAGAGAAATGGCAGTACTTTAGAATATATTGACTTTTTTTGTGACTTTCAATAAGTTCTTCTCTGAGAGAGATGAGTTTCTTCTAAATAGCCTACTTGAAAGCAGAAGAATAAATACAACCTAGTGGAGAGATGCTCTTTGTGCCTATAGGCAGTGACACGAGGTAGCTGAGAATCAAATAACCCTCAGTTTGACAGGACTGTAAATCTTAATACCCTGCCCTAAGCTAAAGTACATGGTAGAAAAAACAGCTAAGGAGGTAAGCAAAATGCAGATAATACTTGAAAAATGAAACTAGAGAAACCACTGTCCTCCTTCACCTCCCTCATGTAGCTGTTTTTCAATCTCTGATTGATGGGTGTAAACAATTATTCCCACTGCAGAGTTTAATCCATTGGGAAACAACCTTGAACAAAGGACTCTATTATTTCCATTGTCGCAGAATAGTGGCCAAGCTGGAAGCCGTTATACCCGTGCTCCAGAGAGAGCAGAGGACCAAAGCCTCTTGTAAAAGAGAAGCAATCCCCAATCAGTGGTCTAGATTCCAGAATTGCGACTGGACCAACTCTGGTTTTGGTTATTACTCCATGAAGTTTCGGTTTCCCAATGTATATTACGTAAATTGAGTTGGTTTAAAATTTATTGGCTAACCATGTTTCTAAACTATAAGGAACTTTGCCTAGCAAAGACCGAGAGGCAATCTTGTGCTTGAACTTATATGTAATTTAACTCTGAGTGAACCTTGGCTCCTCGTATACTTAATGACTTAAAGAATGCATCACAGGCTCAAATTCTCTATCATGAAGCCCAGTAATTAAAGAAGTTAGATGATCCCTCTTTGTAACCATGCTGTTCTAGGCCTACAAAGGCTAGTCTCTAAGCATGGGCATAATCTGTCTTTACTGCCCTAAGTGGCCTAAAAAAACAACAGCAATGTAGGATGTAGAATTATTTATATAGTTAAGAAATCTTATCTTAAGGTAAAAGGGTAAACGCAGTTAAAATAATTTTTATTGGAACATTAAAAAACTGAAGTGTACATGTTTAGCATTATATTTAATAGGGGATAAAGATACTGTGAAACAATAATTAGTCCCTTAGTCGTTGTTTCTCAANTGTTTAGCATTATATTTAATAGGGGATAAAGATACTGTGAAACAATAATTAGTCCCTTAGTTGTTGTTTCTCAAAACACTTTTTGATCTTGATACATTTAAATATTCAAATTTCACCTCCTCCTGTGAAAGATGAGAGGCTGTCGTACTTGGAAAGCCTTAAATTCTACCACTAAAAATGACCAAAATCTAGGAGAGAGGTTGAAATTCTAGAATCTAAATTATCTAATAATTGAATTAG
>SJYQ01007340.1:2766-18850 GCA_006410935.1 Redunca redunca
TGAGTCTGGTGGGGGGGACGGGGGAGGTGGGAGGGGGGTTCGGGATTGGGAACACGTGTACACCCATGGCAGATTCATGTTGATGTTTGGCAAAAACAATACAATACTGTAAAGTAAAACAATAATAATAATTTAAAAAATGAAGTTCTTTAATTCCACTTTCTGTTCTAGAACAAACTTAAAGTTAGTGAGATACATATTGGTTGCATGCCATTGATTTGCTTTTTCACAGATACTCAAAATCTATAGAACAATTATATGTTGGTGGTTATGCACTCAACATGCTGTGTTTGGAAGAGATGAGGAGAAAAGAAGAGAAAAGAGAATAGAAGGGGGAAAAATGACTGTAATGGAGGAATGGAAGAAAGCAGTAGGGAGATTAGAGAAGGGAGAATTACTAACCCAAGGAAGGTGGACATCAAGGATTCAAATACATGCTTAGCAACAAAATTTCCATTTGACCATTTCTTTATTTTTGAATCAAATCATTCAGTATTTATAGACTCCAATCCATGTGCCAATCACTGTGTTAGAAGATAGAGATATCACAAATTACCAATCACTATTTCTGCCTGGAACTTATGAGATAGTTTCAGCATATATTTTTGAAGCAAGCAGTTTATCTGTTAATTTATTTTTAGCTATGGCACTGAAGACTCTTGAGAGTCCCTTGGAAAGCAAAGAGGTCAAACCAGTTAATCTTAAAGAAAACCAACCTTGAATACTCTTTGGAAGGACTGATATTAAAGCTGAAGCTCCAATATTTTGGCCAACTGATGCAAATAGCTAACTCATTGGAAAAGATCCTGATGATGGGAAAGATTGAAGGGTGAAGGAAAAGAAGGTGACATAGGATGAGACTGTTGGATGGCATCACCTATTCATGGACATGAATTTCGGCAAACTCCGAGAGATGGGAGGGACTGGGAAGCCTAGCATGCTGGAGTCCATGGAGTGGCAGAGTCAGACACGACTTGGTGACTGAACAATAAGAAAATGGCCCTGATATTTGATAAGAATTTTTCCATCATTATGAAAGCAATCCAGTGAAATGTGATTCATGATGGGGGCTTTGGGACATATCAGTTAATTAAATATATGCTATTATTATTCCATCTTATAAGATGATAAAATCGAACATCTAAGAGATTGCTTTCTTGGTGGCTCAGCTGGTAAAGAATCCACCTACAATGTGGGAGACCTGGATTTTATGCCTGGGTTGGGAAGATTACCTGGAGAGAGGAATAGCTACCCACTCCAGTATTCTGGCCTGGAGAATTCGATGGAGTGTGTCCATGGGGTCTCATAAAGTCAGACATGTCTCAGTGACATTCACTTGTACTTTGAAAGGATTAATAAACTCATTGGAATATAACACTGTGAAATGATCTAAAATGATTTGGGTCCTGGCAGTCCCAAGCCAGTTCTGATGGTCTCATACTTTGGATCTAGGATTTATTTATTGAAACTTTATTGCAGATCTCTATTCCTGCCTTGCTATCCTATGATTTGAGTATCTCAGTTTTCACTCATCTCAACTGCCATTCAAGCTTACTTTCTGCAATAATCTGATGGTGAATATTTAGACAAAAAAGTGAACCATAGTACCTAAAATATACTATTATGTGGAGTTGCCTAGCAGTTAATGTTTTTTACTACTCACAACAACTTTGTCAGATGGATGGTAGCTTTATCTTTTTTTTTTTAGTAATCTTATTTTTTTATTTTTTTTTAATTTTTATTTTAACTTTAGTTTACTTTACAATACTGTATTGGTTTTGCCAAACATTGTCAAAATTCACCACGAGTGTATATGCGTTCCCAAACATGAGTCCCCTCCCACCTCCCACCCCATACCATCTCTCTGGGTCCTCTCCATGCACCAGCCCCAAGCATCCTGCATCCTGCATTGGACATAAACTGGCGATTAATAGCAAAAATCCAGAATACTTGGCTATACTACCACTTCATCAGTTATACAGATATTACCATTTACTTTCCTGTATTAAATTAAGAAATATGCATCTCAATTCAGTTCAGTTGCTCAGTCGTGTCTGAATCTTTGCAGTTCCATAGACTGCAGCACACCAGGTTTCCCTGTCCATTACCAACTCCTGGAGCTTGCTCAAACTCATGTCCATCGAGTCAGTGATGCCATGCAAACATCTCATCCTCTGTCGTACCCTTCTCCTTAAGCTTTCAATCTTTCCCAGCACCAGGGTCTTTTTCAATGAGTCAGTGTTTGAATCAGGTCGCCAAAGATTTGAAGTTTCAGCTCCAGCATCAGTCCTTCCAATGAATATTCAGGACTGATTTCCTTTAGGATTGACTGGTTTGATCTCCTTGCAGTGCAAGGGACTCTCAAGAGTCTTCTCCAACACCACAATTTGAAAGCATAAATTTTTCAGTGTTCAGTTTTCTCTATAGTCCAACTCTCACAGCCATACCTGATGACTGGAAAAAACATAGATTTGACTAGATGGACCTTTGTCAGCGAAGTAATGTCTTTGCTTTTTGTATGCTTTCTAGTTTGGTCATAGCTTTTCTTCCAAGGAGAAAGTGTCTTTTGAATTCCCTGGCTGCAGTCACCATCTGCAGTAATTTTGGAGCCCAAGAAAATGAAGTCTGTCACTGTTTCCAGTGTTTCCCCATCTATTTGCCATGAAGTGATGGGACCAGATGCAATGATCTTAGTTTTTTGAACGTGGAGTTTCAAGCCAGCCTTTTCACTCTCCTCTTTCACTTTCATTAAGAGGCTCTTTAGTTCTTCTTCACTTTCTACCATAAGGGTGTTGTCATCTGTGTATCTGAGGTTATTGATATTTCTCCCAGAAATCTTGATTCCAGCTTGTGCTTCATCCAGCCCAGCCTTTCTCATGATGTACTTTGCATATAAGTTAAATAAGCAGGGTGACAATATACAGCCTTGACATAGTCCTTTCCCAATTTGGAACCAGTCTGTTATTCCACGTCCAGTTCTAACTCTTGCTTCTTGACCTGCATACAGATTTCTCAGGAAGCAGATAAGGTGACCTGGTATTCTCATTAAGAATTTTTCAGTTTTTCTGTGATCCACACAAGCAAAGGCTTTGCTGCAGTCAATAAAGCAGTAGATGTTTCTTTGGAACTCTCTTGCTTTTTCCATGATACAACAGATGTTGGCAATTAGATCTCTGGTTTCTTTGCCTTTTCTAAATCCAGCTTAAACATATGGAAACTCATAGTTCACATACTGTTGAAGCCTTGTTGCAGAATTTTGAGCATTATTTTGCTAGTGTGTGAGATGAGTGCAATTGTGTGTTAGTTTCAACATTCTTTGGCATTGCCTTTCTTGGGTCTGGAAAGAAAATTGGCCTATTCCAGTTTTGTGGCCACTGCTGAGTTTTCCAAATTTGCTGGCATATTGAATGCAACACTTTAATGCAAATCAAAACCAAAATGAGGTACCATTTCATGACAGTCCGAATGGCTGCAATCCAAAAGTCTACAAGCAATAAATGCTGGAGAGGATGTGGAGAAAAGGGAACCCTCTTACACTGTTGGTGGAAATGCAAACTAGTACAGCCACTAGGGAGAACAGTGTGGAGATTCCTTACAAAACTGGAAATAGAATTGCCTTATGACCCAGCAATCCCTCTGCTGGGCATACACACAGAGGAAACCAGAATTGAAAGAGACACGTGTACCCCAATGTTCATCGCAGCACTGTTTATAATAGCCAGGACATGGAAGCAACCTAGATATCCATCAGCAGATGAATGGATAAGAAAGCTGTGGTACATATACACAATGGAGTATTACTCAGCCATTAAAAAAAATACATTTGAATCAGTTCTAATGAGGTGGATGAAACTCGAACCTATTATACAGAGTGAAGCAAACCAGAAAGATAAACACCAATACAGTATGAATTGAAGTGAAGTGAGCTCGCTCAGTCATGTCTGACTCTTTGCGACCTCATAGACTGTAGCCCACCAGGCTCTTCCATCCATGAGATTCTCAAAGCAAGGATACTGGAGTGGGTTGCCATTTCCTTCTTCAGGGGAACTTCCCAACCCAGGTCTCCCACATTGCGGGCAGGAGCTTTACTCTCTGAGCCACCAGGAAAACTAATGCATATATATGGAATTTAGAAAGATGGTAACGATAACCCTGTATGCAAGACAGCAAAAGAGACACAGATGTACAGAACAGTTTTTTGGACTCTGTGGGAGAGGGAGAGGGTGGGATGACTTGAGAGAATGGCATTGAAACATGTATCATATCATATATGAAATGAGTCGCCAGCCCAGGTTCAATGGATGATACTGGATGCTTGGGGCTGGTGCACTGAGACGACCCAGATGGATGGTATGGGGAGGGAGGAAGGACGGGGGTTCAGGATGGGGAACACGTGTATACCTGTGGTGGATACATGTTGATGTATGGCAAAACCAATACAATATTGTAAAGTAATTAACCTCCAATTAAAATAAATAAGTTTATATTTAAAAAAAACACCATCTTTTAGGATTTGAAAGAGCTAAATTGGAATTCCATTATCTCTACTAGCTTTGTTCATAGGGATGCTTCCTAAGTTCCACTTGACTTTGCATTTCAGGATGTCTGGCTCTAGGTGAGTGATCACACCATTGTGATTATCTGAGTCATGAATATCTTTTTTGTATAGTTCTTTCTGCGTATTCTTGCCACCTCTTCTTAATATCTTCTGCTTCTGTTAGGTCCATACCATTTCTGTCCTATATTGTGCCCATTATTGCATTAAATGTTCCCTTGGTATCTCTAATTTTCTTGAAGAGATCTCTGGTCTTTCCCCTTCTATTGTTTTCCTCTCTTTCTTTGCATTGATCACAAAGGAAGGCTTTCTTATCCCTCCTAGCTAGTCTTTGGAACTCTGCATTCAAATGGGTTTATCTTTCCTTTCCTCTTTTGCCTTTAGCTTCTCTTCTTTTCTCAGCTATTTGTAAGGCTTCCTCAAACATCCAGTTTGCCTTTTTGCATTTGGTTTTCTTGGGGATGGTCTTGATTACTACCTCCTGTACAATGTCTTTAATCTCTGTCCATAGTTCTTCAAGCTCTCTGTCTGTCAGATCTAACCCCTTGAATCTCTTTGTCACTTCTACTGTATAATTATCAGGGAGTTGATTAGGTCATGCCTGAATGGTCTAGTGGTTTTCCTTACTTTCTTCAATTTAAGTCTGAATTTGGCAATAAGGAGTTCATGATTTGAGCCACAGTCAGCTCTTAGTCTTATTTTTGCTGACTGTATAGAGCTTCTCCATCTTTGGCTGCAAATAATATAATCAGTCTGTTTTCAGTATTGACCATCTGGTGATGTCCATGTGTAGAGTCTTCTCTTGTGTTGTTGGAAGAGGGAGTTTGCTTTGACGAGTGCACTCTGTTGGCAAAACCCTGCTAGCCTTTGCCTTGCTTCATTTTGTACTCCAAGGCCAAACTTGCCTGTTACTCCAGTATCTCTTGACTTCCCACTTTTGCATTTCAGTCCCCTATGATGAAAAGTACATCTTTTGGGGGTGTTAGTTCTAGGAGGTCTTTTAGGTCTTCACAGAACCTTTCATCATCAGCTTTTTCAATATCACTGGTTGTTGCATAGACTTGGATTACTGTGATATTGAATGGCTTGCCTTAGAAACGAACAGAGATCATTCTGTCATTTTTGAGATTGCACCCAAGTATTGCAATTTGGACTCTTTTGTTGACTATGAGTGCTACTTCGTTTCTTCTTCATTCTTTCTGGAGTTATTTCTCCACTGATATCCAGTAATGTTGGACACCTAGTGACTTGGGGAGTTCATTTGTCAGTGTCATATCTTTTGCCTCTTCATACTGTTCATGTAGTTCTCAAGGTAAGAATACTGAAGTGGTAAATTGTGCATAATTTTGCAAAAGCCACTAAAATATTGTAAGGTAATTAGCCTCCAATTAAAATAAATAAATTAAAAATAGCATCTATCAGTAAGCATATGATAAAGTATTTGGGGATCTGAGGACTTTTTAATATCCCCCAATATTATAATTTCTATAAATTTGTCAATGGAGTCTTCATGTGAATATAAAATGACAGTACAGTAATGCCGTAAGTAGAATAAATGAAACTCCTATTTATCCTATCCTTTATACTAGATGCAATTTTAGGTGATTGCTTTTTTAGTCATTATTTTTATAACTTACCTGGCTAATTAATGGGTATGGAAAATTAGACAATAGGTCTCTGAAGCCTCCGTGAACAGTTGCCTTGTTAGGCTGCATTTGTTTCAATTTGTGTGGTGGTGGTGGTACCTATCTGAGAAAATAAAACATTTTAATGACCAAAGTTTCATGTGGAGTTATATCCATAACTCCTTAAATGTGTAGCTCTATATGGGAAGGATCCATATTATGTATTAGGCATAGACTTGTTCTTAGCAGCAAACTCTAAATCACAATGTTTAATACTAGACATTAGGAAGAGAATTGCATGTGATGATTATTAACTTTGCAGCAAAACATTTCATGGTTCCTCCTTGTCTTTAATGTCTTTCTCTACCCTTCAATTATGCCAAAACTCAGATATCAGCAGCTTTCCTATGCATTTCAGATAATAAATAAAATTGTTACGTTTCAAGCCCTAAACAACATTTTACTTACTTTCATTGTGTAGTGCTTCAGAAGTTTATTGTCTAGCTGTCAATTTTTGTTGTTGGTATTAAAACTGTTTTCTGCTTTTTTATATTTTCTGAATGACTTTAATGTTTTAAGCATTGGGGAGAATCCACACAAAAATATGTTTGTTTAGAAAGGCAGCAAAGTTTTCTTTTTAAGGAAGGCAGCAGTCTCTGACCATAAAAGTTATGGTATCTAAGTTGCCAAGGCCGTCCTGTTAATTAGTATTTCATATTTATAACCAATTCCATATAAATTATTCCACCTACTCCTTCATTTAGCGATCAGAATATAAAAAGGAAGACAAAGAAGTGAGATGCAAGAAATATATTCCTTGTTAGGCTATATGAAACAATATGGAAACAAAGAGAATAATGTAACTCACATACGTAAGTTTCATGACATTATTCTTAAAATATTACAAAGCATTAGCTATGAAAAGGCCAATCAAGATGATTTCAGGCAGAGGAAAAAACATGTGTAAAGACAAGGTGCCTTAACAAACATGGTGGCTCTCAAAAAAGGGAAGTAGGTAGTTTGGGTGAGTCTGAATTTACACAGCTGGAGGGTATTGATGAGAGATGAGGCTTTTTGGTTTATCATTCAGAGTTCATTTCGAAGGTAATTGAGAACACATGAGATATTATTTTATTTGTGGCCAACCCAGTCTGAGCATTACCAAGAAATTCTGGAACACATAGTTTCAGTTTAGTTAAGGAATATTACAACATCAACCATCACCATCATACACCCTTGTAAATCTGAAATCAATACATAATTTCTGTAACCATATTTAAATTCCAAAGAAGGAAAATAGAAAGCTATGTTTTCACATAACCGAATCAAGCATCACCTTGTACAACTGGAAGTACTAGACTTTTCCCAAAGTGAGAAAGAAGGACCTAAATATCATTTTATCCATCTTTGAGTGATATATTTCCTCTCTTCAGTCAATCACATCTTTCTTTGATATCTTGAAACTTATAAGCTGAGATTTTGTTACTCATTATTAATACAATTTATGTTATATAGGAATGGGAATGGAAAACATATATAAACCTTTGTGTTAAATGGGGTAAAACCTCATGTGATTTGGAAAACACCCAACATACTTCAAGAGAATTGTATTGGAAATACTGTCATCTTGGGTACTGAGTACAAAGTGAAGAGCTTATTTCTACCCTAAAAACTGTTGGCGGGAAGTAAACTGAGAAAACTCCTCAAATGTCAACATATGATTGTTATCTGTCATGAAAAGTAAAGGATGACACAGACAGCAGAAATAAAAGAACAAAGGTGAAATGTTTCTACAAAAGAAACTTCTGATCTACTATTTTATAGTTATTAGTAATGCTCATAAGGGAGGCACAGGATAAATGCTTCACTCTTTCCCCTTATTTTTCAGTATAGTGAGTTTATACACAATACACAAGGCTTTCTGAATGTTTTTCCTGAGGATCACTATACATTTCTGATGCTACAAGCAATCTAGGGATTTCTTGTAGGATCTTTCTTTTTTTTTTTTTCTTCTTAAACAAGGTAGTTACATGAAGGGTAAATATCTCTGTTCAAGGTGTTTACTGGACCTCAATATACTATTCAAATATTTTTATATCAAGGCACGAGTCAGAATCTTCAAATCTAATTCTGGTTGTACTTTCTCTCTTGTACTTCCTTTCTGGCTTCACTTCCTGGTGTCCTCCACCTTGCTGCAATGAAAAGGCTCTCCCTGTTCTCAGTTTTGCTAAATTATATGACTTCTAAAAATTGTAAAGTTGTAAGTTTAAGAATCTTAGGTCTGGTTCTTCATATTAAAATGTGGATTTGGGTAATTTGGAAATTCTTTTGAATAAAGCTTAGATTTTGAGATAATGACTTATGACTTAAAAAATCAGATTTAAAATACATAGAAAATAATTTTCTATGAAAATTCAGTGGTTGGGGTGATATAGATCAAATGACAGATTGGATGTGAAAATATTTTAAAATATTATGTTCTTTATGCATGCTGAACTAAGAATCTTACTATATGTGCCTCAATTTTCTGCAAATTATATATTCTGCCAAGTGTTTTTCTCCTTTTTTGATAGGAGATCCATACTTTATTTCTCCAGTTGAAATAACTATACAGTTAAGTATAAATTAAAGGCATGGTTGTACAAGAAACCCAGGACCTTTAGGTGGTTCAGTCAAAGAGGTAAGACCTCTGGCTGATTCACATGAGATGCATTCACTCCTTGGCCCAGGTTTTGGGATTCTGCCAGCCTTGAGTTCATTAACAGTTTCTTCAGAATCCTTAAGTGTCAGATCCTCCTAGTAGTTGTCATTTATTTGAACCATGGGTGGGTTTACACAGGCCCCTAAACATTCCACTTCTATAAGAATGAAAAGTTTGTCAGGTGTAGTCTCTCCAAACTTTATTTCAATTTTTTTTTTTTTTCCTTAGTGACCTCCAGTATGCTGTCAGACTTTCAGTGCATGCAAGGCATAGTACTGTATACTTAAATATATTTTCCAAGTGGATTTGCAATATATATTGTATAAAAAGTTGGTACATCATATACTCTCATCAGAGGTATTTGTAAAACTTCTTTAACCTTGTTCATAGCAGAGTTGGGCAGCCATCCATTTTTCCTTTGGGCTAAATCCAGGATTAGAAGCACAGCTTCTGCTTTATGCCATTTTAGGTGTTGTTGTTGTTCAGTCCTTCAATCATTTCTGAATCTTTGTGACCCCATGAACTGCAGCACACCAGGATTCTCTGACCTTCAATATCTCCCTGAGTTTGCTGAAACTCATGTCCATTGAGTCGATGACACCATCCAACTATCTCATCCTCTTTTGATCCCTTCTCTTCAATCTTTCTCAGCATCAGGATCTTTTTCAATGTGTTGGTTCTTCGCATCAGAGGTCCAAAATACTGAAACTTCAGAGTCTTTTCCAGCACTGCAGTTCAAAACCATCAGTTGTTAGGCATTCCGCCTTATTTATGGTCCAGCTCTCACATCTGTATGTGACTATTGGAAAAACCATAGCTTTGATTTTACAGACCTTTTCTAACAGAGTGATATCTCTGATTTGTAATATGTGTCTAGATTTGTTATAATTTTTTTTCCAAGGAGCAAGCATCCTTTTGTTCCATGGCTACACTCACTGTCCACAGTGATTTTGGAGTCCCCCAAAAGAAAGTCTATCACTCTTTCCATCATTTCCCCATCTGTTTGCCATGAAGTGATGGAACCAGATACCATGATCTTTGTTTTTTGGACACTGGGTTTTAAACCAGCTTTTTCACTCTTTTCTTTCACTTTCATCAAGAGGCTCTTCGGTTTTCTTCACATTCAGCCATAAGGGTGATGTCATCTGCACATTTGAAGTTATTGTTATTTCTCCCGTCAATCTTGATTCTAGCTTGTGCTTCATCCAGCCCAGCATTTCCTGGGATGTACTCTGTATATAAGTTAAATAAGCAGAGTGACAGTATACAGCCCTGATATATTTATTTTCCAATTTGGAACCAGTCTGCTATTCCAGGCCCAGTCCTAACTGTTGCTTCTTGATCTGCATAAAGATTTCTCAGGAGGCAGGTAAGGTGACCTGGTATTCCCATCTCTTTAAGAATTTTCCACAGTTTGTTGTGTTCCACACAGTCAAAGGCTTTGGCATAGTCAATAAAGCAGAAGTCGTATTTTTGTTTGTTTAACAATTGTCTCTGTCATCTTAAGAGTTTTCCATTGTGAAATCAAATGGAATATCTAGGTTATTGTCAGGAGTATCTCTGTGCACAATTAAGGCTCCTCCAGCTCCATTCTGCACAGCCATCTCATGCAAATTCCTCAAATGTCTTCTCCACTGGCAAGGCTCGCTGAGTGGGTGCATGGGTCCAGAACGCCATAGAGATCATGATGGACCAAATTGCCCACCTCTCAAGTGGTTTTTATTTTAATTTTTAAATGATCATTGCATGATATCATGAATAAAAAAATTAATAAGAAATCAGGATATTCAGGTTTTAGTTAATTCATAACTCTTTAACTACCAATATATTTTATGTACTTATCACATGTTTAAGGCAAAGCACATTAACAGATTATCTCATTTGTTTTCTTTGATATCTTTTCTATGTCTGAAGGTAAGATATTTGTAACAGATGAGTCCTACAAGTGGCTCTTTAAAATTCTGACTCTATAATCACAGGGTAAATGGCTTATAATTTTAATTTTCAGAACTCCAATATAAACTGTAATACCCAACTGCTTTCTACCCTTCTTGAGTTCTAGCGTTATAGCTAGTTAACAAATAAAACACCAATTTGAAAATTGTTCTTTTCATTCTAAAGTTGTATACTTAAAAAAGAAAAACAACAAACAAGCCAGGGGGCATTATGAACTATGTACCTCTTTCATTTTATCAAAACTCATTCAAACACTATGGTACGCATAAGTAGACAATTCACATAATTTACCTTTACTTATTGATCAGCACACCCAAAATTTTCCCAATCAAGCAAGGACTACAAATAATTTGTATGTGTCTGTGATTGAATTGTTTTTGACATTAAAACAATTATAGAATATTTCTTAAATATACCTTGTAATGTATTCCTTCTAAATATCCTATTTCATTAAACTTTCCTCATATTATGTGGGTTTAGTTATTATATGTGAGCATTTTTTACCTAATTATCTTTAAATGTCCTATTTTATTGCAAATTAAATACACGAATGATATTTGGAAGTTTTTTTCTTAAGCTTTTTCCTTAGTGTATGGATATTAGGGAAAACTTGGCATTTGGTATTACTTTTAATAATTCTGGCATTAAAGTCCATAAAATTCTGGAAGCTCATCTTCCTTTGGCAATGTTTTTAGTTACAGATAAATATTTTTTTTATTGTGGGATCTAGGGCATCTGTTGGAGAAGGAAATGGAAACCTACTCCAGTATTCTTGCTTGGAGAATCCCAGGGACAGAGGAGCATGGTGGGCTGCCGTCTATGGGGTCACACAGAGTTGGACATGACTGAAGCGACTTAGCAGCAGCAGGGTGTCTGTGATCATCTTACTAGTACAGAAACTCAGAGACAAGTAGAACAGACATTATAGGAAGAAAGAAAGGATTCTGAAGGAATTCTTGGGAATCCATGAATCCTTAATGTCTCATGACAGACATGCCAACATTCAGAGTGTAATGAAAGGAAACTGTCAGCACACCACTCTGATAGTGGAGAGGAGTGGAGATTGTTTAACTCAATTAGCTGGACTTCATCTAAAAACCTTCCAGATGAGGCCAAAAAACAAACAAACAAACAAACAAAAAACAAACACCAAATGCTGTGAGGTGATGAATCATACGTTTTAACCTTAAAATATTCCCTTAATTATAAATACATCATTTTGTAAGGCTATACATTTCAGGTCTGGAGATAGAGCATTCTACATGTGCAATTAAAATAAACAAATGTATGTCCTTTCCAGGATATCCAGAGAACACTAGTTAATCACAAAGAGGAACATACCATGCAATTCATAACATATATAACAGATATACTTAATATTCATAAAATGCATTCCCAATATAAGACCAATATTTTCAATATAAACATTAAATATATATATTAGATGACAATTATTTTTTCTGAGGAGTATGAGCATAGATTCTTGTGATATAAAATGATATTGCCTATTATTTTGTGCATTTAACATAATTAAATGTACATCCTTTTAAGCGTTAATATACATAATATATTCCTTCAGCTGCAGGTGATAAACAATGATTTTGTTTTCTACTCTATACAAATAATAAGCAGGAAAATGTTATTTGGGAAAAAATGTGAAGCTATATCTTTGGAAGAAAAGCTATGACCAACCTAGACAGCATGCTAAAAAGCAAAGACATCACTTTGCCAACAAAGGTCCATCCAAAGCTATGGTTTTCAAGTAGCCATGTATGGATGTGAGAGTTGGACTATAAAGAAAGCTGAACACCAAAGAACTGATGCTTTTGAACTGTGGTGTTGGAGAAGACTCTTGAGAGTCCCATGGGGTGCAAGAAGGTCAAACCAGTCAATCCTAAAGGAAATCAGTCCTGAGTGTTCATTGGAAGGACTGATGCTGAAGCTGAAACTCCAATACTTTGGCCATCTGATGTGAAAAACTGACTTATTGGAAAAGACCCTGATGCTTGGAAAGATTGAAGGCAGGAGGAGAAGGAGATGATGGAGGATGAGATGGTTGGATGGCATCATGGACTCAATGGACATAAGTTTGAGTAAACTCTGGGAGTTGGTGATGGACAGGAAAGCCTGGCATGCTGCAGTCCATGGAGTTGCAAAGAGTTAGACACAAGGGAGTGACTGAACTGAGCTGAACTGACATCTGTGAGGAAGCTTCAAATTATATTATCAGATTATATATGGCTTATACAGATTGTTATTGTCCATGTGAGGCAACACATTATCAGAGAGAAATTATTTAGTATATACATTATTAGGCCACAAAATCCTCAAGTAATCTCTCCTTTGAAAGAGCCTCTTTTGTCACTGTTTTTTAAACAGAGACTATTTTTACTACCTTTAGCTCTATTAATCTTAATTCTTCTTTGCATGTGACAGTTCAGTTTAGATGGAGAAGGTCATAAAACATTAGGTTCTTCTCGCAATTCTCCTTTCCAGTGCTGTCTGTGTTGGATAGAGGAGCTTCCCGATGACCTGATGAGTTGGTGTGAAAAATGAGTGAATGAATGAACAAATGAATAAAAAAATAAAGCATAAAGCTGAAAATATTCCACGAGTGGGAGGGAGGGAGGGAGAAAAATGAATATTTTGAACTTTTCATTTACTGAACTTTGATGAGGTGATGTTTAGGTTCCTCGGGATTCACTTGTGAATTAAGATGGAAGAGTCAAATGTTATATTTTCTAAGAGTCTCTGAGCCATAGAAATAGGAAATTTGGGCCTTAGATATGATCACTTCTCAAATCTACTCCAAAAGACCAGGAAGGAAGAATAATGTAGAATAGAGAACCTCACATATGCATAAGGGATCTTTCATGTTATATTTACTCAACTTCCAAATCTTTTAAAGTTAGTGGTAAGCCTTAAGAAATATTTTTTGTGATGCTTTTTTTTAGTAATGAATTGTATTATTGGAAAACTTTTAAGTTTTATTGTTTAGCAAAGAAATATAGTTGTCATAGGTTATTATTATTGTAAGAGGTAAATATTCCCTATAGAATTTCTCATTAACGTTGGACAAACTATAATAAAATAACAGGCATGACATTTATTAGGATAGGTCCATTCTCAAGGGATTCATTAAGAAAAGATCATGACATACATTGCATAACTCCTAAAATGTGGACATGTGGCTTCATTCTGTAGTTATCTTTAAGTAGGGTTAAATTAATTAAAATAAAACTATTAGGCAAAGACTTGGAAATCCATGCATGAACTTCTAGCTTCTCTATGACATATTTTAATGTCCTGTGTGCTTTCAAAAACCATTATTAGCATAGAGTGTCTGTGCCTAATATATTGTAATAGCCCTTACTTAACCCTTGTATACAAGATTAGTGCAAACAATCAATCATTAGTAGCCAATTTTAGAAAGAAAATTCTGATGTGTCGATATGAATGTATTCCTATAGGCTCATTTTTCACTTGCAAAGACAGAACATTTAGTTAAAAACCAACTTTATCTAGGAATAGCTGCATTTCTGTCAGAGAGAAAGCTGATAGAAAGATTTGGCAGCTGTAGAAATAAGATATACTCTAGGAGTTGTGTTTATTTTTTTCACACAAATTCCTTCAAGAAATATGTATGCCTCATTTTTTATTAGTGTAAAGGAGAAAGAAAAAATCCCTTTCTCTTAGAAAATCCACTGTCACATATATTGGTATTTTTAGTACCTTAATAAAACCCAGGGATTTGTTCTAAAAAACATCACATTATGGATGTTTCCTTGAGAAAATGCAACAGTGAGCTTTAGTTAAACAAAGAATTATGCCTCTTTGTATCAAGTGAATTTAGTTTAAATATAGTCATTTGAAATATAAGTTTAAGCAGAATTTTAATTAGCTTATAAGCCCTGGGATATACTTCTCAGTAATGCTGAGTGTTTTGAGTCTCTACTCTCAGACTCACTTCATATTAATTTCAGCATGATAAGCAATCTTGTCTTTCATGCATTTTAAAGTCAAACAAATAAGATTGTTCTTGACTCTAGTCACTTTATATTAATTCTCTCGTACTTGGTTATTACCATCTGATCCAGAAGTTCAAAGGGATCCAGCATGGCCTCTGAAAAAGTTCCAAGTTAGAAGGGACCTGAGACATTGATTTGCTAAGAGATAGTTGGTTTCTTGGACAACACATCGTTGTGTTCGGAGATAGAAGTAAAATANTTTCCAAGTTAGAAGGGACCTGAGACATTGATTTGCTAAGAGATAGTTGGTTTCTTGGACAACACATCCTTGTGTTCAGAGATAGAAGTAAAATATTAAGCATAGCCTCTGTTTAAACTCCTTACATTACAAAGACAGTGTTAGTAAATGACAATAATCTTAGCTGCTCTATTAATTACATAATGTACTAATTAATACAAATAGTTATTGAATATCCATTACAAATATTGCTGTGCTGTCTTTATATTTAATTTATCCTTCATGACTTACAACAATTTATGGTTTGTAAATTTTCCACTGAGATAAGGAAAATGACAATTATTAAATATTTTACTTCAACATCACTCATCTTGGAAGTGACACAGTAAAGAGTCTGACTGAGGTCTATTTATGTCTAGAGTTCAAATATTTAACCTCTTTGCTATATTGCAAAAAGACATTTGTTCTGTTAATTTGACATAATACTTCTACTACTACTAATAAGCACTTATTACATATTTGCTGATACCCTTCTAAATGATTCCCAATAATTAATTCTTATATAGATTCTACTATCCCACCAACTACAATCAATAGTACTCATGGTGGTTGTCTTATCAAATATACAATCCTGGTAATATGCCTAATAGCATTATTATGAAAGTCACTCATTCGTGTCCAACTCTTTGCTACCCAAAAACATACAGCCTGTGGGATTATCCAGGCCAGAATACTGGAGTGGGTAGCCTTTCTCTTCTCCAGGGGATCTTCCTGACCCAGGGATAGAACCTAATACTCCAGCATGGCAGGTGGATTCTTTATCAGCTGAGCCTCAAGGGAAGCCCCAAAGCATTATAAATGTGTGTATACACACACACACACACACACGTGTGTGTGTGTGTNACACAAACACACACACACACACACACACGTGTGTGTGTGTGTAAATATGTGTATATATATATATTATACACATATAAAAATGAACTAGAGTGTCTATAGTACCCTTATTTACAGACGCCACCAACCTGGAAATTGTCC